>JACXIX010000021.1:2922005-3329267 GCA_014737535.1 Bombus cullumanus | reverse complement strand
AGAAATTCCTTAAAGATTGTGAATTCCTTCCAGTCAAGCAGTTTGACTGGCAAACATGTGCGAAAACAATGAAGTTAGGGTCTTATGGTGGGCCCTTGAGTTTATTGAGGGTCGGGAGGACTTTAGATGGGCCGCTGGCTGCCAGGTATCGAGGGATGGTGTGCAGATATCCCACGCGTCGTAACACAGGACGTTACACTGATATCGTAATATAAGACCTCTTTATGTTAATGGTGTTTTGGATAATACATAAGAGTACATCAATGAAATTTCTTCTCCATGTAAATAGAAATAAAATGTCTGTAATCATTCCCTTTAAACGTAAAATTGTATTTTTTCTGATTCTGAATTTATAAATTTGATCAGTGTTCTAGGCGATTATGTTAATATCCCTTTTAAGATTAAGCTAAAATTATAACATATCAGAAAAATGAACAAATGTACTGTTAAGTTTCTTACATAATATATAAATATATAATAAATATATAATAAATTTCATGGAAGGGGAAAATACACACGGTTTTATGAGCCGAAATAACATTGTTTAGCGTGAATTTGTTCCTTTCGGCGGATAACGTTAATTTTATGGTTCGATTGTTTGCGACATCTGGTCCTGATACCAATTAGAGTACCAAGTACTTACGATTACAGAGAGTTAATTCCGTCTCGCGAGTGAATAATTATTAATTAAAGTGGAGAATTTTACGTAATTTTCCGGCTGGTGCAATTCGTGAAAATTTCAAGGAAGATACATACTCGTACTCGCCGGTTTTTACGACAGAACTTACCGTTTTCCTCTATTGACCTTGTTATGTTGGGGAACATAGTTCTTTTTTAATTCATATTTATTTACACTATAGTACCTGATACGTGCCAGGAATTATTTTAGCTTCATTTAACAGAATTCTAATTTGAAAGATTAAGAGATTTGTATTCCAATATTTCTGCATTTTTCAAGTGTTTAGAATTTTGAAAATATACTTTCGAAATGCAGAAAACTTTCACCTTTATAGAGTAGAATTAACATTTTTCAAGATCTTTTTTCCAAAAAATAATCTTCATTTATTTTCAGAAATCTCTATCTCATCTCTATCTCTATGTACAGGATCTCTATATACAGACGATCCAATAAGAATTACCACTTTGAATATTGAATATCAAATATCGTTGGAATTATGAGAATAAGAGAACAATTTTTCGAATGAAAGTTATTTAGCACAAAAGCACTAAGCGAATATAAAGACCTACACAACACACAAGATCAATCACGGCCATGAATAAGCGATTACATAATATAATATATATACATACATATAACTTACTTCTTTTAGATCTTATATTCAAAATGTTGATCACTGGAAGCAAACTCTACTTGTTTGCCTGTAACTACAATACTATTAACGTATATAAAGAGGCTTCGAAATAAATACAGAAAGAAATACACCCGAGAGAAACCGAATACCAATAACTAATTTAGGCGGATAAAAGAAAGTTTAAAATTGATAATCTACGAATTTTAGTAACTTTTGTACTAAAAATGTTTTACCATATTAACACATTGACTGCCATGACACCCGTATTCGGGTGTCAGCAAAGTTTCTGGTCAGGCCACGTAACCCATATTCGGGTTTCGCTTATTTGACTACTTGCGAAGGATCGTCGTAGGTATTTGAAAAGATATTCCATAATAATAAAACTGTTAAATTATTATAAAAGTAATACGAATATGGTTTGTTATAAAAATAGTGGTTTATTAAAAAAATTATTTAGAATGTAAAATTGCCTAATGAGGCCACCTGTCTCGGGAAAAGAAAATAACCTTTGCCGACCACTAAATTCTCTACATTCACTAAATGGAATTGTACTTTCATCGGTGTCATCAGTTCTTCTTTCTTCCTCAATGACCAATTCTTGTAAAATCTGCTCAATAGTATCTTCATTACATTCAGTATCAATACGATTGCACTTATCAATATCCGAATCAGAATGAGACGATATAATTCTATTCATATTTCTATTTCTAGGAAATCTGATTTCTTCCTCATCGCTATTATCCGAATTTGTGTAAACCTCGTAAAAGATTTTTTCACTACTATCTGATTCATTAAGAAATAAGTTCTCAATTTTTCTTTTCGACATTGTAACGAATTACGACAGAGATTTTAAGTTGTACCGTTCGTTTCTCGTCCAAGATTCAAATTGATTTTGTAGAAAGTAGAGAAATGAGAAACAAATGTGAAGGAATGGAAACAAAAGAAACGAGAGGTAAGACCACCAATTGAGCGACCCGCATTACAAAAATATCGATGGAAGTACCGAGCAGAGAACGCTCGGTACTGCTGCACGCGTGGCCTGACGGAGATTTTTCTGAAAACAAGCGTGGCAGTCAACGTGTTAATAACGATATTTATTCATTAGCATATGCTATTAGGTCGTCCGAAAGGTTTCTTTCGTTTTATAAGGAAATAATGGATGCACAACATTTTCCGTTTTATATTATTTTATCGAATTACGTATGTAGTATCACGGTGGTGGGAATATAATATTAATTATATTCTGATGATATTTGTGATATTACTGATTTATTTAGAATAAATGGATTGTACAGGTGTTAATTAGACAGAAAAAACGATAGTTGTTTAATATGAACTAATCCCAATAACGCGTTATAATTTAGACAACTCTCGTCAGAACAGATCCAACGTTCTCTCTCACGCGGATCACACTCTCCCGACAACGCTAGTGTCACGACCGGCTCACTTTAAAATCGGAGATAAAGATGTGGCGGCACTCGGCTACAATGTATATCGCCGAAGCGAAGTGTCAATTCACGGCCAACAAACTCAAGGATAGTGGGGATATTACGGGGTGACAAAAGACAAATAACCGAATCCGATCGGAAGTCGAGTTGTAAGAGTCAGTCTTGAAAAGTCACGCCTAGCGCTAGAAAGTAATTGAGAACTGTAAATTCGGAATTGTGAACTGTGTTAGAAAAAAAATAAAGTTTCTTTTTTATTTTTCATCCTAAATTTCTTTTTTTTATTTTTATTGTTTTATGTTTATTCTATTGTTTTATTGTTTTTTTATTGTTTTATTTTTTTTATTATTTGTCATTTTACGTGACATTTTGGTGATCCTGCCAGGATAGTGAAAAGTGTTCGTTGAGAAAACAAGACATCCAACCTACGGGAAAAGGATCAACTTGGACCACGGTCATCTCTAACGACAAATCCACTATCAACGAACCCGGAAGAAACCTGCAAAGCATAAAGCATCTACGGAAGCTAACAAATCAAGGTAAACGCTGGATTCATTTTCTACATATACAGATAGGCGACCTAGCTTTGAACAAGACTCAGAAGAAGAGTTAGAAATATTTAGAAGGATGTCGAAAGATAGAGCATCAACCGGTAGAGACGATGACAAAATGTCACAAATTATAGAAATACTAAACAAAATACAAGAAGAAAACGTGCAAACGCAAAGACGCACGGACACTATAAGCCGGCAAGCGAACGAAGAAAATAAAGAACGGGCAAAAGAAATCGAGATATTGGGACGCGCAGTAGCCGAATTAAAGGTAGGATGGGATGACAGCCAAGCCGCGGTAATGACAGAGGACTTCGAATCAGTCCACGATAATACATCTCGACGCACCCTTCCTGTCGGCGCCAGAAATAGAAGACGATGACGACAACTTGCAAATGCAACCAGGAAACGCACACCAGCAACTTCTGACAGCCGAAAAAGCAGTAAAATATATCCCAATATTAAACGGTGATGACGACATAGGCGTAGAAGATTTTATAACAGAAATCCGATCAATGAGAAACCTTTGTTCGGAAAAAGCATTGTTACTGTAGGCCATTAAGGCCGACAAAATAGTAGGCAATGCAGCACAAGCCATTCGAAATATACGAATCGAGAGCTATACCGATCTGTTCGGCGCATTACGACAGAACGTAGTAGCCTAAGTGACGTCTGACAAATACGCAGAGCAGATCAGCGAACTAAGGCAAGGAAGAGACAAGTCGGTTCAATCATTTAACATTAGATTCCGACGAGTGCACAACAAATTGACTTACGCAATAACTAATGAGAACCCACAACCGCTAACACGAAAAATAATGCTCGAGAAGGTAATGCAGAGTGTAAGACGGACATATCTGAAGGGATTACGTACCGAAATAGGACGAATGGTAATACCAAGCAAACCAGCGACCCTAGTAGAAGCCGAGAAGGAAGCTGGAGACATTGAAAGATATTTACGGGAGGAGCAACTAAGCCAAGTACGACCTGTGAACAGAAACCCAGAGAGACGACCCCAAAACCAGCGATCGACCACGAACCAAGGAGTTATACCACGCAGAAACCCGGTACCGAAGAGCGAAGGAATGTAAACTAAGTGCTTCAAGTGTGGAGAAATCGGACACATCGCACCACAATGTTCGAATTTTCAGCCACTCAGCCAAAGAAACCGACCACCTTCACGGGTCAACCAAATAGAGACGGAATCAGACGACATAATGGAGGAACAAAGTTATTGGAACGAAGAATACCGAGGATCAACGCGACCACAGGAAGATTGCTTACCGTACGGTTCGGGAGGAATGATGGACCAGTAACGCACTTAATCAACACAGGAGCTGGAATTGATCTAATCAAAGAAAATCGGGTGATATCGACTGTTTATACTACAAACGAACCGCGAACTTTTTATATGGGACAGAACAGATATAAAACCAAAAAATATGTTCTACTTAGGATATTCGGTAAAAGTCATAAATTTTTCCTAGTGCCTAAGAATTTTCCATTGATTGAAGATGCCATACTAGGTCTGCCATGTCTAGAAAAATACCGATACGAAATATCTAACGAAACGTTGAAATTAGACAATAACATTTTGCACTTCCAGAAACTCATAGTAATTCAACCAGGAGAAAAGAGAGTTCGAACGATCTACTTGGAAGGACAACCGACGAGAGTATGTTTCTTCAATACTGGTGAGAAAAATCACGAAATTTCCAATTATATTGAAAACAATAAAGATTCAGACCAAATTGCCAAATTCAAAGCCATTTTGAGGACAAATCATATCGAACGCGAATTTAGAAAACCTATAGAAAAAATACTAATTCACTACATAGATGTGTTCAACTTAGAAACACACCTTTTACCTTGCCACAAACTTGACGAAACACGTAATTACACTGAAACAGGACAAAATTATTAACACCAAATCTTATAGACCTCCAGAATGCCACAAAGCCGAGATCGAGAAACAAATAAAAGATATGTTAGACAGAAATATTATTGAAGAATCAGACTCACCTTATAATTCACCAATCTTGGTAGTCCCAAAGAAAATAGACGCTTCGGGAAAACAAAAATGGAGAATAGTCATAGATTTCAAGAAATTTAACGAACTGACAGACCAAGACGTTTACCTTTTACCTGACATAAAAGACATACTGAGCCAATTAGGGAATGCGAAATTCTTTTCCGCGTTAGACTTATCCTCAGGATTTCATCAAATACCCATGGATTTAAATTCAAAAAAATACACCGTGTTTTCAACACCTCAGGGACATTTTCATTACAATAGAATGCCATTTGGATTAAAGAACGCACCCGCGACTTTCCAACGCATGATGAACACAGCTTTGAGAGGTTTAATCAACAAACACTGTTTTGTTTACTTAGACGATATAATAATATTCGGAGATACAATCCAGAAACATAATCAGAATTTAGCGATAGTTTTGCAAAGACTTAGGGAACTAGGACTCTAAATACAACCCGATAAATGCGAATTCCTGAAACCAGAACTGGAATACTTAGGACACGTTGTAACCGCCGAAGGAGTAAAACCTAACCCGAAGAAAATACAAGCAGTAATAGACTTTAGGATACCGAAGAACCCAACAGAAGTGAAATCATTTGTAGGACTAGTAGGATACTACCGTAAATTCATAAAGAACTTTTCTAAAATAGCTAAACCTCTAACAGATTTAATAAAAAAAGGACGTTAACTTCCATTGGACAGATAGGCAACAAAATAGTTTTGAAACATTAAAAACAGAGACTATGCGAAGCACCAGTTTTAAAATACCCTGTCTTTACTAAAACCTTTATGCTAACGACCGACGCAAGTAACGAAGGACTAGGGGCAGTTCTTTCACAAGACGGACACCCATGCTGTTTCATTTCTAGAACACTGAATCTACCTGAAAAGAATTATACGACGATAGAGAAAGAATTATTAGCAATAGTTTGGGCATTGAAACGATTACGACAATATTTGTTAGGACGAAAATTTATTATCAGGACAGACCATCAGGCTTTGAAATGGTTGAATAATTGCAAAGACCCATCGTCTAAATTAATGCGATGGAGATTAAAGTTAGAAGAGTATGAGTACACCATCGAATACGTTAAAGGCAAAGACAATCCAGTCGCAGATAGCTTATCTAGAATTCACGCGATTCAAAAAGTAGAAACCGCTGAAGGAACAGTAGTCCTAGATTTCTTGCAACACTTTATGAAATGGAAAAAGAAACCAGGAATCCCAAAACAACTAGAAATGAAGCCTGTCTAATGAACCATCTATCCTTCTATCAATTGACCAAAACAGAATTGGGAGAGTTTGACGAGACAATATGGTTGCGAAGAATTAACGACATATTACGAAATAACAAGAAAGTAGGAATAGGAGACAACACGTTTGCAGAATTAGAAAAGAATCAGATCAAACTTATGCTTCTATGTAGCCGGGGGGATCGCAGCCTCTGGCATTAATTCTCGCCACGACTCCTCCATCCTACGGAAGAACAGGATCTTGATATCCTCTAGCGGATCTCGGGGTTCTGGGCCACCAAATCTGTCCGCTTTCTTCTCTTTTGTATTTCTCCCCAACCCGTCGGGACAGCGGAAATGGCGCAATGTTGACAGGGGGTGTGGAGGAGATAGGGTAGGGAACCCATAATCGTTCCCGTTGGGGGCCCGGGAGTACTTCATTTCACCCCCCCCCCCCTCGTAGAGGTGATCCCCACACCTTGTCTTTCACCGTCATTGTTGCCATCCATTACTGCCCTCTCCGTGCGTTCTTTGGTCAACCGTTCCACCGTCTCTTGGAGACGACTGACCTCTCTCTCCAGAAAACGCACCCCCCTCCGCAGGTATGCGCCATCCTCCTCTTCCTGGCCGTGGGTCGGTTCCATGTGCTTCACGGTCGCTTGTTTGTTGACCGGTCCGATTTTCCTTTAGTCATTCCGCGCGTCGTCGCCGTCGTCGGCACCGTCGCGGATGGTAGGGGCGGCGGCCTCCGGAGCCGTTGTTAGTGTCGGCGTCCGCCCCGCACCTCGCGTCCCTCTTCTTCCTTTTGTCGGGAGCCGACAGCTACGTGGAGTCCGAATCCCCCGCGGACGCGTCTCCCTTCCGCGACCGTTGGCGCCTTCTGCGGACCCGGTAATTCTGCGATACGACCGCTTGCCGAGCGCGCCCGTGAGGAAGAGCCGAGGAGGAAGAACACGACGACGTTTCGCCGCCGCCGCATCCCGCCTCGCGAAGATCCCAGGCCGGTCATAACGTCGGGTTCCTCCGACCCCCTCTGAGACCTCCCGGCTCGCGTGTCTCTTTCGCCAGTCGTATGAACGCATCCAGAGGCCTGGCGACTCACCCCCGGACGGCCACGGTTGCTCGATGACTACGCAGCGGGGCCCGTTTTACCACATGCGACTGCGCCGGTACTGGGGTATCCCTCATCTGCACCGTAAACGTTATTGCTTTTCCTGTCCATGTCCATAGTTTTAGTTTTTCGCCTTGTCGTCGACGGTAGTTCCAGTCCCGGTGCCACTCACTCTTTTGCACTCTTTTGCAGGGTGATAGGGAGCCCCACGAGAAGGTGAGGTGAGTGGTCTTGGCAGATATGGGCCCACCAACTGCTCCGGAATTCTCCGCACCGGATCGACAAACTGGCGGGTGCCAAAGGCGCCGACCAGCCACCACCCGGCTATAGGGGAATATCAGATTCATCGGGGTTTCCCAGGACGTGGTCCTACGCCCTGAGAACCCATACCCGCCTTGTGCTCCCCAGACAAAATGATAACTAACACTTCTTCAACCAATGATAATTAACCGTTCGGTAGACGAACGGTAATTATTACTGACTGCTCCGAGTCGCTACATTTATTTATATCTGTCGGAGATGAAAAGACATCGGGGTCTTTCTTTTGAAAATGTTTGGGAAGATCCCCAACGTTTGTTCAAACTGCCGACTTTGTTTACAATTTTAAACTGTCTGATTATCGTTGTAAAAACATAGTTAGATAAATTTATAGCAAGATATAGCTTTTGGCGATTTTAACTGCCTTTCACTTCAAATACTGCAAACACGGTTTCAAATAAACGTTTTAAATTACTTTGATTTGAAAGAAATTACCAATTTTACTTTCCCGCTACGGATCGTGCGGGGCACGGAACGTGACAATATGCATTTAATAACTGTTTAATAATTAAAATTAACCGAAGAAAATTATGCGGTTGTAAGAATAAATCAGATACGATAGAAAGGCCTACGTACGTCAATATTAATTACATTCAGTCATGAATTTTTATCTTGACAGAGTATGGGAAAAAATGATCTATTTTCAAATGGTCGAAAGTTTTGTTTCAAGACGTGATACATGTTTATCTAGGTCATCCCATAAGTTCGTGCCGTTTTTCGAGCGGTTATATATGTTAAGATTGTTTACATACCTTTCAGTTTCATGAAAAAATGTAATCCCCCTCTCGTTGTACAACTTCTTCCCATCTTTTCTGGTAGGGCCATTATTCCGTCTCGATAAAAGTTCTCTTGTTTTTCTTTAAAATAATTTTGTAAGCTATTTTTGAGAATGTCAATATTTTTAAATTTTTTACCTACTAAAAAGTGTTGTAATGCTCTGAACAGGTGGTAATCAGATGGTTCAATGTCTAGGGAATATGGGGGATGTGGTAAAATTTCCCAATTAAATTCAGACAATTTTTTTGTAACGCTTTTCGCGACATGCGGTCTAGCGTTGTAGTGATGGAATATAACGTTGTTCCTATTGACTAAATCTGGTCGTTTTTCAGCTAGTGCTTCCTTTAATTTTTCTAACTGAGTGCAATATTTGTCTGAATTAATGGTATCACCACTAGATAAAAGTTCAAAATAGAGTATTCCTTTATAATCCCACCATACACAATGTTGAGAATTTTGGATCTTTGAAGCCGAAATAAAGTTATAGGAACACAAAATTTACACTTTTAATTAATATTAAAATAATTATACATTTATTTAATGGACGATCTCTATTACATTTATCGATAAACACTTGCACGCGTCTCAGCACTTTCTTCTATACCCGACTGTTCCAGATGCCTCTCGAAAGACTGAACTGTTTGCATTCATTTGTTTTCGAGACGCCGCGCACACACATACTTCCACACATTGATCTCACACACAAGTATTCTTACTGCGCATTCAAACTAGCCCAGCACAGAAAAATTACACATATCTCAACACACACAAAAGAACTTTACGTGGATGTAACCCTGGTTTTGCACAGCGTTGAGGTGGCTGATTTCGTTGGGACCAGCTACGTTTCCGTTCAGGGTTTTCGTAAAGTATCCACTTTTCATCACCAGTTACCAGGCGTTTAAGGAATGGCTCATGTTTATTATGCGCAAGTAATGACATGCACGCTGTCGTTCGTTCAAGACGGTTCCGTTCCGTAAGTTCATGGGGCAGCCAAACGTTCATCTTTGACACCATCCCCATTTATTTTAAACACTTATGAATCGTTGTCTTAGGTATTTTCAGAACATTTGACATCTCTTGAACTGTCAACTTCGTGATTTTTCAACAAGATCCCGAATTTTATCTTCGTCTGTCTGAGGAGGACGTCCGTGGCGTTCCTCGTCTTCTAAACAGAAATTCCCAGCTCTAAAACGTTGGAACCACTTCCTAC
The DNA here is from genome assembly GCA_014737535.1 of Bombus cullumanus. Classification (NCBI taxonomy): domain Eukaryota; kingdom Metazoa; phylum Arthropoda; class Insecta; order Hymenoptera; family Apidae; genus Bombus; species Bombus cullumanus. The sequence continues at coordinate 3,319,275 of JACXIX010000021.1, read as the reverse complement.
AGGTGCGAGATGAAAGCANTAAACAGCACATATGTTTTTCGTGGCAATTGTTACAGAACTTCCTTTCCGAAATTCATATAACATGAGATGTCGAAAATGGATACGCATTTCACTCATGATTTTTTACTGTTAGAAGTCACTGTGTTCACTATATTACGATCTTATACCCACGAAAATCTGCTCTAGCCTGTTCTCGATCAGCTAAGCTCAAGTGCATTAGTCCCTTATCGCCGTATGTTTATAAATCGACACATGAAAGGTATACACAAAAGTCGGCACGAACTTATGGGATAACCTACTTTATCATCGATCGATGAAACATCGTCATAGTTCAACGACCGTGTGCTTTCAAAATATTCTTGTTAGCTTGCTTTAAGACTTAACGCTTTACTGACCGCTAGCGGTTCAACGGCATACGCACGTCCAGCCGGCAGCTCAGGCGTAGATTATCTCTGGTACCAGCTCTGTTTCGGTTTAGACTCTCCAATACCATTCTTTTCGTTCATCGCGAACGGTAAGTTTTTCAGATTAGTATAAAACTGTGGATGCTTTCATAGCAACGGAATGGACGCAACTGAGCAAGATACCTTAGTACTAAATAACAAATTACTGCTCAAATAATGAGAAAGGTTGTCGACAACAAAAAGCCGATTAATAGGTCATCGGTCGGTGAGCGTCGGCGATAAAAAGCCAATTAATAGGCTATCGGTCGGTAAAGTGTTAACGTGCATTGACGAATCGACGAAAAATTATCTAAGTTGAGTGATTTCGCATCTGATCCTGTTGCCAACAAAATTTCAACAATTCTTCCAAAATATATTTCAATCTCTTTATTCCGACAAATCATATAGAGTTGACAATCGAAATCAAAAGTAACACTTACTTACTCTATGATCGAAATCATTTACAAAAAAGAAGTGAATTTCTTCTTTCGGCGCATGCATATATGAGTAAAGATTCGTCAAAGGTTCGTCACCCTGATGAGGTAACATCCGACAAATATTCGATGAAGTAAGGATCAAATGATTTTTTTATTAAATGCCATCTCGGAGATTCAATATATCGAAGGTAGGGGGATGAAGGAGGGCTCAAGATACGAATGTTCAATTCGACTTCCGAAGAACGTTGTGGAACTTGTGCGGTTTCTTTGTTCGATTGATGTTCAATACGGTAAATGTGACAGCCGATACTTTACTTCCTCTGCGATATTCCGGTGAGATAAATGTCGACGAAGATGGTGGACGTATTCAGAGAACAAATGGACGAACAGTAGGGCGTTTCCTATTCTTGATAGATTGCGAATTCTATGAAATTTCAGTTTCTACCTGTTCGACTAATTAACCGTTTTTATGTGTATAGTATGCGTAAAATTTTAACATATTTTACGTATATGTATTTTTATTCTTTTAGATATATATGATTTTATAATCGATGAAATTACCATTTATTCTCCCATTCATATTTAATCGTGATAAGCATTAAAAATGTATAGTATTTAAACAATAAATGATGCGAACAGCAAAATTAACTGATATTGAAAACTTCCGTTCTAACATTTGCATCCCCTATCGTTTCGATTTCTCAATTTATCATTGATCAGCAAACATCAATTCCTTATCGCTACCTTTTATATTTACGTCTCAATTATATTTTATGTCTTATCATTTTTGATACTATCTTTGTCTTTAGTTGTATTTATATCACTCCATAAGCGAAAAGATATTGCAGCTAACAAAGCTGTCTTTGCATAGTGGTTGGCTTCTACATTACTAATGACTACTCCCCATTCATCCGAGAAACGAATCTTTGCCATTCCTTGCCAGCCGAACCCCCCTTAACCAATACAACGGATCGTTATAAACAAGGATCATAGGCTCTGCTTATAACAAATTTTGGGTTATATATTTCCGTGTCGCTTTTATCATCCGTGCGAATAAATATTAGGACTGCGCGGGCCTTTCTTGTTCCACAATTTCCTTGAAAATGTACGAATAAGGCTCGAAATTTTCTTGGACAAAAATCATGGTCCAGCAACGTAATTACATTGAATTGATCCGCGCTTCGCGAATATACGGAAAGTAAAGAGATTATAAAACGGTATCTGCGAAATGGGACACGGAAAACAAATAAAGAGCGAAAATATGAAAAAATTAATCAAATTTGCGATTGCATTAGCACATAACTGGGCTAACGGGTAAAGGTAAAGCTCGTGACAGCATATTGTATATTAGGGTTAACAAAGTGATTTTTAGCGCTCTTACGAATGCTGATTTAATAGGAAGGTAACTATTATTGTTTAGCAAAGTAATATATATCATACATCCTTTCATTGAAACTGTTAGGAAGAAATGGATTTTTTTAAGTAAGAAGTGCGTTATTGTAGGAGTAATTTGTTTTGTTGATTAGATAGATAGTGACATTGGTAACTTGATAAAAAAAATTATAGTGGAATTGATCAGTTCGGATCTAATCCCGGAGACACAGGATACGGTACTCATGTCTGGTTCAGTATGTGTACGGTACGTGTCTCGTGTATATATACAAACACGAATGAGCGGAATTACATGCAACCTTTAATGATTGACGCTATTACAAAGAAGAATTAGGCATGTGCCTCTACAAGACTAAGCTGTATAGCGTATTTTAGTAGAGGGCACGCGTATAAACAACAGATAATAAGACACTTACACGGACCTTGGAGCAGGGGCTTGGCTGCATGCCAATTCTATTCGCGCTTTGGTTGTTCCGATCTATTCTATACCGTGCACGTCACACGCATGACGCTCTTAACTAAATTATGGACAAAGTAGACCTATTCTATGGTTTAAGGAGCACTCGCAAAGTTCCTATCTGAATGGAAATGTTTTCATTGGAGAATATCGTGAACATGCGAACGTTGGTGAATCAAAATAGCGAATCATTACATTTACGCGATATGACAATGAAGTTGAAGAAGAAATGATAAGTATTACAAAAGATTACAATAGAATATGCTATGATTTTTGGCATCATCAAAATTATGGTATCGTTAATGGAATCGCCGTTTAGTTCGAAATCTTTTTCAGCTCAGCATTAAAAGCTTTTTTATTAAAAATTTTTCATGAATTAATTTGTTTTAAGGGATGAGTTTAATTGAATTAATTTGTTTTAAACAATGCTAGTCAATGAAGTTGTTCTAAACATTTTTCAATGATTAACTAATTTTAAATATCATTCCAAATTCGTAAAAATTATTGGGTACTATGCATTATCGTGTGTTATTCTTATTATGTATATTTTTATTATTCTATAAAACCAACGATATTCATTTTCATTTGTTCATTAACGTAAGTCGTTTCTTTGTTATTTCTGCATATATTGTACTTCATTGATTTTTTTCAAAGCGTGTATTTGTGGGAAGTAGTAAGACAGATTGTACGAAATTATAATGGACAACACTTGAAGTTATAGTTGAAGTATACAGGGTGGTTCGTAACTGGTGATACAAGCGAAAGGGGGGTGATCCTACGCGAAAAAAGAAGTCGAAAATACAGAATAAAAATTTTTCGTTTGAGGCTTTGTTTTCGAGAAAATCGACTTTGAATTTTCGCTCGGTACGCGTTCACTTTATCACGTCTCGTTATAACGGATCTCACTGTAGAAAAACGAAAAAAAAAATTTAATTTTTATTCTATATTTTCGACTTCTTTTTCCGCGTAGAATCACCCCCTTTCCGCTTGTACCACCAGTTACCAATCACCCTGTATATGTACATTATTGTACATATTATTCGACACCATGGTTTTAGCATACCAACATTATCGAGTCGTTGCTTCTGTAACGTCGCTCAAAAGCCAGGAATCTGCCGACCTCGGGATATGTAGACGGCACCTAGTCATCCGATAGTGTAAAGTCGTCCGAAAGCCAGGAATCTGCCCCCCACCCGTGAAATATGCGAATCATAGCAAAAACGTAAAGATCCCAGTCCTTTAGTCAGTAAGATAGTCTGTATTTCGGTATTGAAGTGTAATGTTGTCTTATTAATAAAGTATACGAACGGACTAATTGCTCATTCGCCCTTTTTTTTATAATACCTTGTCATTTATTACGTGACACTTCAAACGTTATCATACATATGTAATATAACATTGATCAACAAGTTCTAACGTTCTGTAATTTTGAAAAAAGCAATTTTTACAATTGCAAATTTTTTATTGTGAGATTTGTGCTTTCATAGTACCCAACTGCTATTGAGTTGCTGTCAACATGAAAAAATTGTCTGGATCCTTCAAAATAATATTATATAGATTGCCATTATATTATAAACATTTAAATATGTTTAAGTAATCATCGCTATGAGCAGGATACCTAACTAGGACACCCAAAATGCACTATTTTGTGCTTAAATTTTTCAATTTATTTAAAAAAGTAGGGTTTAAGAAAGAATCTAACTATAATACACGGCACAGGAGGAACAATGTTTACCAACTTAGGAGATAAATAATATATTAAATATATTCTATATATAATAAATTCTATTGTAGCGGCACATGAGTCATAGGACGATTCGAATCGAGAGTGACTCTGTTGTTGTGCTTCGGAATATCCATGCCGTTTCGGTTTACGAGATTTAAAGGTAAACGAACTCTCGACAAAACAATATCGCCGTTACGTGTAATCGTTAACCAGAATCGAATTCGAACTTTTTGGTACTCCACCGACCGATATAAATAGACGAACATCTTCTCTAAGTCTAGTCTAACAAGCGAGTCAATAAAGTCAAATAGCTGAACAGTTAGCGAGTAGCATTGAGCCAGCGACAATTACGGCGTAATATACTAACTCTGTACTGGTACTTAGAGTGATTTTAATATAACTGACTATCACAATTATATCCTCACATTAATACCACACATTAATACCATCTCACGATATATAATAAATCCGATATAATAAATCTTAATATTAAACTGTTGTAGTTGACAGAAATATAGAATATAGTCGAAATATTTTAAACAGACGGAAGATTAATGGATGAAAAGAGCAAATGTATATTCTTCGGAACCAACTTTTTACGCAATTTATATTCACAAAAAAAAAATAATCAAACTCAAGAATTTTAGAATTAAATTATGAACGTTTACTATGATTTCAATAAATAATGTCTTTATATCTATTTTATTTATAGTATATGACACTTATTCTCAGTATTTGATAGCAATATATTTTGCGAAATAGCCTGGTATAGTTTATACAAATCACTAGAACGCAATCTTTTCGAAATAGTATCATAAAAGTTCCACGTTTCTTCGTCCATACGTTTTATTTGGATGCTATGGTAGAATTACGGAGAGTAGGAAAGTGAATTAATTATTATGGTCCGCATCGATTCTCTGGAAGGCAGGAATGAGACGGAGGTGTGGACACGCGGCACTCATTTCACTTTAAGCAGCACCATAAAACGGGATGAAAATTTAGAAATGTAATTTGATAATTGAGATAGACACAGCCTGACGGTGACATAATTACTCCTACTGTAATTTCATAATGACTGACTCTCTGAACAACGCAAACCTGAAAAATGCAAATTAATCCAACGGTCATTAAAGAAGGACACGATAATGCGCTGCCACGGATCAACGTATACACGTGTTGTGTCATTTCATATAATGCTGTTTCATTTTCCTGTGTTCTAATTCATTTCATAAATATACGATTGATATAACACAATAGAAAGAATTAACATTTAAGTTTTTAAATTTTATGGCATTTTGCACCGCCTTTGAGAAGGTTGCAATATATTTAATGTAGCGAGTAGTAAGTGAATGAGTGACTTTGATCGTTGTTACATATGCGTCAAAATAAAATATAAATAAAATAGAAATTATTTCGTACTTTTTAGAGCATTTTGAAGTTGGTAATACTTTCTTTGGTAAAATTTTTTATTACAAACATCTTTCCAATATTTTCTATTGAAGAGACGTTGTGGCCTTTAAATTATAAAAAGTACAATCTACCTGTGTCACTTAATTGAAACTTTTCACAACCCAGCGAACAAACTAAGAACACTAAACAAATTATCCATCTGTCCTTTTTCTCTAATAAAGCATCGATTGTTATAAATAAATCATTTGCCAAGGAACATTTATACGATAATTTCTTTAATAATAAATCGAATTGGACCTAATTACAATTTATTTAGTAAAAAGCACAATTTTTTTTACTATTAATAAAACAACTATTTTAATAAATTGTTAAGTATATTGAATATAATATTAAAAGAATAGTAATAGTAACAAACTTCTCTTGCGTCTATTCCCGCAGGAGTGTATCAATCTATAACAATCCTTGCAGCATCTTTCATCGATGATTTTCATTCCTTTACAAATTACTATTTAATTATTAACCATCTAAAAAAAACAACTTCATATGCGCTCCATTTCTCCAAATCATTTACATAACTGAGCTTTTACCAAAAAATCATTAGTTCTGAAATATTTTTTGCGAAATACCTAGAAAACAAATAAACTAATAAATTCTAAGAAGCTCCTTAATTAAGCAAAACCTTACATTCACAAAAGAAACCACTGTATGCTTAATGTAACAGTGAATAACATGGTTAACGAAGTCAATTATGATCTAGCCATTTAATTCATACATAAACAATCGAAGGAAACGTCTTCTCATAAAATCTGCCCACATTCTATTATGTAGATATGATTATATGCATACTTTGAAAATAATAAGATCTCCCTATTCGATCCCTTACAGTGCTCACGAGTACTTCTATTTTCTCGGGAACAATTTTTCTCGGACACCGTAAACTGTTGTCACAAGCCATCTTCCCTTCGTATCACTGGATGGCCTACGAGAACCATAATTCCCGGACATGAACAACGCAACAACATTATTTACGTCACGTCGCGTCGCGTTGATCTGAAGTTTTCAAGATAACATTCCACAAGCAGCTCAGCATTCTCCTTCACTTAATGCTACGGATTAGGACACTGTGGCTAACCATGAGACTAGAAAATTTTGCATAGATGCTTCGATTAGTTCCGTTACTAGCGACAATGACTGCTACACCATTATCAAAGTCCCTAATGTAACTGCTCTATAATTATCTACAGCGACAAAATCAGTAATTTTCTGTAATCACAAAAGTTCTATAAGTAGAAGAGATTCGATTTGTCGCGGACGATGTACCCAGAATACTAATCCAAAGATAACATGAACAACCGAACGGTGGAATAGGAAGAACAGAGGAAACCGTAGAAGAGACCGTAGAAACCGTAGAATGAACTGGTGATTGGAATTGATAAAAAGTGACAGAAATAATCGGGAATGAGAGAAACCGAGGCAGATCCACAAATTCACCAACAATAAGTTCGGTTCACCACACTTTGCTCCGATGAACCAAATGAGAGTGCTGAGCTGAACGCGAATATGAAGATGTCAATGTACACAAATGTATGTACATATATGTCGGGTTCACACTATGATTAGGGTTGGGGTTAGGGCGTGAAACAAATCTTCATTTGGATTAGGCATTGTAGTTATGCAATAGAGAAGATATTCAATAGTGCAAATATGAGTATTATAGAATTTGACAAATAACCGTGGTAATTAGATACTCGAGATGATAATGACAATGATCCTAGGTTCAATAACGAAACCGCGGTCAACGGGATAACAAAATGCGCTTTTTTCCAAAGTCCAAGTTGTACCCACTTTCTTGCCTACGGTATAAGTATTACTAGACTAACTCTTTGTTAAAACGTAGAATATCCACCGAGCGTAAGGGCGCTATGTAACTCGGTAATGAGACCTCGCGATTCTATGAATTTTGAGAATTCTTTGTTTTGATGTTCTCTTATTTTGTTCTTTATTTCTTTTGCAAGTTTGTTTAGATTTTTTTTGTTTTCTCGTGTTCTCTGTTTTTTCCACTTAGCTTTCGCTTTTTTATTTTCCCTGATCTTGTTTAGGATGTCCTGAGGAATAATTTTTGTCTGCCTGTTTTTTGATTTATGGGTGGTGGTTGCCCACGCTGCTTCCTGTATAATTTCTGTCATATTTGCTACTGCCTGGTCGATGTGTTCCGGTGTTTTCAGTGGAATGTTGCAGTTAATTTTTTTTTCAATTAGCTCTTTAAATGTTTGCCAGTCGGTGGTTTTATTGCAGATCGATTGTGACTTGTTATAGAGAAGTGGTTTTCTTATGAATTCTATTATAACTGGTGTATGGTCGGAGTTAAGCTCAAGGCTGTTTGCTATTTTTAATTTGCTTGTGTTTAGTCCTTTTGTTACTGCGAAGTCCAGCAGGTCAGGTATTTTATTGAGGGCTGTCGGCCAATACGTTGATTTTCCCATAGATAGTACATTGAAGTTGCTGCTTCTAATATATTTTTCTAATGTTCTGCCCCTTGGCGTGTTAATTCTGGAACCCCATAACGTGTGTTTTGCATTAAAATCTCCTGCTGCTATATATTTGTCACCTAAGGTTTGGAAATACTCTACCCATTTTTTTGATGTCATTTTGTGTCTCGGAGGTGCATATACTGATGAAATCTGGAAGTAATTGTCGTTGGTTTGTATTGTGACAGTAGTTGCTTGTATGTATTCTTGATTTGTTTTACTGTGAAGGTGATGCTTTATGTCGTTTTTTATTATTATTGCAGTTCCTCCATGTGCTTTACCTGAGGGGTGTTTGGTGTCGTAGATGGTGTAGTACGGTATTTTCATATAACTTTGTAAAGTAAAATGTGTTTCTGAAACAAGTGATATGTCGATATTGTTGTTGTGCAGGAATGTTTTAGTTTTTAGGGCCCTTTGTTGTAGGCCGTTAGAGTTCCAGGCTGCTATTTTCAGCGCGTCCGTTTTTATTTTTTGCTTAGCATGTTTGTAAGAAGTTGTAGCATGACTGTGATTTGATGAGTTTGCTGTCTGAGGACTTCGTTTTGTTCGCTTATCATTTTTGTTAGTAATTCGGAGTTTTTGATGGATTGTTTTAGCAGTTCCTTTATTTCTGTAGCGTCGTTGTTGTTATTGTACTGGTTTTGGTTGTCTAAGGGTGTTGATTGGCTGGTTACTTGCACGTAGCTTCGGCTACCAGAGGTGATGGTGTTACTGTGGTTAATGCTCATTACGTTCTGTATATTTGGTGTTTTCTCAGTTTTTGTGCTAACCTGTTGAGTCGATAGTTATTGCATGTCCTGCTTCGAAGCGGCGGAAATAGTTTACGTTGAAGTTGTTTTCTGACTATACAGCCTTTGTAGCTAGCTGGGTGGTTTCCATTGCAATTGTAGCATTTTACCTCATTTATTTTTCCCGTGTATGGGCAGTTCGTTGTTAGATGATTTTCTGCGCATTTAACGCACGCCGGGTTCCTGTTGCAGTAGTTTTTTGTGTGTCCGTATTGCTGACACCTTATACATTGCGGAATATCTTTTTTATGTCTAGGTGGCTCAACTGTTATAATTGATTTAGAACTTTTTTGATTTCGAATATATCCTTGTTGTTGTGTTTGGGTTCGAGTTCGATTAGAAATAGCGGTAATGGTTGTTTAGTGTCGTATCTGGTTATGTTATTTATTGCTCTTACCTGGTGTCCGATTTTGGCTAGTTCCTCGCATATGTTATTTATATTAGTCTTTGGGTGTAATCCTCTGATTACTGCTTTGTAACTTTTATCAGTTTTGAGCTGGTAAGTGTGATACCCGGCGTTTTTCTCTTTTAGTGCTTTAGTCACTTTTCTAAACGCTTCTGGGGTGTTGGTTTGTACTTTAACCTGATCCAGTTTTAGCTGTTTGATTGTGTATATTTCGTTTCCTGCCGTGTTGTTTAGCAGTTCAATGAGTGGATCTATAATTTGGGCATCTACAAAGATTGGAGGTGGCTTGACGATGCGGCTTGTTGGTTTGTCGGCTGTGTCCATTTCCTTCTCTTCTGGAAGAGCGCTGAAGGAGTTTCGGAGTGTTATTTCCTGGTTCCTAAACCATTGCTGGTTTTCTGTTTCTGAAGCCCTCCTAGCGTTAGTGTTTGTTGTAATTTTCCGTTTCTTGCTGGAAGTTACCACCTTCCAGCTTTCCTCCTGGTGTGTTAGTCCGTCGTTGGTAACATTTTTCTCGTCTTTTCTTTGTGAAGATTCTATTTCCATTACTTCTGTATCTGAGCAATTCTGCTCTTCGTTTAATAATTGATTTATATTTGTTTTATCTACCGCTCTGTTTATGAAATATCTTTCGTTTTTGTTTGATATTTTTATTGGTGTAACTTGTTGCATCTTTCCGCCATTTGGCGATGGGCGCTGTCGCTGGTCGCTTTGGGCGCTGTCGCTGGTCACTTTTTCTTTCCCCACTTGTCGCACTTACGGAGCACTGATTCACACGTCCGTTTAGTTCGGCTGCTCGGGCGGAACTGCACTGATAATGTAAAGGTCGTTTGAAAGGTTTGTGAGCAAAATAGAACAGTTGTACTGAAATTGAATACAAATTTCCCTGGCTATTCTCTCTGCCTTTCCATCCTCCCCGAGTTCGCCATCACATCATTTATTCCATTGTCTTCCTTTCTTTTCACATGCTCCATTCTCTCTCTCTCTCTCTCTCCCTCTCTCCTCTCTTTCTTTCCTTCTCTCTTGAAGCGGGCAGTTAGCTGCATAAGAAGTACGAGTTACCTACTACTCGCTTCCTCCCTTTGAATATAAGAAAAATTATATCAGTGAGAATTAGATTAGAAAAATAGTCGAAATCATATTTTGAAGTATCCCCTAGAGTAGTAGAAATTGAAATTCCGATAATATCTAAACCCAGCCGGATCCCTCGCACTTCCATCGCTCTGCAAAATCATCTTTCATGATGAACCATTATTGATTGAAACGAAACTTGCCGCTGATCAATCCCTGAGATTAAAACAAAATATCGAAATTTGTAATTCTTCGGCATAATTTATTCGAAAGCGTAATTTTATGTGTGGATTATATTCTGACACGTGTGAAACATTTTCAGGTTCATGAGTGATTACATCGAGACTTGTCTATGCAAAATTCGTAGAATTATATTTCTCGAACTTTGGAACTTGTTTCATGTCGTGCAATTGTAAACTTTTTAAATATATCCGATGAAAATCTTTTCGCGAACGGACGTATCTCGATGCTACGAATATTCGGCCGTGTCATAATACTTTATAATAATTTCAAATCGTTCAGACATTATTACAAAACGTTATTATTGTAGCTTTTAATTTATTATATCAGTTACGTAGTGCAAGATTTTTATTAGAACGTGGAATCCAAGCAAAAATAAATAGTAATAAGGAGAATAGTTTGTCTTAAGTTATAATTTCTGAAAGCAACTAAAGACGAGCACGCACGCTTCTAACTTTATTCTATCTTTGAAATTAGTTGAGCCGTCTTGGCACGTCTTTGTCGAGCTGTTGGCGATAAAGTTTAGTATGCTAATTTATAGAACAGCTGCGCAGCTCCGCCAGCCTGAGCAAAATACCAAAATTATTGAATTTAAATTGCTGTAATTAAAATGTCTTACGCTTTTGCCGACTTTCCAACCTCTTGATATTAATCCAAACTATTTGCCGTCTAACGCGAAGATGCATTCTGGATAATGTCATATATTAAATGGTATTAAAGTTGTTCCATCTTTGAACCTAATGTTCCTCGAACGTTGTCAAAATAATATACGTTTCGAAAAACTAAGCAGTTTTCTAACTGGAAGTTATTAAGAAATTTTATAAATGAACGTAGGCTGAATTAACCAGAAGCAGTGTTTAAAGTATTAATGAACTACTTATTATTAACAGCTCCGTACGCTGCTTGCATCACTGGTTGAAAACTTAATTGATATCATAAGTTCCTTAATAATCGCATTTAACAACATTGCTTAGCATATATAACTGAAAAGAGAAAGCACTTGATTTCATTTGTTCTTTTATTCTTTTTCTTAATTGTCAATTATCATTCATTCATTACCATGAGTTGTTGCGAAATAAAGAAAAGGAAATAATAGATCTAAAGCCTGCCATCCGGACAATCATACATTGATACTCGTTCCATAAGTACATGAAATATCCATTTTCAGTAGTCTAATCTACTACCGCCTCGATACCTCATTTGTTGATTCCCAACAAAACACAAGTTAATTCCCACGTACCTATTGATACAGTAATTCTAGTGATTCAAACCAGCAATCTCTTCTAAACCCTTACTCTGCTCACGAACTTTGATCGAACCCAAGATATTTTACGCTCCGACATAGGCAGTGGAATACTGAAGCACCTTTAAAAACTTCTTTTTCTCGGTTATCAACTTACGAACCGGAAACTATTCGGATTCCAGCGGTAATTGGCATTATTGTTTCCCTGTCGGCCAGTAAACTGTTAATGTCAGTTGATCGCATGTTAATGGCCTATAATGACTGTCTCGATTAGCGACGCTGACCAATTAAGATTGGGGAGGGGGGGGGGCGCAGTCGGCTTTAACGGAGAGCGGCGCGGCGCCGAGCAGCACCAGATGCACCGATCTATAAGTTAACGCTCCACCTGTTCGGTGGGAGCAGCAACCGCTTTTCAGCTTTCATAGAGGAATGAATGCAGTAAGCCTGGCAGCCGGCTAGACAGCAAGTAACTTATTATATTTGGCATTAAATTATTATAGAGCTCTGGTCGACAATGGATACGACGGAATGTATAGGAAATGATTAAACTGAATGACAGATCTAGACTGCTCCATTCGTAATCCACCGCCGCGCACTGCAGCCACGGCCGCGTTCGCATGCGCATTTCCTGCTTCACGTATACGCAGTAGTGTGCTCGAATTATTACTGTCCCGACAACAAGATCGATTTTCTCCATCCCTACTAGTGACCCAATAATTATAATTGGTTTCAGAAAAAGCTGATTAAATTTCTTCAAAAGCTACTTCTTTATGAATTTGAGTGCGACGTTTCTTTAATTATTTTATTCCGACGTACATGTAGCAAGAAAAATAATTACAAAGAGCGGTCGGTTACCAATAACTTTGAAAAAAATAAAACGCTCTTGTTGATTGTAAAATGCTACTGCTATTGCTAGTGCATCAGTCAGATTATACATTGCATTTGTTGCGTGTTCATGCGCGCGTATAATTTGATTTATGATTATTATTAGATCAGAATAGGGTTATTCTTTATTTTCCAGACATTCTTTACTTTCTGTTCTTCATACTCAAAGGCTGTTTTTCACTTTGGTAGAGTGTCCTTCACGGTAGATTCGTTCTCATTCTTTGGGATCCAATTTTACCCTCGTGGATCCTGTTATACTCTCCTGGATCCTATTTTACTCTCGTAGATCAGCTTCCACCTTCGAGGGTCCGTTCTCACCGTTGGTTGAAAAGTTATGCTATACAAACTAATTTTTGGAGATTGTATTCGCATATTACTATAACTTGTAAGTACGCAAACAACTTATTCCATTATTCGTTCTGTAATCCGCTCGTCATAACAAAGAGATTTAAAAAATTTCGTTTCAATTCGTGAAAGTGCAGGTTTTCGATAAGTAACGGAGTATTCCATTTTTTTAAATATCACCAAAGACTGATTCTTTCTATTATTTTCCCTGCTATATATACAGGGTGGTTGGTAACTAGTGGTACAAGCGGAAAGAGCGTGATTCTATGCAATAAAAGAAGTCGAAAATATAGAATATAAATTAATTTTTTTTTTCGTTTTTCTACAGTGAGATCCGTTATAACGAGACGTGATAAAGTGCACGCGTACCGAGCGAAAATTCAAAGTCGATTTTCTCGAAAACAAAGCCTCAAACGAAAAATTTGTATTCTATATTTTCCACTTCTTTTTTCGCGTAGAATCACCTCCTTTCCGCTTGTATATATCTTTTCTATTATTTATTCATTTAAATTTTACAATTTGTCCAGTTAGACATTTGGTAAAATGTTATATCTTATAAGATAGAAATATATAAGAAAAATAAATAAATAATATAAATATAGCATGTGGATGGTTACCCCCAGTGGGGTTCCATCATCGTGTTTATTAGGTTATATCCTTTGTGAGATCTGTTGGGTGTTTCCTTTTCAGTCTTCTATCTACGCTTGCTGTGTTGGTCCTTTCCACGGCCAGTCGGTTCGGCTATGTTGCTATTCTTTCTCTGTACCTTCCCGCGTACCTGCTAATTTCCTCCTTTTCTTTTTATTTTGTTTATTAAAATTTACAATCAATTCTCACATTGAGAATTTTCAGTAACTTTTTCTGGCGTGGCGCAGTGACATGGCTAATTATTTATAATAAGTTAATACTTATTATAGATATGTATAATTTATAAGTGAGTAATATGAATAATTAAATATTACTTAATGTAAATATCTAATTAAATCTAGAGCTTAGGTCTATCGGGTAGTGTCTCCTCAGCCTGCGGGTTTGGTCCGACGTATCAAGTAATCCAGTGATTAGGGGGTTTCGGTGTTTGTTGACTCTTTTGCTATATCTGTCGCTATATTTTGCTATTTCCTCTTTGACTGTGGGTATCTTGAGGTCGTGATGAATTGTTTCGTTGGTAACATACCACGGTGCATCTATTAAGGATCTTAGCGTTTTCGATTGGGGAAGCGTTGAAGTATTTCAATGTTGGAGTTGCTTGCTGTTCCCCATAGTTGGATTCCATAGGTTCAGACAGGTTTTATTACGGTCTTGTAGGGGGTAATTTTATTCTGCAGACTTAGTTTGGAGCGTCGGCCTATGAGCCAATAGAATTTTTTTAATTTTTCCTTTAGTTGCTTCGTTTTGTCTGAGATATGGTTTTTCCATGTTAGTCTCCTGTCCAAGGTCATGCCCAGGTATCTGACTGAGTCCTTGCTAGGAATTGTTGTATTGTTGATGGTGACCTGGGGGCAGGTTTGTTTACGGAGCGTGAAGGTTACATGTGAGGATTTTTTTTCATTAATTTTGAAGCCCCATTTATGAAACCATCTTTCCATAGAGTCGAGGCATCGCTGGAGAGTGGATGAGGCCATTACCGGGTCCGCGTGGGAAGCTAATAGCGCTGTGTCGTCAGCAAATGTTGCTATTGTTATCTCGGTTGAAATAGGTAAGTCGGCAGTGTAGATGGAGAACAACAGGGATCCGAGGACACTACCTTGGGGTATGCCAGATTCTATTGGGAATGTTGCGGAAGTGGCGTCAAAGCATTTAACCATGAATTGCCTGTTGGTTAAGTAGGACTTTAGGATGGAGTAGTAGGGGTGTGGTAGTATTTTTTTGAGTTTGTATAGTAGTCCTTCGTGCCATACTTTGTCGAATGCCTGTTGAATGTCTAGGAATACCGCTGAGCAATATTTTTTCCTTTCAAGGGTTTGGCTGATCATGTGGGTTATGCGATGGATTTGCTCTACTGTTGAATGTTGTTTCCGAAAGCCGAATTGATGATTTGGGAGTGTTTTCAAATCCTCTAGGGGTGGAAGGAGTCGATTCGTTAGTGTTTTCTCGAACAGTTTAGACAGGGTAGGCAGGAGACTGATTGGGCGATAGGAGCTAGTTTCATATATCGGTTTCCCGGGTTTAGGGATGAGGGTAATCAGTGAGATTTTCCAGGCCTCGGGAAAGTATTCAAGGCGAAGAATAGCGTTGAAAATCGATGTGATAAGTGCAATCCCTTTTGTGGGAAGTTCTTTGATTGCTTTATTACCTATTAGGTCGTGCCCTGCTGCTTTCTTAGGGTTTAGGCGATTGATTGATTCTATTATCTCTGAGGAAGTGAAGGGTGCAATAGGAGGAGACATTTGGAAGGGGGAGTGCAGGTGTTCAGTAATGTCCGCGGCTGCTTTGGAGGAATGGGATTTAAATACTTCAGACAAGTATTTAGCAAACAGGTTGGCTTTTTCTATAGGGCTACGCGCCCATCCACCTTGCGGACGGCGGAGTGGAGGGATCATTTGCGGGGGGCGCGTGAGTTTCCTGGCAGCCTTCCATAGTGAGTAGTTGGTGTCGGCTGTGGGGGACAAATTGGCGAGGTATTTATGAAAACAGTCATTTTTGTAGTTTTTGATGATTTTGGTTAGCTTTCTAGTTGCGTTGTTTAATTTGCGTTTGTCGTCCTGTGTTCTATGGGTCTGCCAAACTCTTCTTAGTCTACGTTTTTCTGCTATTTTTTTTTAAATGTAGTTGGGATATTCATGTTTGCTGATGTACGTCTTAGTAGGTGTGGAGGCGCGGATAGCGTTTATTATGCTCATGTTTAAGTATTCCGTGGCTGCTTCGATTTCTTCATTAGTTTTTAGTGACGTTAGGGCTGAAGTTGAGTGATTGACTGATTTAATGTGCTGTTTCCATGTGAGTCGTGTTTCTAAGTGGAGCCCTAGGTATTTACCTTGCCTGGTTTGTAATATGTGCGTACCGTTCAATAGGATGCTTGGTGGCTTCTGTTTTCGCAGTGCGAATGTAATGTGGTTGCATTTGTTGGGATTTGCTTTAATTTGTTTATCTTGAAGCCACTTTTCTATTTTTGTGATATGTTCTTGTAATAGTGTGACTGCTGTTTCCGGGTTAGTGTGCCTGACTAGTACAGCTGTGTCGTCTGCGAATGTTAATATTTTACTGTTGTCAGCTGTCGGTATGTCTGCCGTGTATACTGTGTATAGTATGGGTCCTAAGACGCTTCCTTGCGGGACTCCTGCCTTAATGTCTTTGACTTCAGAGTAGGTGTCCTTGATTTTTATTGTGAATGTTTTGCTGCTTAAGTAGGATTTGAGCAATTTGTAGATTTGATCCGGGAATTTCATTTTGATAGTTTGTAGTAGTTTTTCATGATCAATTTTGTCGAATGCTTTTTCGATGTCCATAAAGAGTGCCGTGCAGTATTGTTTCGTTTCCAGCGCCTGTAAGATTTCGTTGACGTGCATTTGTTCTATTGTAGAATGTTTGTTTCTGAATCCAAATTGGTGATCTGGTATTAATTTTTTTCCTCTATTATTGGCTTTAGGCGGGCGTAAAATATTTTTTCCAGTATTTTGGAAAAAACGGGAAGTAGTGAAATTGGTCTGTAAGATGCTGTTTGGTATGGGTCTTTGCCTGGTTTAGGTAGCATGATTATCTGTGCTAGTTTCCATTGTTTAGGATAGTATTGGATTCTTAATATTGCATTGTATATTATTGTTATTGGTCGTATCGCTTTTGGAGGAAGGTTTTTCAAGATTTTTCCATTGATTAGATCGATTCCTGGTGCTTTGTTGTTTTTTGTTTTTTCCATAATGTTTCCAATTTCTTGTGCTGTTGTTTTGGTTATGGTGTATTGCTTATCAGATGCGGTATTAATGGTTAGCGCATTCTCGTCCGTATGTCGATTGGGGTTGCTGTTGGTGATATTATGTGGTGTGAATGTGTTGCATAGGTGGTTGGAAAATTTTTCGGCTTGCTCTTCGTTGCTTCTTGCCCATGTGTTATCTGCTTTTCTGATTGCTAGGACTGGTTTAATTGGTTTCTTTATTTTTTTCGTGGCTTTCCATAGGGAGTAATTGGAATCCTCATGTGTGGATAGTGATTCTATGAATTTTGAGAATTCGTTGTTTTGATGTTCTCTTATTTTGTTCTTTATTTCCTTTGTAAGTTTGTTTAGATTTTTTTTGTTTTCTCGTGTTCTCTGTTTTTGCCACTTAGCATTCGCTTTTCTTTTTTCCCTGATCTTGTTTAGGATGTCCTGAGGAATAATTTTTGTCTGCCTGTTTTTTGATTTATGGGTGGTGGTTGCCCACGCTGCTTCCTGTATAATTTCTGTCATATTTGCTACTGCCTGGTCGATGTGTTCCGGTGTTTTCAGTGGGATGTTGCAGTTAATTTTTTTTTCAATCATCTCTTTAAATGTTTGCCAGTCGGTGGTTTTATTGCAGATCGATTGTGACTTGTTATAGAGAAGTGGTTTGCTTGTGAATTCTATTATAACTGGATTACTCGTAAAGTGCAGAGCATTGAAAAGAGTAGCTGAGAAGCTTTCTTCAGACAACAATAGTGATGTACGTCTGAAAAAGGCAATCACGCGTAGAGTTTGCAATTTGGCTTTAACGTTTATATCGATACAATTTTTTTTCTTATGACAGACGAAATAGTTATTCGATGAATGAACAGCGATTTTGTTTAAAGCTACACTGTACTTTACCCTCTCTGTATAATAAAATGCATGATATTCTCAAGTTTAAAAGATTAAACAGAGAGATCCAGTCCTAGCACAATCATTCTCACTGGCTCGATGTAATTGATATTTGTTCATAAAGAATAACATTCTTTATATCAAAGAATTAAATTCAAACTATTCAGAGGTAGTATATGTTGTTTTAAATCTTTTACACAGTACAGATTTGAGAGCTATTGTTTCCGATCAAGATGTAAGTAATTAGAATATGACAGAAAAACGAATTAGTATTGAAAATCCTCATTAGAAATGGAAAAAAGATTTATTTAAGTATTAATTTCAAGTTAACGATCCACTGGTATTCTAGTGCGATGTTATTGCATTATTAAAACTAAAGCGCAATAAAGGTACGAGAGCAGTTTACAAATTAACTGAAAAACATGTAAAATCATGTATTCGATTATCTTTATTCGGCGTTACGCAGCGAAACATTTATTTTAAGTAAACTATTTCGGATTCTATCGGAAGCTGTAAGTAAAACATATACATACTGGTTAATCGAAAATGAGAAAGGTATGCTCTATGTAATTATGACAGTCAAAATTGACAAGGATACGATGGAGTTAGATCACCAGCTGAGATGTTCTATTCACAAGCATAGTAATTCTGGATTATAAAATTCACGAAATTTGTAATTATTTTTATGTGTTTATACCTTTTTATATTTTATGGCGAAATAAGCTATTATAACGCATAAAAAGATTTAGACTGCAGATATTTGTGCAAAATCATATTTTTATAAAACAATTCGCACATTCCTCATATTTTTTAATTTTAACATATTTTTCACGTTTTTGTACATTTGTATTTATCATAACTGAATAAAAATTACCTAGAAACAATTTCTAAGATAATATTTCTAAGTGTGTGCGAGGCTATACTTATAATACACTTATACATTCCTGCGTTTCTTTTAAAGTTTAATCTTTTTAGAATTTACATTTCCTCGCATAGAACATAGTGGCTCAATTGCATCGTCAGATGTACCTACTAAACTTTAAAAATATTGAGATTGGAACATGTATATATATATATACACACATATACATATCTTTATGCTATTAGCACCGATGAGAAACAAAATATATCAATCAATCAATGCTGACAATCAATGCTTTTCCGTATCCCACATTTTTGAGGTCATCTAGTGCCCCATACCATTTTCATGTCACATGCAAAATTATCGGTTCAGTATGGAGGATTTATTGACCAAGAATAGGGCAGACCATGCATGCAATGCAAGGAAATATTCCACAGCCCGGAGGCTACGTATCCCATACCATTTTAATCTCTCATATGCGACATTATCGGTTCAGTGCAGAATAAGATACCCGCGCTACTGAAACGGTAGGAATTATAATTAAGGGAGTATTTTATTCCAGAGACAAGTAAAAATTTTCGAGCTCTGTAAACAAAAACAAAGAATATTTTTACTATCCATTTTTTCATCATTCGTTTATTTATATTTTAAGAATAGATAAAAAATTAAAAAAATTCAAAACTCCTAAAGTTATCGATTGGTAAAGTGGAGGGTCCAAAAAAAGGGATGTCCTGACATGCATGGTTCCAACCCTTCTGGTCATCTGAAACAAAAAAAATTCAATGCATTCTTAATCAGTAAAGATGTTGCCATCGCTCCTACCTCGGAGAAGTAAAAAAAATTTTACTCACAAAATGGCGGCTGTTCGAAAAAAAAGTTTTTCACGTTGTTTTTAAGAGTTTCAAATTTTTAAAAAATAGTAAAAATAAAAATTTTTGACTTTAATCTGCTAAGCGACAGAAGGATGTATAGAGAAGGTTCAGAAAAAATTTCAAATAAATCGGTTCAGTAGAACTTGAGATATCATACACGCCAGCTTGAAAAAAGTAGTTTCGAGAAAAACGCGTTTAAAGTTTTGAGTCAGGCTCATTAATGAAATAATACTAGCACTAGAAGACAAACAATACTGCACAGCTCTCTTTATGGACATCGAGAAAGCATTTGACAAAATAAACCACGAAAGCCCACTTCAAACAATCAGAAAACAATTCCCGGAGCAAATATACCAATTAATAAAATCTTACTTAAACAGCAGAACCTTCGTAGTAAAAATCAAGGACACATACTCTGAAGTCAAAGACATCAAGGCATGGGTTCCGCAAGGAAGCGTCTTAGGACCAATACTATACACGCTATACACGGCCAACATACTAACAACTACCAATAGCAAAATACTGACATTCGCGGACGACACAGCTGTACTAGTCAGGCACACTAACCCGGAAACAGCAGTCACATTACTACAAGAACATATCACAAAGATAGAAAAGTGGCTGCAAGTTAAACAAACAAACCCCAACAAATGCAACCATATTACATTCACACTGCGAAAACAGATGCCACCAAACATCCTACTGAACGTCAGGCACATAATACGAACAAGGCAAGTCAAATACCTAGAACTCCACACAGATATAACTCACATGGAAACAGCATATTAAATCAATAATAGGCAAAATTCAGACAACAAGGAGACAAATGCATTGGCTAACAAGTCGAAAATCCGAATTAAGCACAGAAAATAAATTAGAAATATACAAAACGATCATAAAACCAATCTGGACGTACGGAATACCACTATGGGGGTACGGAATACCACAATTCAGTCATCGTCGTTGGTGGAGATAATAATTGAAATATTCTCATCAATTAGCTGTAGACATAGCATTCATCAGTCTTCAGAATTTAAAGTTTAGAAAATTAATCATTTTACATCCAAAAACAATCCATTGGGAGGGGGGTCAACCATCGCAGTTTTCAAAGATTCGTTTTGCCGCGAACAATCTAGAATGATAAACGGCAACGAAGTAAGAAGTCCGTGATATCCAGTAGCGGTCTCCCGTGTCCGTAACAAGAATCATGAAACTTTGCATACATATCGTAGAGAAAAGGCATCATCTTACATACGGCACAATAATCAGTTGCGTCGATCAAAGTCGAGATTCAGATCGTCGTAGGGACACGTTTCAGAAGTTAAGTAAGGTTGAATATTTGTGAGCTTATAATTATCGCCAAAGACAGCGCTCTTATGCAAAACGTTCTTTCGAACCGTTTGCGTAACAAGTATTATGCATATCGTATCATGTTTTGTAGGTGTTTCTAATAATAGATATTCGTAGAGACCCCAAGATCGGAAGCTCATGCCGATCAATCTGCCACGCTGCGTACTGAAAGCTTTATACAATTTACATGCTTCTAATCTCAGTCCTCCATTACCTTATTTCTCTCCCTGGATAAACTCAAGTAGTTTTTCAACGTGGTCGTAATAGCCGAGATTTCCCGAACGATCGATCTTGTCGCGTCGATTCGAGATTATTTCACGTTCGGCACGTAAGGTGAGAGATTGGTACTTCAATTATGATAGTTATTGCAAAATTTATTATATAAACTGACAGTAACGATACAGAATGTCATAACATAACAGAACAGAATGTCAAGTGTTGACTTGGGAAGGTTTTTATATCAAGTGTTTGATTCCTGTGGAGGGGTTATCGCTGAATGTCGGTCGCATAGGTATGTTGCTACTGCTTAGTTATTGTTTTAATGGCTATGGTATGCAAAATATGATTATCCTATCACTGTATTGCGAGACCCCTCTGACAATCTCAACGTCGCCCAATTCGTAACGAATTTAGTGGAACACAAATGCGATGTAATTGATATACAGAATTGCGTCTTCAGCGTCATCTTTCAGTTTCTCTTCCGATAAGCTTAGTTTTCTCTCGACGCACAGAGAACTCCTATATGGTAGTGCATAAAGATCCTGCTGTTGTATAGTTATTCTTATTTCATTGTTATTCTCCAACGTAGTGTTAGCCTACGAATTATACATGTGTATTTCTATTTTCGTTATACGATAGTCGACGGCCGAGGTACTCGTCATACTCAAAATATCATCCGTTGTACGTTGTCGTTCTTCTGTATCGCTGGATTATAGTTAGTCGAAGACTATAGGAATTGCACATTTCGCACGTTCAATTTTGTTGCCTTCCTCTTTTTCTTTATCTTGATCGGGGGTCGAAAGATTTACAGGCAACTGATGAAGTGGATACCTACGTTCGTTTGCTGTTGTTGTTATTGTTGTTGTTTCTATAGATAAGCATACTATTTTTCCTCCTATCAATCGTAAGCGGTCGGAATTCTACGTCTACGCACATAAATTCGCATCGTTACCTCTTCTCCGCAAAAGTCTATCACTTGTGCACTCTGATCCAGAATAGATTCGGACAGTTAAATATCTATTTCCCTTACCGATCGGCGGGTAAATAATTCGTAGTGGCGTTTTTTGGTATATTATATGATGGAGGTACCCTCTGTGAAAATTCGCATATCGTGTGGCCGAGTTTATCATTATTGTACGAATCGGTATTGTAGATTTCATGAACTTTGTACAAACTGAGAATTTCGCTCTTCATGGTGCTATTATTTTCTCGCAAATGATGCAGTACACTGTTTATTATCTTTTCCCTCCGAAATTTATCCATCGCTTCTAATTCGTACGGACAGTCTGAAGTCGCAACCTCACCGTCTCTGTCGTGGAAATAAAGTTTATCATTTTTATGTAAAACTGGGAGCCGTGTTATATGTTGAGCTTATTTGATAGAGGAACGCCTAAATGAATGTGTAATAGAAATATATTTAAGTAAGTATAGATATAAGTATAAGTGCAAGTATAAGTACAGAAGTTAATGTTAATGTTGTTATATCATAACAACATTTAATATTGACTTCAAGATGAAGATGACAGTTAAATAATAGAGATGTAAATAATTATGTTAGTTTTATGCAATTGTATACATGATGAAGTGATAAGCGAGCTAGTAGAATTAAGGAATGCACACGCATATGATCGCACATAGACATCAATAAAAGGGAGGATAAAGGAGTTATTGGAGGATACACAGTGTATATAGCACATGGTCGTTAAATTATAAGTAATGAATAGTTATGAATTCTTACAACGGATTACCAAAAGATATACGGGCAGACCCTGGGCAGATTATATGGACAATGGAAATGGAATAACGACAATATGACAACCTTGACAACGTAACTGGACATGATAAAGGAATAACTGCATTATGAGGGACTTGGCTACGTCCCTGGACTCTTCTAAAATTATATATGAATATGAATAGATCGACACGCAGGAATAAAAGTACGGCTCATGATCGGGGATCATGCGATCGATAGTGATACAGAGAGACTCGAAGAAGCATCGTTGATTCCGTTCGACAAGGAGAGTGCCAAGAAGTTACTAAAGGGGAAGGTGGGGCAATACAGTGAAATAGTGGTTGACTCAAGCGGAGTTAACCAGAGTAGCTATCTGACCCTAGATACTAGCTAGCTACTACTACTAGAAATGAAGAAGGTTCTAGTGAAGAAGAGGGCGTTGAGAACCAGAAGAGGAGGAAACAGAAAATTGGAGGAAGGCTCTTCCGCTGACGAAGGTAGAGGTCTGTCATCAGATCTTGGACGTCGCGATAGGAGAACGGTGGCTACGCACATGACGCCTAAGAGATATGAGGAGATTAGGCGTAGCAAGGTATCGGTAGCCAACCAGACTGAGGCGGACCAATCGGCGAAGCGGAAGGTGATATCACCACTGGAGAAAAGGAACGCGTGTGACATGAAAAAGCCGAGAAGACAGGAGGCGGTAACCTACGCCGAAGCCCGTGGCAAGGATAACGAGGACGAATGGACGCTCGTTAATAGGCGTAGGAGGTTTAAGAGCCGAATTGAAAGCACGACGTGAGCGGAAACGTCCGAAGGAAGGACTCTAATCAGGGAGAAAAGAGAAAGAACTCTAAGGAGAAGGAGCGAGGCTATCCTTGTTAAAGTGGGGCAGGATACCAATTGGATAGACTCCTATAGGGAGGTGATTGGGACGAAGAATGCCCTAAAGAAGACAACCAGCGTCAGGAAGACGAGGGCTGGACACATCCTTATTGAACTAAATAACAAGATAGTGGCTGGGGAGGTTGCGGAAAACCTGAAAACGGCGATCCGTCAGGGGATGGAAATTGTTCCCTTGGCGAATAGGGAGACCCTGGAGATCAGGAATATCGACCCTATCGCCACAAAGGAAGAATTGATGGAGGATATCCACTGAATTAAACATAAAGGAAAAGAGATGGATAGAGGTGAAGTCCCTAAGGATGACGCCATGGGGAACTCAGCAGGCGATGGTTGTGCTGCCTGCGAGCACCGTTCCCAGGGACAGATCGACGATCGCAATTAAAACAGGATTGACGATTGCGTCGGTGAGGATTCTGCCCAACATATTGAGATGTTATAGGTGTCACGTGCTGGGGCATAATGCGGCCAGGTGTACGGTAGTGAGCCCTGGTAAAGAATTGTGCAGAAGATGTGGGGACAGGGACGAAGAAACCAAGGTGAGCCATCTGCCTAAAGGAGAATAGGAATAATCTGAGGCACATTACCGGAATCCTGGCGTGCCCTACAGTGAAAGAGAGTATGAAGAGGTAATCCTAGCAGAAGATAAAGATTTCAATAATTAACTTGGATAGGTGTAGGCTTGCACAGGAATTGATGTACCAGTATGCCTGCGAAGCGGGAGTGGACGTTGTATTCATATCGGAGCTTTATAGGCAGCAGACATACTGGTACAACGACGACAAGGGCGATGCATCGTTGTGGGGACGCTCTTCAAAGGGAAACAACCAGACGAGACCACCTTGGTGGTTAGAGATGGAATCGTAGGAGTCAGCGTAGACAACATGTTTTGCATTGGGGGTTATTGCTCCCCAATGTGAATATGGAACAGTTTATCAGCTACGTCCAGGAGTTGGACACTCTTATTCAGGCGACCAAGAGGAGTTACCCAGCAAGGATGATCGCTGGAGATTTTAACTCAAAGGCCACCGGGATGGAGAGGCCATGTAAATGATCGCAGGGGAATCAGTCCCCTGAACGTGTTCGCAAAGAATGGGATCGTCCTGATCAGGATGAACGAAAATCATACATTCTGTAAAAACGGAAGGAAAAGTTTTCTCGACATTATTAGTACGAACAAGGGATTGGCTATGAAGTATGCAGGTAGGAAGTTGCCGAAGGTCTGGTCGGTATCGGACCACAGAGGACTTGTATGATCGCAATATAGAGTAGCGACAACTTGCTGTTGCAACCCGTCAGATATATTTAAAAGAATTACGGGCACTTTGACTATTTACTATACAGTCGAGCTTCGGGCCGAGAAGTATCGGATAAAGAAGGAATATCTGCCGTCACGATACGATACCCGTTCCAGAGAAGACCCAGCCTCGGTCTTGTATGAAAGGATCAAGGCTGTGGAAGAGTACATGGAGGATAATTGGAAGGAGGAGTGGCTTTACTATCGCAGCGACAACTTGACGAACAGGTTGGCGGCGAACGTCTGCATATTCAGGAAGCACAGGAGGTACATTGACCATTTTACTATGCATATCCTGACCGGACACGGTATTTTTAACATGTACCGAAGGACCTCCCGCAGGGAGGACTTGCTTATGTGACATGGGTTACTGGGTATGTGTAATAGCATTTTCCCCTTCTCGCAGAAAAAAGGTGTAAGTACAGTGTATGCTAATCCAGATCCGCACTCTGACAACGTTACATTACAACAGAGCTTCGAATCCATAGGCCTATGAGTATTTATATAATTATTAAAACTGGCTCGTCTATACCCCGCTGCACTATCTGTGCAAGGCATGTTTCTAAAAAGGTTATGAGGCTAAGGGGCCCTTCAAATTGATTTAGTGCTAGACAATACCAATGGCTTCAAGAACTAGGAAAACTAAACACTAAAGCAGATGTAGAGTTTCCCTAGAAGTGAGAATCGCTTCAACATTATACGTCTCGGAACACATAAGACCAAACTCATACTCGCTATCCGTCAAATCGATTGGATGGAAAATATTTCGCAAAGAGCACTTCACTTCTGCCCGTTAACGCGAACGCAATTCATCGTTCTTCCTTACATGAATATTGGGCAAATAATGAGATACATTTGGAGCGTATTTTAGGTTTCCGCCAAGGTTTCATGAAGAAATTTTATACATAATTGTCCGCATACATTCGGATTGAAACTTTGAAATTGCATATAGTTGTATTTGATCTTCGTCTTATTTCCGAAATAGTCGAAGGTCTTTTCGGTGGATGGAGGTTCCCAAAGCAGTCAAAGTATTTAACTTTGGATGCTCACTTTACATACGTGCCTAAACACTCTGCAAAAGTATGTTACAGGTTTCTAAACTGAACTATCAGTTATTTTGTCTGTTTGCAATCTTTCTTTTTAGCATTTGATTCTTTTTTCTTCTTCCTTTTCAAATCGCTTCCGCGCTTCTAATGAGATAGATAGAATCAACTAGTGTTCTGCTGCGTAGCAGCATATTATATGATGAGATCGTACCTCGGCGATGAGCCATACCGGACCCCGGCATCCTAGAGCCACAGGGGTTGGGATCACACCCAATCAGCTCACTCGGTACCCAGATATTGCTACCTGTATCAGTTAGGCCTGCACGGGCTTTCACTCGTCTCAGGTCGAACGGGGCTTCTTTCCTAGCCCTACCGTCTCTCCAGGACAGTTCCGGAGCAGTTGGGACGCTGCTCACCCGCCGACGATCATCGGGGAAACCGAGGCAACCCCTTATCCGCCATCTGGCCAGCACTTGTCCTTCAACCACTACCCCCACGAGTCCAACTCAATTTGGCCGAGCGAGGGGGTCGCCACTCCCGCCAGGCTTAGCTCGACCCTTATGGTTCCAACTTAAGTCATTGGTGGGACTATCGGTATGAATGGATGACCACGTAACTGTCAGCCGAAGTTCCTGCTTACCGTTGCTCGACAGTTCCAGGTGGGACTGACGTAAGTGAGAGCCCAAGGCATCCGGCCTCGGTCAATGATCCGGTTTCGGGACTTACCGCCGGTGGGTTCGCTACTACCCAAGGACCGCGAAGTGGGAGTGTAGCCGAGTTAAAACGCCCTACACTTCCAGTGGTCCTACGCTGCGATGTCCATAGCGGACTCACCGTGGGGTCCCCCCTGGCTTCAGGAACGTGGGTTTGCCGGACTCCATAGACTCACGCAAACGGGGTGCAGTAGAATTAAAAATTCCCTGCACTCCCGGCCGTCCTACCTGCAGGAAATAGATGGAGTCAAGTATTGTCATCTTTGGTAACGGAAGCTTACCATAGCGTAAATTTGTCGCCATACAGTAACCGGGCACCCCTAAGGCCATAGGGGTTGGGATTACGACCAACCAGCGCACAAGGTACGCAGTACCATGCTACCTGGATTAGTTAGGCCTGGCAGGGGCTGTCGCTCGTCTCAGGTCGAATGGGGCGTTTTCTAAGCCCCACCGTCTCCCGGGACGGTTCCGGAACAGGTGGGACGCTGCTCATCCGCCGAAGGCCATTCAGGGGAGCCAATATCCCTTAAATCGGCCCTCTTGCCAGCATCTTGGCCATCAACCACTGCCACCACAAGTCCAAACCCATAATTGACCGAGATGAGAAGTCGCTATTCCCTCCGACTCCCGTGGTACCATCCTTAGTCATTGGTGGGATTATCGTGTGGATGTACGGACATGTCACTGCCGGACGGCGACCTGTTAACCATGCTCGGCAGTTACAGATGAGACTCACGTAAGCGGGGGCCTGAAAGTACAAAGTAGCCGGGAACTTATCCCGACGGTTTCACCCTTGGCATCAGGATCGTGAGTGCGCTACTCCCCAAGGACACGTAGAAAGAGAGTGTAACCTTACTTAAAAGCCTTACACCCCCGGCGACCTTCCCTGCGGTGTACATAGAGGACTCACGTAAACGGGACGCTTGCCCCGACGGTCCTTCCTGGCTGCGAGAACGTGGGTTCGCCAGCCCCCATAGACTCACATAAGCAAGTCCACCCTGCGGGAAATAGATAGAGTCAACGACCTTCCATCGAGCGATTATTATTATCGTCGTTTTCGTGCCGTCTTCGCATCATTCACGGCCTTCATCATTCCGGCTACACCGCCGGTCAATGGTCCTATGGCTGATAATACGAGAAGCAAGGACGTTTTATCTTTTATGGCACTCCATACATTGTGTATACTCTTTTACCAAGCGACGCGTCCTTCACGATAGACGTTTTTCGATGTCCACCATTATCCACCGGATTCATGACTGTATCTCCTGGAGCAAGCAATCTTCGTAGTCGCGTACCGGGCGTACAAAATTAGTAACATACAAATATATGTAACTCTAGAGATAAGAGATCTATCGTCCTGTTCAGAAAATCTGTTTCTTTTCTTGTGCGCATAAATAACAGCACAAATAATGTGGGTGGAGGTCCGCCTTCATGCGTTCTTTAGTTGTTGATTTGCTTGCAGATTGTAGTATATGATGTATTTGCGGTAACTTTGCACTTTCTGGTCGGCTTTTATGATAGGACAACTTCTCTCACGCAATACGTACATCGCGATGGAAATGATCGAGTAACGGTTGCTTCTGTATATACTTCAACTCTTTGGAAGTCAATGCAGACTCCAACAATCATTGAGTATAAAGATCACATTGAAATTAAACTCACCCACTGCATAAATAGTTTTGAACGCTAGAACTGTACACAATATGATCGATCATGCAATTCGTAAAACAACCTGTAGATATTCATGTTACCGCAAATTGCATGTTTGACGAGGCCACCGATGACTATAGACAGCTCCGAAGACATTGTTCGTTGATGTCAAACAGCATACGTTATATAACATTTAGTCCATGTAATTGTGGGGAAACGAATGTCATGGTCAGTTTATTGAAAAGCTCGAGCAGTCTACAATTCGAGAACGTATACGTACACTCAAAGTCATAATAACAGCCAAAGTATCAATATTTGGTGAACTTATTGTCATTCACAATATATGGGTTACTTCCCCCTTTCAGATAATGCGAAGATGATACTACCTGTCAAAGCTAGCCCTAATCCGGTCATTATCTTCGATGGTTTTGTTTGTAATGAACAAAACGTTATGTGAGAATACTTTACGATGGGTAGACACTGGAGCGTAGGATTGTTTTTACGTGTCTCAATCACGAAAGTACCTCGCCATGCCTCCCCAATTTAAATCAAACCTTTTGATTTTGAAGTAAAACCACGTGAATCTACGGCACATATGTTATGATTGTGTGGACACGAACATGACGTTCGAAAATTTTTCTAATCTTCGCTTTTAATATTGGTGGCAAAAATACAACTTTCTCATAATAGATAAGAAGAACTAAATATGTTGTGGTCAATATCGACGAGAATTTAACAAATGCGTCGTAGCGTAACAACGTCTTTCGTTCAGACTATTCTCTCGAGCTAACATCTCCATGCAGCAACACCCGACGAAGCATATTGCTGCCGACGTTGCCGACGGCGGCGATGAGAAACAAAGAAAGAAACGAAAAGTTCTTGTGCAAAAGATAGCCAAGGCTAACGATACCATACGTAAACAAATATTTGGCGTCGGAAGTTGAAAAGATGGATACGGCATAGCGTTAAAATGCGACTTATGTCCGATAATGGAACCTTTCAAACGTTTGGTCGAGAATACACCCGGGACATCGTTACCCCCCACGTAACCGTCACTGATTGCGACATCGCCAATCAGAAACCATTAAAGGAAAGAATAAAGATATCAAAAGATTAACACCGAGAAAACGATCTCGTATAAGCTACGCTGTTAACAACGACAATGGTGCACCGTTTACGAGTACCCAACAGGAACGTGGCAACCAAGCAACCATGTCATCGATGTACAAGGATGTGGAACCGACTTTTTTCGAAATATAGACGTCCAATAATAATCCTGGTACGTTAGAGGTCTTATACGCGTGTCTACAGGGGAATCTTGATTCACTAGAGTGGAATTATTTACAGAATTTCTTTACCAATAGTATGAAATAGATCGAGAGGGTATACACATAGTACGCTTCATAAACGGTAATCTCATAAGAGACAATATCATCGTACACAGTGAGAGGTACAAGGGTACTCGAAATATGTACGAATTAATATTTTGAAGAATACTTAACGATACTCTATACGTAGAAGTCGATAAACACGCGTACAAGAGTTTTCTATTTACCGCATAAAAGCGCATAGACATGGTCATCCCTAGACCAGTCCTATGATAAGTAACAAAGGATACAATTAAAACCACATTACAGTATCGTTGTTTGCTAAAAAAAAAAGCAGGACCATGGAATGCAATCACAACTTCCGGAAAATATAGACGACTAGTCAAAACGGATCAAACCACTGCAGTATAACAGATAAATTAATTTCTATTTTCTTAAGCTGGTCTGTCTAAATATGAATGCTATGAGGTCTCTTATTGTATCTCAATTGCTTTACTTCTTCCTCATTTTCACATTCGACGTATTCACAGGGGAGCAATCCAAAATCAGGTAATAGCGGTCGATATGTAGAAAATGATCGTTAATAAATTTTGAAATACGTACGTGAATAAGTAAAAGAAAATGTTTGATGCGTTAAAAATAAAAATTATCGAATGAAATAAAAAAAGGCACCTCGATGTTTGTAAGAATGTGAATAATTCCATTGTAATTTGCTAATAATTCTGGCAGTAAAATGCCATTTAAACAAAATTACATTGTAATTACATTTCAGATAAGCATAAATCCAAGATATTAGTTATTAAAAACAAAATCGAGTTACGTATGAGAACTGTTGAGGGATGTTAAGTTGGTATGATCGCTAGTTACTACAAGCTAAGTTGGTACGACTTCTGGCGACGCTCTTTTGTCTTAGAAGT
Organism: Bombus cullumanus; assembly: GCA_014737535.1. Lineage (NCBI taxonomy): Eukaryota > Metazoa > Arthropoda > Insecta > Hymenoptera > Apidae > Bombus > Bombus cullumanus. Next base: position 3,288,268 of record JACXIX010000021.1, on the reverse strand, counting down.
CGTCCACGCGCTAATTGACTGTGTGTCTGCTTAGTGGTAAAACGTGTTGTACGAGACGGAGAAATATATAAAGTGAAAAATCGAATCTGGGTGAATCGATTAATTAACAACCCCAAACCTACATTTATCAACAAGAACAGCAATCGGGTGCGCTTGCTCACTTCGAAGCTTTGGAAATGAGCAGGGACATGAAATCGTCTAGCCAAAATGCGAGACTCGCTTTCTCAGCGATCATCTTCTCCTTATTATGACGACGAATTTGAAGTCCTTTCATGATAACCAAACCGCTCTATCTTCTCACATAATTATACTTCTAACAACAACTCATAGATGCCGAGAGACATTTGCTCTAGCAGTAAGCGTATACGTTACACTGTTGCCATTCTCGCGAGCACGAATTCCGAGTTAAGTGGATAACCCTTCATTTTGTATCTTAAAAATTAGTCACCTTTGCCCTAGCATTTTCTACGCCATTCCGTTTCCCAATAATTTCTATAGTATCTTTTCAACTATATGAATACCTGCAAGTTTTGGAGAAAGACAAAATATATTCTCGTCTGAACTCGCTAAACCACTCGCTATGCGATCAGTCTGCATAAACCCTAAAATCGATAGATTTTAAAACTTGTTGTATCCTTTCCTTCATCCATCGAACAACGTGTTTGATACTAATATTAATCTCCTAATTGTGGATAACATCTAAAAGTGCAATTGACAATTGCAGTGAATAATACAATAGTAATAGTGTTTGGAGGAAACCGTGAAGTAGAAACATCTTGTGGATAGGGTTTGCCTCACCGATTTCGATGATATCTAAATATATTGTCAAGATCAACAACGCTCTGAACAACTTTTGATAATTATTATTTAATACTTTGAAATATGTTGTCAGAGACATCATACTGAATAAATTTTCTCCATACGTGTTACCTCGGTCTTAACTTCCAAAAATCGTATCTTAAGTAAATCTTATATTTCTAGCACGATTGCCATATTTGTATTAGCGTTCTGCCCATCAGGAAAAGATCAATTTTGTTCTGCTCCAACGGTCCTTAAATCTTGGCCTGTTAAACGTTGAGGAGTCGTGAAGTTTTCGCAGCTGCCATATGATATTCTTGCCGTAACATTTTTCTTTTTAATTAAGTTGAAGTGGTCATCACTTCGAAGAAAACTTTACATCTTTCTAGTTTTCTCAAACATTGAAGCCATCGACAGCGTATAGACAAAAGACTGAGACGAAGGCAGACCATAAACAGTAGACAGGCGACGATCGCTTCGGGGTTTTCAGTTATAGGGTAACACTGCTAGCGTGCGGATCTGGACCAGCTCACATTATATTCCTACTTGTACTTGCACTTCTGTATTAAAACATATTTTCCACTTTACAATTTATCCACGCGTTTCTCTGTTTGTACATCTAATAACCTCAACAAATTATTTAATTTGTACTTTACAATTTCTCCAGCTGGACAATCGGTAAATTTTTCTAGCTTAATTGATAAATAACATGTGGATGGCTACCCCCAGCGGGATACCATCTTCGAGTTGCCGTAACAGGCTGCTTTTTTTGCAGCCATAAAGTAAAGAAGTAAATCCTGTTACAAAATACTAAGAATTTTTGTACACTTGGTCAATTTAACACTAAATATTATGTTGGATAAACAATGAATGTCTACTATCAGCAGTATGCAATACAAATTCATAATTAGATAGTTACGATTTATGATAATTTGGCATGGAATGCATATTATATAGAATTTTTTGAATAGTCGACAAAACTGCAATACAGTCAACCATAATATCCTATTGCGTATTATTATCACTAAATATCTGATTAAACATAACTTTCATGCTACTGTCCTATTTACGATTTCATCCTGTTTATTGGAGCGTAGTGTCATTACAGACATTTATTATAGTAGCATCAATCTATTTATATATAGTTGTAAAAAATAATTTGTTTTTTATAGAATTACCTCAGCTATGAAGAGAGTAATATTCAAAAACAAAACGAAGCCTTGCCTCGACAATTTCGCTAGAGTCCTCTGAAATGGCCATACCCCAATAGTGGACAAAAGACGTTTGTTCAATCGGAAGGCAGGTTGCTCAAAGAAATCCATATCGGTTATCGCGTTGCTTTCACTATTTCGACTCATAATCGCAGGAAGGAGACGAACATGAGTTAATAAAAACTCAAGAAGGAAATCGATTCAAGATTGGCTTATTAAATCATTACCGAGTTAGTTAATAATTTGAACTATTCCAACAATCCGTCTTTCCACATTCATTATATCCAAGAGACGAGGTTTTTACGTTCTTTAAAATGTTTTCGTCGAGGTTCTATTCCTTTAATGATAAATTCATCCGTGAAATAATAGCTAATTAGACATCTATCGCTTATTTATTCTTTCTTCGTCTTCATTTTTTGTGCAATTGTCGTTGTGTCATTTTACAGAGACCGTTTTATTTAATCTTTATGCAATCGATTGTCATCAAACGTGCTGCTAAAAGCCGGCTATAAGAAAATGATTCCCCGCATTAAGAGGATTTTCATTTTAGGGTAAGGTCTGTCTTTGTTAAAGTCTTAGTATGTATCTCTAGCCTTCGAGTGATGCATTTCTTTGGTGTACAGCACGCAATGTGAACACTTTGACGACCGTATTTTTGTTACTGATTTCTACTTGTTGCCTGCACTTTCGATTCAGTATATTGTGGTACAATAGTCTATATCTCAGTACAATTCCGATATACTTTTTGAACAAAATGCATTAAATCCGTCATCACTATCGAAACTTTATTATGTAATCTTAATTTATTTCATATACATAAAAATTATAATCATTTTCTGACTATTCACTTTCATTGGAAGAAAGTTTATCATTACCAGAGTCACTAACTATCGATCTTTTCAGTACATTTATAAATTGCTTCACTGTACGATATCATTCCCACTATCGATACTATTATTATCGATATTATTGTCAATATCTGATAAAAGGTCAACATATCTTCCTTTACAATTTCGATAAATTTTAAGTGTTTTACTAATATAAGGTATTCCGTTAAAAAATGAAATCCAGCTAATGCTAGACATTACGATGTAAAGAGAACCAAATGTTGTTTCAATCTACAGATGATTTCTAAATTGTTTGAGTTAAATCGACTGATAAACCATAAAAATTGCAAAAATACATATAAAAGCAAATACTTTTCTTGAAATTACTATATTTACAGACACTACTGTGTCTGAATGAGTTGTCGCAAAACGAATCTGCTTGATTTTTTTATTATTATTATTTAATTTGTATTTTACAATTTGTCCAGCTGGACATTTGGTAAATTTTTTTTAGCTTAATTACTAAATAACATGTGAATGGCTACTCCCAACGGGATACCATCTTCGAGTTTGACTATTTTATTTCTTTACTGAGGTCAGTGGGGTGTTTACTTTTTAGTCTTCTTTCTATGAGAGTTTTGCTCGCTTCAGCAGCCAGCTGGTTTGGATATGTTGACGTTCTTTCCTTGCATTTTTCTGTGCACCTGCCGATTTCTTCTTTAACCCTTGGTATCTTTAAGTCTTTGCGTATATTCTCGTTTCTGACATACCATGGGGCGTTGACTATTGTTCTCAGTATCTCCGATTGTAGCGACTCTAGTTTATTTGTGTGGTTCATTGCTGCTGTCAACCATAGTGGTATTCCATACGTACAAATTGGTTTTATTATCGTTTTGTATATTTTTAATTTATTTTCTATGCTGAGTTTAGAATTTCGATTAGTTAACTAGTATATTTGTCTCCCTTTTATCCGTATTTTATCTATAATTGATTTAGTATGTTGCTTCCATGTAAGTTGTGTGCCTAAGTGGAGTCCTAGGTATTTAACTTGCCTTGTTTGTGCTATGTGCGTGCCATTCGGTTGGATATTTGGTGGTTTTCGTTTCCTTAGTGTAAATGTAATATGGTTGCATTTACTGAGGTTTGCTTTTATTTGTTCATCTTGTAGCCACTTTTCTATTTTTGTGAAGTGCTCTTGTAGTAATGTGACTGCTGTTTCTGGATTAGTGTGCCTGACTAGTATAGCCGTGTCGTCCGCGAATGTCAGTATTGTGCTGTTGGTAGTTGTTGGTATGTCAGTCGTGTATTGTCGCGTATAATATTGCTAAGACGCTTCCTTGCGGTACCCTTGCCTTGATGTCTTTTACTTTAGAATATTCATCCTTTATTTTTACTACAAAGGTTCTGTTGCTTAGGTATGATTTGAGTAAGTGGCGGATTTGTTCCGGGAAGTGCTTTTTGATTGTTTATAAGAGGCTTTCATGGTTCACTTTGTCAAATGCTTTCTCAATGTTCATGAAGAGGGATGTACAGTATTGTTTCTTTTCTATTACTAGCAAAATTTTGTTGCTGAACCTATGCATTTGCCCTATCGTGGTGTGTTTGTTTCTGAATCCAAATTGGTGATCTAGTATTAATTTTTCTTTCTCTATTGTTGGTTTTAGGCGATCGTATATTATTTTCCCTAGTATTTTGAAAAACACAGGAAGTAGTGATATTGGTCTGTAAGATGCAGTTTGGTGTGGGTCTTTGCCCGGCTTAGGTAACATAATGATCTGTGCTAACTTCCATAGATTAGAAAAGTATTGGATTCGTAAAATTGCAACGTATTGCTTTTGGGGGTTGTTTTTCAAGATTTTACCATTGATTAGGTCGATTCCTGGTGCTTTATTGTTTTTTGTTTTCCCGATTATGACTCTAATTATTTGTGCTGTTTTATTAGATATGGTGTAGTTCTTGTTAGCTGGAGTACTGGTATTTTGCGCATCTTCATCAATATTATATGGAGTAAATGTGTTACAAAGATGGTTGGAGAATTCTGCAGCTTGCTCTTCGTTGCTTCTGGCCCATGTGTTGTCTGCTTTTCTGATCATTGGGCTTAATTTTATTGGCTTCTTTATTTTGTACGTGGCTTTCCATAGAGAGTAGTTGGCATTCTCGTGCGCAGAGAATGTCTCTATGAATTTTAAGAATTCGTTATTATTATGATCTTTTATTTTAATTTTCATTTCCTTTGCGAATTTGTTTATATGTTTTTTGTTTTCACGTGTACTATGTTTTGGTCATTTTGCTTTCGCTTTCCTTTTTTAACCGATTTTACCAAGGATGTCTGTTGGAATTATTTTTGTTTGTCTGTTGTTTGGTTCATAAGTAGTAGTTGCCCATGCTGCTTCTTGTATAATTCCTGTCAATATTGTTACTGCCTGTTCGATGTGTTCGGGTGTTTTTAGTGGAATATTGCAGTTGATTTTGCTCTCGATTAGTTTTTTAAATGTTTGCCATTTGGTGCTTTTATTGCAAAGCGACTCTCGTTTGCTCTAAAGTATTGGTTTGCTTGTGTATTCTATTATTATCGGTGTATGATGGGAGCTAAGCTCAAGACTGGGTATTATTTTTAATTTGTTTGCGTTTAGTTCTTTTATAACTGCAAAAACAAGTAGGTCAGGAAGTTTGTTTAGATCTATCGGCCAGTACGTTGGTGCTCCTGTGGATAATATGTTGAGGTTACTAATTCTAATGTATTTTTCTAGTGTTACCTACCTCGAGATGTGTTAATCCTTGAGCCCCATAGCGTGTGCTTTGCGTTGAAGTCTCCCGCTGTGATGTATTTGTCACCTAAGGATTGAAAATACTGTTCCCATTTTTGTAATGTCATTTTGTGTCGCGATGGTGCATATACTGCTGACATGTAGAAGTAGTTGCGGTTACTTTGTATTGTAACGGTGGTTGCTTGAACGTGTTCCTGACTAATTTGACTATGTAAGTGGTGTTTGATATCCTATCTTATTATCACTGCGGCCCCTCCGCGTGCTTTTCCTGAGGAGTGTTTGGTATCATGGATGGTGTTATATGGTATTATCATGTATCTTTTTGGTGTGAAATGTGTTTCTGAAACGAGTAATATGTCAATATTATTGTTATACAGAAATATTTTAGTTTCGAGGGCCCGTTGTTCTAGGCCATTGGAGTTCCAAGCTTATACTTTCAGCGTGTCCATTTCTATTTTTTACTTAACATGCTTGTAAGTAGTTGTAGCATGATTGTAATTTGTTGTGTTTGTTGTCAAAGTATTGCATTTTGCCCACTTATCATTTTTGTTAGCATTTCAATGTTTTTGATGGACTGCTTGAGCAATTCCTTGATTTCTGTAGCGTCGTTATTGTTGTTGTTTTGGTTTTGGTTGTTTAAGGTTGGTGTTTGGTTAGTTACTTGTGGATAATTTCGGCTACCAAAGGTGTTGATGTTTCTATGGTTGGTGTTCGGTACGTTTTGTACGTTTGGTGTTGGCTGTGGTTCTGCAATTTCTTGTTGCGAGGAATATTTACCGTATATTCTGCTTCGAAGCGATGGAAACGGTATTCGTTGTAGTTGTTTCCTGACTTCGCAGCCTTTATAGCTTGCTGGGTGATTTCCATTACAGTTATAGCATTTTACTTCGTTTATCTTTCCTGTGTATGGACAGTTTGCTGTTATGTGGTTTTCTGCACATTTGACACACGCCGGGTTTCTGTTGCAGTAGCTTTTTGTGTGTCCGTGTCGTTGGCACCGTATGCATATGTCCTTCTTATAACGAGGTGGCTCGATTGTTATTATTGTGTTTAGGATTTTGTTAATGTCAAAGATTTCTTTGTTGTTAGCTTTGGGTTCAAGCTCTATTAGATACAGTAGCAATAACTGTTTCGTATCATATCTGGTTATATTACTTATTGTTCTTGCTTGGTGTCCCATTTTTGCTAATTCTCCGCACATATTTTTTATGTTTGTCCTTGGGTGTAGTCCTCTAATCACTATTTTGTAGTTTTTTCTGTTTTGAGCTGGTTGTATGATACCCAGCGTTTTTCTTCTTTAACGCTTGCGTCACTTTTCTGAAGATTTCTGGAGATTTGTTTGTACTTTTACTTGTTCTAGTTTTAATTGCTTTATACTGTAGTTTTCTTTTCCAGCAGTGTTGTTCAATAATTCGATTAATGGATTTATTATTTGAGCATCTATATAGATTGGTGGTGGTTTAATGATATGAGTTGTGACCTTTTCTTTTGGGTCCGTATCTATTTCTTCTATTAGTGAACCGAATGAATTTTGGAGTGGGATGTCTTGTAGCCATTGTTGCTTTTCTGTATGTAAAGTTTTCATAGCGCTTGGGCCTGCTATTATTTTACGCTTTTCGTGCGCTGTTGCTGTCTTCTAGTGTTCATCTTGATATGATAGTTCGTCATCATAGCTGTTTTCTTCTTGATTTTGAATCGTTTCCATTTCTTTTGTAGCTTTATTTATGTAATATATTTCACCTTTGTTCGTTATTTTGAGTAGTGACATTTGCTGTTGCATTTTGTAGCTTTAACATTTGCCAGTGTTTGTTGTCTTTTTGTTCAACTAAATTCACTGCCTGTCGCACTTTCACTGAAGCACAGTTTCTCAGGTCTGTCTAGCTCGGCTGGTCAGGCAGAAATCCCGAATCTGTTCATGATTGTTTAACCAGTTAATATGATCAATGTCTGAATCTTATATGATTGATTAATAACAGATCAAGAGAATAGTTCCATGCATTTTGTTACGACCGTTCGCGGAGAGACGCGATCGCGAGGAAAGCGCGTCAGCGAGAGGCCTAATTCTCGCTACGATTTTGGTAATCGACGCCACGAATTGGTCGTTCCCCTGTTTCGGTTAAGATAACAGAGGTGGTTAACTGAGATCAACACTGGATTACCAGGTTAACAAGAATGATATATTTTACAATATATAAAATATTACGAGAGCACGTCACAAGTTAATGAAAGGTTAGACAGTTAGTTGATATGGTAGTTCGACTCGACTTTTTAATGATTATAGTTCGGCGACTTATATTTAGTGTTTGTGTATTCCGTTCGGATCCTCAATCGATACTGACTGCCCTTCGATGATCCCTTTGTGTTTTTTGGGAGACGACCCCCCACTATGCTCGGGTCACGCCACCGATCACGCCATGATCACGCGTGTCACCTCATGTGCGTAATTAATAACGGACCGAATCAAAGGTTCTGGAAACCGCTCTGTTTACTGATGGCCGATACATTGTATGTTTGTCGGCTGATTGAGAGGATCCGTCCGAAACACTGTCGTGCCACGAGCAACGGTTAAGAATGCGGCCTATGGAAAGCCTCGTGGCGTAACACATTTAATGAATTATTTATATATCAATGAATAGAAAATGTGACAATTTGGCATGGAATAGAATTTCTTACTTTTTTCAAGCATCAATGTCTTAAACATGCCTTCATTTAATTTTTTTTGTAATCTTATATTTTATATATTTTTTCCAGGTTAGAGGATTAGTCAATGTGTGGAGTATCAGTGTGGATTCCATCATCGAATGCATACCACCAATGGTAACAATCTTTCTTCAAGTGGCATCTTATTTTAACCTGATTTTTAATACGGAAAAGGTACGGACGGTTCTTTATCTCGTTTAGTCTACAAATATTCAAAGTTAAATACGATTAATTAATTTAGTTCAGATTCTATTGCGTAATAAAGAATAATTTTATCAAGCTAAAGGAGAGCTTGCTCCACGCTGCCATTAACATTTACACGTAATAATGAAAGCACGAAGGAACTTTCAAAGATATTTCTTCAAAATTCTTGTAATTTAGAACAAACTCCTCTCTTCTTATTTTTATCGAACAATCTTTCTTCTTTTTCTTATTACAGTTCAAAGATATACTCTTATTCATTAAAAATGATCATTACTACTACATGAATCGTCCAGAAAATATGATTCTTCAATATTATGCCAGACAAGGAAGCAAAATTATACTTTATTATGTCTGTAAGTGCATTAGATTTCAAAATAAAAGAAATTCTTTCATCGTTCTTTAAGAGCATTTCCATTCTAGCGTACATTTATATAACAATCACAGCTTTTGTACTGATACCAACAGTATCATTGATAAATGAACTCATCAATCATTCTGAAGAGAGAAGCTTACCAATCGAAATCGATTATGGCATAGACATACAAGAATATTTCTATTACCTATTTATACCTTTGTACATATCAATGTTTATAGTTCCTCATGTAATCGCATCTTGCGATAGCACGTACTTGCTATACGTCCACCATGCCAGTGCTTTGTTTGCAATAGTCAGGTAAAGTTCGTCTTTATTAATTTAATAATTTCGCAACATTTGATTCCAAAAACAATATCTTTCAGTTATGAATTGAAAACTATTCACATTTTCGATACAAATAGCTTAATAAACTTAAAGGATTATGACTTACTCGAAAAGTATAAAGACGTCGAGTTATCGCCAGACGAACAGAAGAAAATTTTTCAAAAATTATTGCTTTGCATAAGAAGACATCAAAATGCAATAAAGTTGGTAATCTTACTGCGTTAATATATAGTCACAGTGTTCATTTCTATCCAGTGAGAAACTATTGAATATTATATTTTTCGTAGATACTCAAACCTCGTTGAATCATTTTTCACTAAATCCATATTAGCTCAGATGTTTTGTAACGTCGTCAGTCTTAGCATTGGCGGAGTTGAAGTAGGTATTTGGATATACAAACTAAACTAGGAGATCCTTTCTCAATTCGAATACATAAACACTTCACTATTTCTAGACAGTCTTGAATTTAGGCAATACAAGGAACGTGTTGCGATTTGGAGCACTTGCATTGGCACAAGCTATACACATATTCATCCTTTGCTTTCCAGGACAAACGCTATTAAATCACAGTGAAGAAGTGTACGCCGCGGCGTAAGAATATTTCATATTTCTCTGATACTTTTTTCACCATTCATATTCCAAAGGGTTAATTCAAGACTGATTCATTTAGATGCGAGGTAGTGTGGTATATATTTCCTAAAAGGTGTCATAATTTATATATGTTTTTACTCACAAGGACTATGGTATTTAACAAAATAACAGCTTTCAAACTTTCGGTCATGTCAATGGAAACGTTTCTCTCGGTAAAATCTTCTTACTACGGCACATTTTAAATAATCGCAAAATTATTCGTAATTGGACTACTGCTTATACTTTCAGATTATTCAAACCGCAATGAGTTATTTCACTGTGCTATTGTCAACTACATGAACTTAAATGAAAATTGGATGTATCCCAGTTACATATATAATAAAAAATATCAGTATAGTGTATTTCGTTCTTTGTACATTACATTTTTATTTACAGCACATACTGTCACATATAAGGAGATAATGCCTTTTAACGTTTTGTACTACAAATATGCAGAGATATATAAGAAATATTTGAATATTTTGATAGTTTAGAGAAAGATTATGCCAATGTTCTATTTTAAAGTAATATATAATATAGTTTGAATAAATGGAAAAGGAATTAATGCATATAATAAGATTGTTTAGAAAAAAATAAGAAGGTACTAGATTTCGAGTTTCCCATTAATATAGTGTTGCGTGGCCTTTCCAAGATTTTTAGAAATTTGGCGAAGTTGTAGCCCGTGAAGTGCTGCAGCACTCTGTTCGCGTTTTAATTTCGAACAATTCGAAAAACTAACTCAATGTTAAAATAAAGAAATGCATTACAAGAAAAATTAACTTGAACAATAATTTATATTTAGAACTGAATTATAATAGATTTAATGCTTTAACAAATATTGGCACTTTTATGAAATTTATTTAGACTCTAAGTTCAGTGTGACGGTTCTAACGATTCAACAATTCTACTTTTTGGGTCGTAGTATCGTCTATTTATCTGCTCAGATTTTACATGATAATCTACGATCTATTTATTATCCAATAACACAAATTGTTATTAACTAATGTTAATACACATTAATTTAATTGGAGTTTATGTTATTAGAAGGTGAGCGATTTATGGCTTGGCAATGTCTTTTCCAATAATAACGAAAGTAAATACGATATTTGAGAGTGATCATAGTTATTACTGATTGATAATTTTGATCAATTTTTTGATCAATAATTTCGTTAAATAAACTTTTTTCCGTTGCCTCGACTACGCTCTTGGGCAGTTAAATTCGCCGCACTAGAATTTATCCTATTATAGTACAGGATGTAGTACAGGAGGCATAAGCTCACATCAGTTTACAATAATACCAATCTTAATCAGTTTTATTATTTTGTCAACACTGCAGTTGTTTACTCATTTTTTTGACATCTCTAGTATTAACTGTGACATTTATTGGTTAGAACAGAGAAAAAATTGCTCGCTGTTTAGAATAAAGCCTTCTAGGAAAGGAAATGCTTCGTGTAAAAAAAATTTTCTATTAAAAAAAAAAGCAGTGATGCTTTTCGCATTGCAGACAGTGCATATTTTTTTTCTTTTTTTTATTCATTACTGTCTGTCTCGCAAGCATTTTTTTATTATTTTTTAATTTGTACTTTACAATTTGTCTAGCTGGACATTCGGTAAATTTTTCTAGCTTAATTGCTAAATAACATGTGGATGGCTATCCCCAGCGGGATACCATCTTCGAGTTTGACTATTTTATTTCTTTACTGAGGTCAGTGGGGTGTTTACTTTTTAGTCTTCTTTCTATGAGAGTTTTGCTCGCTTCAGCAACCAGCTGATTTGGATATGTTGACGTTCCTTCCTTGTATTTTTCTGTGCACCTGCCGATTTCTTCTTTGACCGCTGGTAGTAAGTACCATATGATGCACTTTTTAAGAAATTTGACCGGCAAATCGAAAAACCTAGATCTCGAAATTTAAGGTAGTTACATATAACATTACATATATGCACTGTACTACTCTCTATGAAAAGCCATGAATAAAATAAAGAAGCCAATAAAACTAATTCCAGCAATCAGAGAAGCAGACAACACATGGTCCAGAAGCAACGAAGAGCAAGCTGCAGAATTCCCCAAGCACTTTTGTAACACATTTACTCCATATAATATTGACGAAGATGCGCAAATTACTAGTACCCCAACTAACAAGCACTACACCATACCTAATAAAACAGCACAAGAAATAATCGGAAAAACAAAAAACAATAAAGCAATCGACCTAATAAATGGTAAAATCTTGAAAAACAATCCTCCAAAAGCAATACGTTGCAATTACCGGTTCGATTACGTAATAGTTCGCTTAATTGGTTAATCGTTAATTCGTGCAATTTTCCCTTCTGTCCACTTGACATCATGATAGAAAAGTGTTGCACCGTAAAGTTATTAAAAACATAATTCCTCTTTTTTTTTAATCGCTTCACAATTGCAAAATAACACTTACAGATTGCCGCAATTTCGAAAAACAAGAAAGTGCTTTTAAACGTTTCAGTGAAAGAACAAACCAATTTTACATATCATATAATTGTTTTTCCAAATTATTTGCTACATTGAGTAAAATCGCAAAGCGCACGCTTGTTTAGATTTCTCAATCTGTAATCTGTCACAGGTGCATCTACTATTTAAATTATCAAACAAGTCATTTAACGTTTTAAAGAAAGTAGTGCGTTGAACCATCGTTGTTTGTATGCAACCCATTAATAAAGCGATGAACAATGAAGATGACACTCTCTTACTAAAGATTTGGAGAACAAGCTTACATTTTATTTTATCGAAAGAATATCCTTATGCGTTTTTTTGATCATTTTGAAGCTGCTCGTGTACTTTTATTTTTTTTTTTTTTTTAATTCTACGCTGAAACTACATCGTAGCATAAAAACAAGAACTCGACAATCCACGGCTATACTACGGCCCAAAAATCCTAAATTTTCAAAACCTTCAATAATTTGTCTGGATGGAAGAAAGAACGCAATTACGATCTACTACATCCATATGTGTAGCTTCAATTTTGATCGCGTTAAACACATTTTAACAAATCCGTAGCCAAATATCTATTTTCCCGAACCACTTAATAATTGTTGATGTATCTGGCAAATGGAAGAGGAAAAGAGCACGCATTGTATCATACAAAGCTGGCGAACTGTATTGCATTGTTATACACAACTTTTGTTCATTTCGAAGAGAAAGTTCTTTTAAAAGATTTTATTTTTTAGACGATTTATTTACGCTTTATGCTTCGCTCGTAATTGCAAGCAAAGACTATTACGTTTATTCTTTTGTTACTTTAATTGTTCTTTAATTGCCATCAACCCAGCTATCCTGCACATTGTGTTCTTTCGTTACCGAACTGCTTTGAACATTACAGTCCTCGTCACTCGTATCTATATCTTCGCATAAAAACATTTTATGTACAGTATTTTTTCGCAACAAACCTGATGCATGAAAAGTACTTTTTAAAAAATGCCGACTACATATGCATTTTTTCTCTTTTTCTTTTGCAATTCTGTAGCATTCATTTCCACCCAACCATCTGAAGTACAGTTGACCAGACACATTATGTATCTGTCACTACTATTAACAAATAAAGGGTCACGGTTTGTTAAACCGTAACTTGGATACACGCACTTTCTATAACGAGTTTCTTACATTTCTAAAATTTCATTTTTCAAATGATTAAACTATTCGAGCGAGCAAAATTGTATAGAATCATGTGCTTCATGTCCTGGACTACACACAATTACAAAATTGCAAATACACGATATAAGCACTTAATCTGCACAAAAAATAAGCAATCTTCTTTCATCTCATTAACCAAACCTAACAGATTTAGTGTTCGGCTACAGGTGCAAAAGATTTAAGGAATGATTCATGGTACAAAATAAGATGGAAATCAAGAATAAAAAAATTGTGTTTTCGGCTTCGTTTTTTAGTTATTGACAATTAAATATCTACCGAAATATCTCTGGGCACGAGCAAATCTTCTTACACGAACGAAAGTAGGTTAGCCTAAGCAGCGGGCTGCACAAGCATTCTCAAATCGAACGATACATGGGGAACAGCTTATCTCGTGACATTGAATCGTGGATTGAATTATGACAATTGCTTAATTACGGCTATGTTAGAATCTAGATTAAAATGTTAAGGGATTTTCCCAAAATTCCAAAGGGAAGACTCCGGTGTCCTTTCATCTTCGACATATATATATATAGGATCATTGTCATTAGAATCTCGAGTATCTAATTACCACGGTTACTTGTCGAAATTTACAGCAATCATATTTGCACTAGTAAATATCTCCTCTATTGCATAACAACAATGTCTAATCCAAATGAAGATTCGTTTTACGCCCCTAACCCTAATCATAATGTGAACCCGACATATATATACACTCAACGAATTCAGATATTTGCCTTCCTTTCCGAAGTTGGTTGGTTGATTTATAAATATGTAAGCCAAGTCCTTTTTCTCGGCCTCGAAGCCGAGAAATAAATAATATATATGTCGGATTAAATGTTAAGATTAGGGTTGGGGTTAGGGGCGTGAAACGAGTCTTCGTTATGATTATCGTAGATTTCGACAAGTAACCGTGTTAATTAAATACTCGAGACGCTAATGATAATGATCCTAGGTTCAATAACGAATCCACGGCCAAGGGGGCGATAGATGTACGTTCTCACAAAATCTAAGTCTGACTCTTTGTTACCAAACGTGGAGATAATCACTGATCGTAAAGACGTTACTCTGTAGTCGATGAGATCGCAAGAAAAGAATGAGTCTTCTGTTCCGATCATGCCGCAGAGGAAAACTATATGGGGCGTGTCCGAGGACACGAGATCCTCGGATTCGTCGATGAAAGCCCTCGTTTGGAAGGTGAGGGAGATTAACGCTACTGCTAATTGGTCAATCTCCATATCGGCGATTTGAAAAAGATGTCAGCCGCCCTCGAGGGGAAGCTGCCGGCGGAAGTCGCCGTTCAAAGAAGCAGTCTTCCCGTAGATGGGACGAAGATTGTTTGTCCGCTTGAAGGACTTCGGTTAACCAAAATATTCAAGATCTGTAGCGGGCCCTCAGATCAGCCGAACACGCACCGCAGAGACGCATCGGCATCCGGCAATCGTCTTAATCAAAGAATAGGGTCGGCACGCGGCGGGCCACAAGACAGAAACCGTTGGCGTGTTTACTGTCAAGTGCCGCCACAACTATGTTACTATTATTCTTGTTATTATTATTCCATATCTCTATCAGATAAACGTTCATCCCTTGACCGCGGCTACGCCCGGCAACCTGCTGTCGCCTCGAGCCCAAGCTCATTATCACAAGTTTGAAACAATTATAATGGACGACTACAATTGTTTAGTTACGGCTATAGTAAAATCTAAATTACAATGTAGCGGGATTTTCCCCCAAACTTCCAACGGCTTCGGTGTTCTTTCATCTCCGACATATATATACTAGACATATACTTTATGTCCTTCATATTGCCGTTTCTGTAGAAAAATATCGGGTTTATTCTAAATCCAATTTGAAAAATAATTTACCGTATAATAAGAATAAAAAATGAAATAAAATGGAATAAAAATTAAGACAGTAAGTGGAATCTTGTAAGGAATACAGCGGAAGGGTCGTTGACTCATGAAAGAAATCGGAAATGCCTGACAATGGCTGATTTTGAGATGATTATCAATGTAAATTCGATTTATTCCAACCAATTATTTCTCATTGTCAGATCACTATGGCGTTTATTAGTAGGGTCTGCGTGGACACGCAACGCAAGAGGCTTCGAGTATTTCGCGAGAGTCGCGACCACGGCTTCGAATAGATACATCGTATCAAACTGTGTTTCGATGACTAATTCATTTCAATTATCTTCTTCTTTTTTTCCTTTTTTAGTTTTCCTTTTTGTTAAAAAATGTTATGTTGATTCGCGAGATCGTAAAAAAAGACAATCGCGTGAAAAGGCTGTCAAACGGACTCGCGCTCGACGAGCCTCAAGAATTCCGTGGCCCCGTTTAATTACAAATCAATCGTTAATTAATAATTAATAACATTAGGTACGTATATCTATTAGCAGTATTAAGATTCACTCACATCGTTCGGCACGCATCATACAGTAACAGTAGATGTTCAATCATTGAACGAATGTGTTTTTTTCATCAATTTTATACAATGCTTATTTACGTATTTCTTTATTCATTTTTTGTTGTTGTGGAACAAAATTTTGCTCACCGATATGATTTACTTACAGGATATAGGATAAACGTGTCGCTGATCGAAGATCACCTTTTGGATGAAGTAAGGAAGAAATAACCTAGTACCTTTAATTCCACTAATTTTGTACTTTTTTATAAGTTTGATAATCGTACTATAACTATAAAAGTGTAATTATAAATTATCTGATTAATGTGTTATACTCAACAAAATGACACAAATATATGAGTTATTAAATTGATAGAATTAAAATTTACTGTAGTAGATTTTTTATCATAAATGTTAAAATTTTTAATTTTTGGAATAGACTAGAAATTTAAAAGGCTTAAAAACCAAGAATATAGAGAATTTTAAACTATTACTTTCAAACCATACTTTAGGAAAATGCTTTTTATTATTAATATTAAAATCGATCCCAAGTTCATTGAAAAATTTAAGGGAGCACTATTATACATAGAATATATACTTCATCACCTAGAATAAAAACCGATTTTATCAATAATATTTTGAAACATTGAATTATCTCAAAAATTAAGGATATCAGCTATAAAAGAAATTCGAATAAGTCGATTAACAGAATTAGAATAAATATAAGCATTGTAAAATAATCTTTTATATACAATCTTTTTTATCTAGTCGTAGATCTATTTCAACCTAGTCGTTCTTATCCAACTTCTACGATCGGCGGTTTTGTTACACTCTTGAAAAAAGAACTCAATTGTCCAGTCGATATAATTAAGTTACTTTTTAATTTAGCGACACGTTTACATTTCTTAATCGCAATCGTACGAATCAGATTGGAATAAAACATGCCTGTTACAAACATACGTTACTTGAAACTAGAAAAACAAAAGAAAGTACACCATCCACCAATCCACCCTTTCGTCATTACGAAAGTTACAAATGCTCACCCTATCGTATGTAAGTCGTTGATTAACATTTACACCGTTATGTACAGGATATAATACATTGGGAAAAGAAAGATGGTAAACAGAAAGATCGTCACTATGGTAATAATGAAGTTATAATAAAATAATAATTATTACAATTAATAATACCTAATAATGGTAGGTACAGATATTTTTGTAATTTCTTCTTCTTTTTAATAAAACAACAAGATTAAAGCAAGAAAATAAGATTTTGCTTTATGATTATATAGTTACGCGTCTTACGCATTTCCGTTCTTTCGCAACAAGCAAAAGAAGAAATTTGGCTACCTGCTGAAATAAAGAAAGACAAATTTTCACGCACACACATGAAACAATAGAAAGGGAAATATAATCTATGAAGCGAGAATACAAGCGTATAATACGAATCTCGAAATACAACATCGAATTTTCGTGTGATTAAGAAAGGTTGTGCCCTCATAGAAAATAATAAAAGAGTTAAAAAAAAAACAATTTGTTTCGTGGTGTTAAAACTCGTGTTAAAACTCGTATGAAAATAGAAATAAAAAGTATGGGGTGGAACGAATTTCCTACCACTAACAAAACAAAAAGTCGTATCGTTAATAAAAAACAAATGAGTGGTAACGTAAGGCAAAGGATGCAGGAATAAATCTACACACATGTGTTTTCAACACACGCCACATATGCCAATTCCTCCCTCTCTCTTTCTCTCTCTCACGAAAAGATTGAATTGCAAATATAATGCGAACGTTAATCGACGTTAATAACACAACGAAATTGTAAAAGCTAAGAGTAGAATCGCAGCGACGTTCCAACATCCACGTTGATAAACACTTGAAAATTGCAATAACACTATAAAATACGCGTTGACGTGTTGACTAATGTATAGAATTGTACATGTGTATATTATAGTAGGATATTCGTATAACTCCAGGCTATAAGAAACAAGTTTCAAAGTAATAAAAATAAACTTGAAAGCAGTACATATTAAAATAAAAGAGTAAAGAACCTCCTCAATCCCAAAGCAATAAATTTATCATTATTGAAATCGTTAAATAATAAAATATCTATAGTCAACGTAGACAAACGTTATCGTCAAAAAAATCCAAGAATCATTTTATAAAAATTACAAAGATTATTTTTAAAACATTCCCAAGGCAATTTTACAACAATTTCAAAGAGTTAATATTTCGATCAACACGTCAACGTCCAACGTCCAATTGAAACGACGCGACGCAACGAAAAATTAAAAAATTTTTTTCTTTTTCTTTAAAAATCTTTCCGACAGTAATCGCTGATGTATATGCATCGTTGCTAAACTGTACGCAATTGACGAACTGAAAAAAATGGAACACGGCTTTAAACTAAAAGCGGACGGTGCTAGACATCTCTAGCATCGCCTCGAAGGTACAGGTTTCTCGCATTCTAACACGATACAAGATTTACACTCTACGTTTTGCACACTTTGCGCTTTCTTTTTTTTTTATCTTTCACTATTTATTACACCTTCCTTCCTCTCTCTCTCTCTCTTTCTCTCTCTCACGCTCTCTCTCTCTTTCACCCTCTCGTTTTGTACAAATCGAGGAGTAGGGAGTTGGGGAGCGCTTATTAAGCGGTAAGGGAGCAAAGAAGAGCGTTACAGGGGGAGGGTTGGGAGAGTTAGGGTGTAAAATATACTATTTGGCAGTTTGGCATTTCGTCGGATATGAATCAGACTGTTCGCTATTTCGAGACCCAGGCGACGATGTCCTTTTATCCTCGACTCTTGAAACGTCACCGACCACGAAAATTGCTTAGAAAATGTAACGGCGAGAGATATGGAGATCATATCTATAACAGGAGTGCTCGACAAAAGTTCCTGATTGAGTCTGAACACGACGGAATGGACACAGGATCGATACTATTATTCTTACTCTTTAATTAGAATCTAAATTGGAGATTCGACTCAATAATAATCGCGCAAATATATGGGGTTTTTGAAACAGCTTGCTATAAACAACAAAGATCAACGACGCTTTATAGTGGCAGGTAACTTTTAAAAAATTCTTCGAATAAAAAAGTGCTTAACACTTTGACTGCCACGTTGGTCATATATGACCGGCCACAGTTTCTCCTGTGACGCCCCGGTGGTCATTGGTGACCGGAGCGCTTGAACTTCTTACACTTCTAAAAATTGAATGAAAATTGACAGTTAGGGCATTCTGAATATAACCGATAAATAGAAGATATTTTGAAATAAAACGTGCCCCATTGAACAATTAAACATTTTTATTAGAACATCAATAAAAGAAAATGAGAACAAATCTTGCATCTAACGGTGCACTGTGTTTGCATCCACATCTTTGAGGGGTAATCTACGAATATTATTATAAGCACACCTTAGAAAATAATCGTAAATGCTGCTTTATAATCATATAATTGAAGTTAGTGAAGTGTGAACATACCTTACTATTATATATAGAATGAGCAAATACTGTTTACTAATAACTTCTACACGTTTCAACAATATATTCTGGACGTTTTGCTTACGACGAAATAACGAATGCGAATGGTTTGTTGAAATAAACGAAGCCTTGTTATATGTCGCTATCAACTGTCACCAAGGCGCCATGGTAGTCACCCATGACCACTAATAAGGTAAACGGTCCATTGGGGAAGAATGTTGTCTTACATCATCAATTATTTTGCCATTATATGCTTTGAATAATAAAAATACTCCCGCGGCGTCCTGAGCAAAACATGTGATTTTGACGTGGCAGTCAAAGTGTTAAAAGTGATTTTGTTTCCTATTATAAATGAAAATATGTAGTGGTCGTTATAGTGACTTGATAACATTGTGTAGATACTTCGAATAAAAAAGAATTTAAAAATTATTTTGTTTAGAGTTATAAAGCATTTTAGTTTAGCCTATTTATATGTAATATTATTTAAAATTAAAAGAATATATCATGTATAATTAATTTATCTATGGTGTTAAACGTTTACTGCGATAAGTACGATACATATCATATACCCCTACGAAATTTAACACGTTTTTTCGAACCCCCTATAATTCATCTTCTATTCTTGATAAAATCTTTTCAGTCTAAAGTCTAGAGTAACATTTTTTATAAAACGTGTTTATAAAATGGGGCAGTAAGAAAAAGCACTGGTAACATGTGAGGCTTTAACAAGTTAAATCAAAGATATTTTTCCTCCAACGAACGTCTCTACGTATGTAAGAGCGCGTAAATACGTAGTTATACACGCGCACGAGAATATTCTGTATACATTATACCATTATTGATCTCACTTACTCACTCACTCTCACTGTCACTCACTCACTCACTCATTCACTCACTTACTCACTCACTCACTCACTCACTCACCCACTCACTCACTCACTCACTCACACCCTCACTTGCTCACTTCTCATTCACTCACTCATTCACTCACTCACTCACTCACACACTCACTCTCTCACACTCACTCACTTTAATTAAAACTCGATATCTCTTATTGGCACAAAATTGTACTAGTAATATGGAAACATCTGTGAAAACACGTTACCGTCGATAAAGTTCCACGACAAGGTGATTCTTTCAAACGCGTTTTAACAAATAAATTCTGAGTGAATTTGTTGGTGGAACTACATTGACCCACAGTAATCCTATGTATGTATTGTTATTATTTATAATATCATAATTTAACCTACGTCGTAATAGGAATGTGTACGAGAAGAACGTCGGTGGAAAAAAATGCGGTCCTACACCGAAGAAGCATTCGTTCATTCAAAAAGAAAAAACGGACAGCGAGCCAGGAGCCGGATGCACGCGCGGAACACGTCATAAGGTTAACAGCTACTGTATCATCTCCTTTTCCTTCTCTTTCCTGGGTTACGTAAAATAGTTTACTTACTATAATCGAACAATATTAAATCGTTCAGTCTTTTGGTGAATTGCAGCGTTCACGATGTCGCTACGAATAAACGCATCTCCGGTCGGTAACGCTCAATCGATGAATTACGAGAAGAATCTCATCGTCGGTCGTCGAAGAGAAACGAATTTTATTAATTTGTTTATTGACAAAATATTCTAGAGATACGTCTTGTTCCCATCTTTATAAGAGATTTATATCGTTTATACACAAATTTTAATTGGATCGTACATCAGTATTCTTACTGTCGATGTCGCTTTTCTTCCAAAGAAAAAAAAAAGATGTCATCGACATTGTGATTGTTTCTTTTTTCTTTGTTTTTTTTTTTTTGTAATAAAAGGGTCGTAGCAGCTGGGTTTCGAATGGTTCATAAAGTTCCTTTTAAAAGACAAAAGAGAAAAATCCGTTGAACGTTCCCTTTCAGGAACGCAGTTAATAAAAAAAACAATATAAAAATACAATTATGTGCATATCGAAGGACCCTCCATTAATTATACCATAATTAACCGCAAGTTTGTAGACTTTTACGCTGATTATTGGATGACAATAACTCGATTTTCCCTTTCCCTTCTTTCTCGGTGTTCTCTTACGCACTATCTATTTCCTATCGTTCTTGTTACTTCATGTTCATTCTTGTCCAGTTCCAATTATGCTCTCTTGTGTCTTCCATTTTCTGAATGTGTCGGCTCTGTTTCATGATAATATACGATAACATAACCACGTACCTCCGTCGAAGGAAGTTTGATGTCCTTAATTATCTTTTCCCTTTTTCTTCTTATTTGACATTACCGATTCAATCAACCGTCTTTGGGGCCGCAACGAGTGGTCCTTAAACACAATTTAGCTTCGTAGAGACAAACCATACGCATATTTCCATATTACTCGCTCGTTTTCACTATGTAACAAACACGCGCACAACTCCGTCTCTCATGATTCCTTTTCGGGAACCGCGGCTCATAGGAACGCGTGTTACAATCATGAATATTTTTTATCTTGCTCCTCAAAACGCGAATCTAAAGGAAACGTATAAAATATCACTCATGAAAAAGTCGGAGCGATAATTAACAATATTCAAGGAGAACACGCGTTCGTAATTGAAGCATCAGCATCGTTCTCTCTCTCTCTCTCTTTCTCTCTCTCTCTCTCTCTCTCTTTGCTTCCCTTTCTCATCGATCCATGAAAAAATTCACGAAAATATAGTTTCTCCAATGTTTTTCTTTGTTTTCTTTTTTTCTGTATGAATTTGCTTTCATTTCTCCTCTTTGTTCTCTTTTAAAACTCTCTTTTTCGCTACCTTTCAGTCGTAGGTTCGCAGTCTGTCTCTTTTTCCATTTTCTATCTTCTATTCCACAGTTGCTCAGTCTGTCCCTTTCATACGTAAACGAACATTCATTCTTGAGCTTAGCACCCTTTAATTTCAGCCTTCCTGTGTTACAAAGGAAACACGCTTCGAAAGTCCCGCGTATCATGACGCACCGCCTTCAGCTCGCGTATCACGATTAATACGCAAAAATATTTCGTCTTGAGCAAAACATCTGGGTATGTCTAACGCTAAGAATACGTGTAGTCGTATCATATGTGTGTATAGAATGTGTATATATGTGTACGTGTGTGTGTAATATCCGGTAAACGAACCAAACCAAGTAGTAGAAAATGTCATTCGTTGTAAAAACTTTGAGAATAATTGGAAATTTACCGCTGCGAAAAGGATACCTATATGTAAAAGGTATTGTTTGTTTCTATTGAAATAAAAGATCACGTAAAAATGCTAACTAAAGAATGCTATTATTTTTGTTTCTTTTGTTTACGCATTCATCTCGATCATAGTTTCTCTTATAAACAAAAGCAAAATCACGTATACTTCTGTGTAACCGTGTCTATTCGACAACCATAAATTGCTCGGCTCTTGCTAACTACCCTGTATATATGTACAGAATCGATGTAAATATTCGATTCTGTCTAATCGCAAAAACGAGAAATAAGGATATGCATTTCTCTTGTAACATGATGTGTATGGATATGCTTCTATAAAAGAAGGAAAAAGAAACTTAGTCTCTGCACGCACCGGTAAAGTAGACGAATAAATCCATATGACACTATGTGTAAATTTTGAATAAAGGAAGAAAACTATATATGTATAAAATGTATAAGGAAAAGAGCGAGAACATATGAAATTGTGACGCGGAGGCCATTATTTTCTCGTGAAGTCGTCTCAACCCATATGCTGGATGAGGAAGGTCCACCTGTCAGGAATCATTGTAGATCGGTCAATCGAATTCGATAGTTAATTATTTAATCATCTTGCTGAAATGATTCCCATTACAAACTAGTCGACGAACAAATTACTTCGGTTAATCGAATCGGATCGCCCAACAACGAATATACGTAATTACATATATGTGTATATATTAATATACAAATTTATTAATATTTATTAATATTACTCAATAATATTCATTAATATTACTCAATAATTTATATACGTCATTATCTTATCATTACTATTAATAAATATACAGCAGAAGTGTGTGAGATGTGATCAGGCACGATATCATATTCGATTAACCGAACACTTTACGCATGTTTATTTATTCCGTTTCAATCAATCGATCGATCGATCTCGTCAGGTACTGAACGCCCTGATATTATCTCATTTTGGACATTCATCACCAACCCTGTCCATGTTTCTGTTAGCCATTGCTCCCTAACATGCTTTATTACTTTTTCTTTCCTTTATCTTTTAAAACAAGACGTCCTTTCAGTTGCCCGACTACGACTTCTTTACATAGAATAATTCCGCTACCTTATACGTACAAGCTGAAACTTGAAATTAGGGTTACAACTCGACCAAGTCAACGCGATCAAAGGAACGTCACCTCCATCTCATTTATTTCTTTTTTTCTCTGATTTTTTCGCTTTTTTTAATATCTTTTTAACCAGTCTTTCGTTAGGCTCTCTGATCCAACTATTAGAATTTCTCACTTTCGACCAAATGTCATCTCTTTCTTTTTCGCTCTTTTTCCCATGCTCTCTCTCTCCCTCTCTCTCTCTCCTCTCTCTCCCCTCTCTTTCTCTCGCTCACTCACGGAGTAACACGGCACTTAAAAGTGTTATTGCGATAAAAGTATTACAATTAAAGTAAATGTCCACGTATGTTTCGAGCACTTCTAGTATTCCGGTCATTTCGACGACCTGCTGATTCTCCTCGTTTCACTTCAAGTCCTCCATCGCACCGTAGTTTGCGAGAGATTTTTTAATCCTAAGCGCGGTTAGTCTAGCTGCCGCGTTGTGATACCAACACTCCTTCATCACCTTCGACATCACTTGTAACGCCTGGAAAAGAAACCAAACAACACGTGTATTATAGATTGTATAAAACTTTCTACAATTATCATATACACCTTTGCATATAATTAATGATCAAGCAAAATATAGAGAATTTAATTCACAATTTCTTTTAATCTGTTAACTGCAGAGTTTAGTTTCAAAAGTTCCTTATAGAGTGCGCAGGTACAATCAAGCAATGACGAGTATACACGTCAACCGCAGGATAAATTCTCCTATTATAAATTTTATGAGAAGGAGGATTACATTTCTATTCGATAAAAAATTAACAATTTGTTGTTGATAAAAGGTATTACTATTAAAAACTTAAAAGTTACCAAAAAATAATAAAGTAAAATACACAAAACAATTCGAGGAATAACCGATGCATTAGGGAAAATAATCAACTCAATTTATAAAAAGTAATACATTATACGAAGTGTAACCGATATGGCAAAGAAAATAATCAAATAATCAAACTCTTTTTTTATATATATGTGTATAAAATATGCATAAAATAAAAATATGTATATGTATAAAATAAAATACATAAGTTTTAGTGAAAGTATAAAGGGAACATACGACTAAATGTCATTTATATTACTTTTTACTAAAATTTTGGATTTTTATAATAAATGGTAATTTTTTTATCTTACACGACGAGCATACACGTCAACCGCACCGAAATAAAGTTTTAGATTGACGTGTATACACGTGGAAGGCAGTTAATTGGTTAAAGAATCTGTTACGAAATATAAGATAAGACAAGCTAGCTTAAGTGTAGATAACGAGATGCAGAATAGGAACTACTATGTAAGAAATAGAACTCTGTAATCCCGAAGAGAGAACGATAAGGAATTACTACTATGTGTAATAAAATATATTCGAGTATAAGTGGACTGTGGATATTCATGTAAGTTTTGAATTTTATAAGTATAACTGTAATAAAGTCAATAATTATATGTAACAATTAGGGCACACCTTATTAATTTCAATGACCTTGAAATACGTTATCAAAATCAATATTCTTTTTTTTTCATTTAATCGTACTTCATAATTTGTCCATGTTGACATTTGATAAATTTTTCTAACTTTATTGTTGAATAACATGTGGATGTTTACCCCCAACGAGATACCATCTTGGAGTTTGTCTATTTTATTTCTTTAATGCGGTCAATGGGGTGTTTTCTTTTTGATCTTCTTTTTATATGGGTTTTGCTCGCTTCAGCAGCCAGCTGGTTTGGATGTGTTGTCATTCATTCCTTGTATTTCTTTGCGTATCTGCCGATTTCTTCTTTGACCAGTAGTATTTTTAGGGCTTTCTGGATTAGAACTATTGTCCTGAATATTTTCGATTGTAACAACTCTAGTTTATTTATGTGACTCATTGCTGCTGTCCTCCATAGTAGTATTCCATACGTCCAAATTGGTTTCATTATTGTTTTGTATATTTTTCATTTATTTTCTATACTGAGTTTAGAATTTCGACTAGTTAACCAGTAAATTTGTCTTCTTTTTATCCGTATTCAGTCTATAATTGATTTAATATGTTGCTTCCATGTAAGTTGTGAGTCCAAGTGTTCCTAAGTATTTAACTTGCTTTCATTGTGTTATGCGCGTCCCATTCAATTGGATACTTGGTGGTTTCCGTTTCCTGAGTGTAAATGTAATATGGTTGCATTTACTGAGGTTTGCTTTTATTTGTTTATCTTGCAGCCATTTTTCTATTTTTGTGATGTACTCTTGTAGTAATGTGATTGCTGTTTATGGATTAGTGTGTTTGACTAGTATAGTCGTGTCGTCCGCGAATGTCAGTATTTTGCTGTTGGTAGATGTTGGTATGCCGGCCGTTTATAATGTGTATAATACTGGGCCTAAGACGCTTCCTTGCGATACCCCTGCCTTGATGTCTTTTACTTCAGTATATACATCCTGTATTTTTACTACAAAGATTCTGTTATTTAGGTATGATTTGAGTGAGTGATGGATTTGTTCCGGGAAGTGCTTTTTTATTGTTTGTAAGAGGTTTTCATGGTTCACTTTATCAAATGTTTTCTTAATGTCCATGAAGAAGAATGTACAGTATTGTTTCTTTTCTATTGCTAGTAAAATTTCGTTGACGAACCTGTGCATTTGCTCTATCGTGGAGTGTTTCTGAATCCAAATTGGTGATCTGGTATTAATTTTTCTTTCTCTATCGTTGGTTTTAGGCGATCGTATATTATTTTCTCTAGTACTTGGGAAAACACAGGAAGTAGTGATATTGGTCTGCAAGTTGCAGTTTGGTGTGGTTCTTTGCCTGGCTTAGGTAACATTATCGATTTTTAAAATTGCATTGATTATTATTGTGATTAATCGTATTGCTTTTTGGGGAAGGTTTTTGAAGATTTTATCATTAAAATCAATATTTTGAACGAGTTTTTCCTGTACATATGATCCCCGTTCGGCCTTAGTTTCCAGAACGTCTAAGTAGCGAAAAAAGCTTCGATTAAATTGTCATTCCGATTAGGTACACTTCATTCTGGAATAGGCAGTCGCAATTATAGCGAACGATTCTGCATTAACGTGAAATAATCTTTGACGAATCGATTGATATATGGAATATTGCGCTTTATTCTAATTTTCAATTGGTCAATCAAGTGAAACTATAAAAAAGTTACCTCCTCCCCAATTACAATGATTTTGAAATATGTATGTTGTGAACGCTTTGCACAATTTTTTCCTGTACATATAACCATCGATCTTGGGTAAGGGCTTAGTTTCCGAGATCTTCGAAAGAAACTGTCGGTGACACTACAGTGAATTCTGCGTTCGTAGCAGCGTATGCGTTAATATTGGAAGCATCCACGTGGAATATAAAAGCATAAAATAGTGGACGGGGAACGACGTAGAATTTGTCTAATTGAATGGCAACAAGCTCCTTGTCTTCGTAGGAGTGTAAGAGGGTCATCCTTTTCCGTGATGACGAACGTACAGTATCGTATCGACTCGGAGATTAGCTAAGCATCTTAGAAATAGCGGCAGTGACTTGTAGTTCACATTGTATAATTATGAAATATAAACTACTGTAAAACATATATTTCTTACATGTCCTTACACTAGATAATGCATTTAATTATCTTACTATTATTACGTATGGAAAATATCCTGTCTCCGCCACACTCTTGAGATGCTTTCAAGAGCACTCAAAAAACAAAAACACCTTTTATTTTAAATTTCTCTATCTAATTTTAAACATTCTTTATCTAAGCAATGTAATTAACACAGCTGTGATTGAGCTGGATACCTAATAGACCGTCACATCGCGTCGCCACGTGAGAAGAATCCAAGTACCATTCTTTGCAAACTCAGAAGGGTTATATTCTTTCGCGCCGATCGCCCTGCAGGTAGATTTTCCTGTTCCAACCGACTACAGTCACAAAATTCCCTTAGTTTCAGAAAATACTGCCTCCTAAAATCCTTAAGACTGTAAAACTGCATCGATAATCAGATCTCCACCAAAAAATTCTGTAATAAGAATTTCTTTTCCCGTGTTCGATCGATTAAAATTACAATTTTAGATCTATCTAAAATCTAAAAGAGCGACGAGCGTAAACGGGAGTCGCGGACAGGATAGCGACTTTTTCGCTCCAAAGGTTATAACGACTAAAGGGTAAGAAGGAGACTGCATTTGTAATCTCTTCGGACGGAGCTCTTCATATAATTACGAGCGAACCTCGCCTCAGGTAAATTCGTTTGATCATTTGATTCTATTTGGTATCGCTAGTTACCGCACTGCCAGTGTGTCAAAACCGAGCATCCATACTCATAATCACACATATAGTAATCTTTCTGATTATAATTATAATATCCATATCTGGGTTCAAAATTCGAATCTAATTGTTTTAGATCTAATGCCCAAGGTGATGCCCCACATGATACGATTTTACTATTCAAGTTGTGTTGACTTTTCTTAACCAAAACAGAATCAATACTAATATTTTCCACGACTCCCTGTGTCCGCATCTTACAGGTTCCTTCACGTCAGGTTCGTCCTTGCAAACAACAGTCCTTGTGTCCTGATTTCGTGTCACGTTTGACCGCGTATTTACCTACTAACGAATTTACATTTATTTTATGTTATTTATAGAATACGGATGTATATATGTATACGGATTATATATATTTATATATATATAAAATCCGTATTCTATAAAATACAATCTCCGGGTTCTCGCACTACTCGCAGCTTCGACTCATAACACTATTATTATAATAACCAACCTCTGTTTTAAAATTATTAGGAGTGATCAGTGGAATAAGAGTTAAAACGTTTTCAGCGCTGCGGGTAAATAAGACTCATTATTAGAATAACTTATGCCACTGACTGATTACCTAACACACTGCTTGATTACGGATTAAATGAACTTAAATTTGTATTATGTAAATGAAAAATCGTAAGTAGTAAAGAGAATCAGAAAACTCCTTTTATATATCTGATAGCTAAATATATGTAATAAAACAGTTCTACTCTACTGTCTATTATTTTAAACCTACGATTTGACCCATTTACGTCTTACGTAGAACAGCGCGAATATAAACAGTAGCAAATATACAACGCGAAGTGAGGTTTATGGCCTAAGCTCAACCCTTTTCTTAAGAACGCAGGGATCAGAGCTTTGTAGAAGTTTTGAGAAGCAGCACGTGGCACGTACCTCGATCGACTGCCACCGATTCGGTATCGATGGCCTCTGTCTGTCGGTACACACAACCTTACGCATCTCTTCGATCGTCGGATCAGAAGGCACCAAGTCGTAAAACGGCAACTGATATTCGTCGTGAATTCCGCCGACGTTGCATCGCCTTGCGATCTCCCAGAGGATCAGCCCGAGAGCGTACACGTCAGCCCTCTTGAAGGAATCAAAGTGATTCATGTTTATCGTCTCTTCGAGAACCTAAAAGCAGAAGTAACAATTCTCAGCAGTCAGTCGCACTCTTCAAGAGGAGAATGAAAATGGGCTTTCTCCGTAGCGAAAAGTTTGAGAACCAGCGAGTTAACTTTGCGTGCCTTTCCCGCTTCCATGCCAAACACCAATCTCAAAAGTAGTGATTAAATGTGTTTTATAGCATATGTAAGAAAATATTGACTGCTCCAAAAATTTTTATGACTGAAATATTGCGAGGTAGGTCGGTTATCGTTAATTCTAAGGGAAGAAAAATTTGTCGTATTTATTTGAATCAATAACAATCGATAGACTGCGGGTATTTATGCATTTATGAGATATTTCCAAGCATCAAAATGCATATCATATTGAAAAATCTATGAAATGTCTAAAGCAAATTGCTTATTATAATATACAGGGTGGTCGGTAATTGGTGGTACAAGCGGAAAGGGGGTGATTCTACTCAAAAAAAGAAGTCAAAAATATAGAATAAAAATTTTTCGTTTGAGGCTTTGTTTTCGAGAAAATCGACTTTGAATTTTCGCTCGGTACGCGTACACTTTATCACGTCTCGTTATAACAGATCTCACTGTAGATCGTTGTCTGGATTGACGTTATGTTGATAAACACTTCCAATGTGACCGAAGTATTTTCCTACCTATTAACTTACTATCCGACTTTTATCGCTATCCACTATCAGTACCTATTAGTCTACCATCGTGTCTACATACAGCAATCGGGAATATACGGAAATGGTACTTTCGTTAGGTGCGTGTGTTGATAACGCATCAGCCGCAGCTGATCATTACAGACACCGATATCCCAAACGTCGACATCCTGACAGACGTGCTATTCAAAGAGCAGAACGAACCCTCGGCGAATATGGTTCTTTTGAAAAACTTAGACGACATGGTGGTCGTCGACGACGCGTTAGTGTAAATGTCGAAGAGCGAATACTAAAGGACGTTTTGGAGCATCCTGACATAAGTGCAAGAAACCTTTCTTTGCGGTATAATCATAGTTGCTTCACGATTCTTCGAATTCTACACGAAATCAACTTACATGCTTATCATATCACCAGAGCACAAGGACTCATGCCTCGTGATAAGATTTCGCGAAAGGCATTTTGTCACTGGTTGCTTCAACAGCATGCCAACGATGCAGAATTTCTGTTAAAAATTGTATGGACCGATGAAACGAAATTTACAAGGGACGGCATGTTCAATGTCCATAACATGCACAATTGGCAAAATGAGAATCCTCACTCTATTCTTGAAACACATTTTTCGAAGGAGATGTAACGTCCGCAGCATAGTTCGATTTCTTACAAAACAAACTACCGGAATTATTAGAAGATGTACCGTTGAGAACTAGAGGAAGTTTAATTTTTCAACAAGACCACATTTTAGTCATCATGTGAGAGATTTTTTAAACCAACATTACCAAGGCTGGATTGGCTGGAACAATAGCTTGGCCACCACGCTCTCCTGACTTAACTCCGCTTGACTTTTATTTATGGAGCCATATTAAATCAATCGACTATTCTGAAGAAATCGCAAGTTGCAAGCAATTGAAAGAAAAGATTATTGCAGCCTTTCATACTTTAAAACAATCGAATACGTTAGAAAGTGTTCATAGAAATTTAATTAGAAGAGCAGAAGCATGTGTTCGGCAGAATGGGCAACATTTTTAGCAATTTTTGTAATAATAAACTTTATGATTACTTCATATTATTTCATTATGTATTCCTAACTTTCCGTTACGGCGAAACAAACTTAAACTGCGATAATATTCATCGAGACAACGATCTACAGTGCGATCCGTTATAACGAGACGTGATAAAGTGCACGCGTACCGAGCGAAAATTCAAAGTCGATTTTCTCGAAAACAAAGCCTCAAACGAAAAATTTCTATTCTATATTTTCGATTTCTTTTTTCGCTTAGAATCACCCCCTTTCCGCTTGTACCACCAGTTACCAGCCACCCTGTATATTCAGTAGATGGAACAAATCTTTGATTGGGTTACGTTCCGATATTTCTAGGAAAAAAGCGCCATTTGAATCGTATTAAATCTAAATTAAATTGTATGGGAAAAGAAATTGACGTTCTTATCTGAATTACATTAAATGAAAATGGTGTAAGAAAGATTTGTATAAAAACAGAACCAAGGGTGCGAAAAATATATTTTCAAATCTGATATGTATTACAGAAATAAAAATGGAAATAGAAATTTCCATAACATAATTACTTTTCAATTTACGAATAAGGCTTTCCCTATTTATATGCTTATAATACTTGAACATGTATTGTGTTATAACATAAATTTTTCGTGTTTTTATATACACATGTATACGTATATGTACATAATAATGTATACGTATATGCATATAATATTACGTTGTCCCAAAAGTTTCTTTCCTTTTATAAGGCAATAATAGATACAACATCTTTTGTTTTATATTATTTTATTGAATTATGTATGTACAACAAAATGTTGTATTACTACAAAATGGATAAAACAAAAAATGTTGCGCATCTATTATTTCCTTATAAAACGAAAGAAACTTTTCGGACAACCTAATATATTACAATCCAATATTTCCAATATATCTCGCCCACATTTGGCTATTTCGATAAACAAAGCGAATGGGTAAAATGTGAATTTTTTAAATTTATAATTTACCTCGGGTGCCATGTACCGCTTAGTGCCCACCCGATTATTTAGTTGGATATCGACGGTGTCTGTTATTACATCATGCCTGACGGCCAATCCAAGATCGCCGATCGCGCATGTGCCATTCGTCTTCACGAGGATATTTTTCGACTTGAGATCCCTGTGAGCGATGGCTGGTTTCCCTTGCGTGCCGACGATCTCCATGTGAAGATGCGCTAACCCGGTGGCAATCGACAGAGCCATCCTGATCATACCGTTCGTATCAACGGTCGATCTATTCAAATAATCGAACAGCGAACCCTTCTCGTGATAATCTGTGATCAACCACAGCTGAGTCCACGTACCATTATCTGGGGAACAAAGACATAACTTGTATTTCGGGTTATTCTTAATCTAAATATGTATGTCGTATACATTAGTGTTTGCTTAAATTCCAATGAGTCACTAGGCACCTTTACAAAGAACAATAGAAAGTGAAAACAAGTGAAAACAAGCAAGAAACATATTCTTTGCTTTCTCTGACTATATTTATTTACTGGTTTTATTATTAAGTTTAGCTTACAATGTCTAGCGAAGAGTAGCGGATCTGGGTCATTTGAATTTAAACTGAAAGAACTCTCTTTATTCAGATTGGTTTCGACGCATCTCAGTCGTGTTTGGCGAACGTATTGCGCGAATGACGCGAAGTTTACAGCCTAAAATCTGGTTATTCACAGTGCGTACACGTGCATGTTGCTTTGTACATGTATATGCGTGTGTGTAATTACAATTATTCCAGCCTATTCAATATTTCTTCAGGAATAAATTAATAGTAAAAACGTTTTTGCATAATATGATTCGGAACGATACTTTGCACAAAATAAACGATTTTGATACAATTTTTACCTCCGCTGTTTCACAAACAAAATATCAATTAAACGGAAAAAAGACTTTTTTACACTTGGCTTTGTACCTTAGAAACAATCTGTCGTGTGTGAAAAAGTTTCAATAAAAAGTTGTAGCTAATAAAATTATCTATAAAATTTTAGCTATTACGTTACGACAAATCCAATTGTTAGATGGCAAATTAGTAAGAGATGCGAAGAAATCTGTTTCTCTTAAATCCTTTATAATTTTAGGTAAAGTTGTCTTAAAATATCGAGGATCTGTGGTAAGTAAGTTAATACTAGTCGTATCAAACTACGTGTAGTGAACCAAATTTCGAATCGATCCGTTTGTTAATTTTCGCACAATCAATTTGTCAAATTACGAAACGGGAAATATTTTGATATTTAACCGAACAAGATGTTTTCATTCAAACTCTTGGCTAAAATACAGCTACGGTCATTTTTTATTAGTTGTAAAATGCAATAACTTTTACATTTTTTATCCTACCATAGTGGAATTTGTTTCTATCAATTTCTGAAATCATTTCATGTAATTTAAAAAAAAAGGATTTCTCTAGGACCAATTGACTAGGTACTGACAGATATCTATTTTTCTTCGTTCAGAAAATCGTCAATGCGAAACATTAGGAAATGAAACAGGCGTCGTTTTACAGTTTATCACTTGCATTATACGTAAATTCTTTCGTATTGATTGGATGACCATAAAAGATTAATTAATTAATGAACATTTACAAAGTTGATGCATTTTCACAGCAGGCGATTAGAGGCCTTCAATATAGCGAACGAGGCTGCTGACAATGAGAGCTCAACGCGACGTTGCTGACTCGACCGGAATCGTGATCGCGCGAAAACTGTAACTCATGGAAAAAATCGCATTATCTCGGCAGCTACACCATTTAGAAAGACAGTCTTTCTTTAATTTGGTGTTATTCGAGTAAAGGAAACAATCGGTGATATCTATTTCCTTGTTTAATGTTATTTAAAGACAAAAAATAAAAATCAAATCTTTGTGTTTTCTGTTCAACTTATAGTTATTAACGTCATAAAAAGCGCCCTATAATCAAAATCAATAACAACGAGTTAGAAATTAGACTACTAATTAGCAGAATGGAAAGGATCATTTTATCGAATGTCCCTCAGATTATTCCTTACGTTTTAATAGCTGACATTCTACACAAATTAGGGTTGAAACCATACTCTGCCATATCATTTCTAAGAGCTCATTTAAGCGACCAAGGACTGTCACACATCATAAGTTCCCGATGATAGATTTTTATACAACCTGATGATACTGATAAACTCTCTGAGGTCCTCTAAATTCAATTTGATAATATGAACTACTAGACTTTCATATCCTCTGGGAATCTTACATACTTCCTTCCTATACAAGAGGATATACATACATAATATATGTACATAAGGCTAAACAGATGCTTTAAGAAGTTCAGAATCAAATACTACATTTCCAGCAACTGTTGACACAAGTCAAGCTAGCAATAAAATAAATAATAAATCGAACGGAACAAATAAAAATCTAATGAACAATGCCTCATCCCTTATACCTACAATCACATTCCTATCGGCCAAAGCAAAAACTAGACGAGCATTACCCTTTAATTCTATCTTATCAGATACTCCTGATCGATCGAATCCAAGTTCAATCTGATAATTCATACTATGGGCAATGAGGAGAACCTCGCAAGTATCATATCACTAGTCACATATCGACGAAACCTACCAAAAAGATACTCAGGAGCAAGTTTCGAATTTTATGCCCGGTACCAAACATTGATCAATTTATTATGAATTCAATTAAGACAATAAAGCAATGCAATCCAAAATAATTTTCACTTAATTCTTTGCAGCTATGCAGTTTTTTAGAAAATGTACCAGAAATAGGCAAAGGATATACAGAAAATGGGAACAATCTCGTTAACCGTTTACACCATACCCAAACCTGATCAGAGTTCTGATCTCCTGCCCAAACCTGAGACAGAGTTCCATTAAATATGGAATAACTAGAACCATTAAAAAGCTCCAACAAGCAAGTAATAGATACTAATATTAAAATATATTATAACGTGGAAATTGAATCCGATACGGCATTAAAAACGGTCGAAGACTTAAATAAATAGAATCATTCAGCGCTACTGGAGAAGTAGTCTCTTATGTTAATAACAAATTTCTTAGCGAAAAAAATCCAATCGACGCTATCTTTGAGACCGTAGTAGTGGAAGCTTATATATCGGGCGAAAAATTTACAGGTATAGTGAATATATAAAATACTTGGTTAATTCACAAGCATTGACTAGTAATGAATTGCTACACTTACTAAATCAGATACCTACACCGTACATGATATGTGGAAATTTTAGTAACCATAATATCTATAATCATAATCCCATATGAAGATCCAATACATTCCTTTCCCTGTCTACAGGGGAAAATTTATAGAAAAACAGCTTGACTGCATAATAACTTAATTCTACTATATAGTACACATAGTATGTATACTTAACACTAAGGAATATGTTCATTATAATCTAGCAACCAATTCTTATTCGTTGCTATCCGAATTAACGGGTAATTATTATCCGTTAATCCCGTAAAGGTTAAAGTCGTTAAATTAGTCTTTAAGTCGTTAAGTAACCGACAGTTAAAACTGTGCGAATTCCAATTCGACACAATGTTTATGCACTTGCGTGCAAATTTGTACCTACCTTTGTTATCAGCTGCGATGAACCCGAGGATATTATCGTGTCTGAGCATCACCGTCTGATAAATTTCGGCCTCCCTGAACCAAGACCTTTCTTCACGCGAGCTGAAGATCTTCACGGCAACGTTCTCACCCCTCCAACGACCACGCCAGACCTCGCCGAAGCGACCTTTTCCAATCGTCTCCACCAGCTGAATCTGGCGGGCTATGCTTCGCTGTACCAGAAGCGGCAGGCCTACTTGGGAGAGGATGGGCATTGAAGAACACGAATTTCAGTATAGTTGAAAATGGCTCTCGTGTGCACGACATTAATAATGTGCTTTGTGTGAAAATTTACGAATTCTAAGCATGATATGATACAGTAACAAGATAGTTCAACCCTTTCGTAGTTGAAGTCTTTAGGTAAAAATGTATGAGTTTCAAACAGAATACGATACAATAATAGGACAGTTTAATCTGTTCGTGGCCCACACCACACGCAGCATTTTATCATAACTGGATTATATTGGATAGCTATCACGCCTGGTACACTTAAAAGCCGTTTACAGTTTACAGTACAAAGAAATTTTGTGAAAGAAATACACTTTTAGGAAATAAATATACTTTTGGAAAGTATAATATAAATGAATGTCGGAACTTAAATCTGAACTTTAATGTACGTATTTGAAATTAATATCAATACAACTACAGTTCTGATGGAGTGTCGTGTAAAATAAAAAGAAGTAACGGACTAACTGGTAGCAAAACACTGTTTGAATTATTTTTAAATTTACATCCAAAATAGCACTATTATATTCGATATACATATATGTACTGTGCATTGTTGAAAAGAAGACTAGCGCGATGGGGGCAAGGGTAGTATTCCTCCGTTTTATTTATATATGTGACACTTTCGGCCAATACGCATGTTATCTTTATGATTGTGTAGAATTTATACGAAACAGCCAATCAAGCTCGCACATTTCTTACGCTAGTTGTCTTTTCAGCAACGTAAACAAATTTAAATGTGACATCTATTTTCGCAGACAAATGTGATTTAGTTATAAAATATCCATTGCTAGGTACATAATGAAAATGAAAAATGAAACTTGATTAATACAGAATTTGGTGCATAGCGAAAATTTAAAAAAGTTTGATTAATATACATAGAACTTTAATTTGACCTACCTGAGCCACTGCCACTGGTAGTCATTTCCAGCATATCCCTGATGGTAACACCACCCAGGATGGGTCGATCTGGTGCCTCCTGCGAATCATCGCTATTTCCTGGCCTTTCTGGGGTCTTACGCACGTGATAAATGACCATAACCACCACGCAGATCGCGCATATTGGCATTGCTATCATCAAGGCCATTTTCCAAGTGACCCACGCCGTGTCATCGCCACCCGACCGCACTTTCCCCAACAAATACTTCATTATCATTTTATAGTGAATCATTTACGCGACAGATCACTCCAAGAAACATAAAACGTTCAAACCATAGTTTTATCGCCAACTTTCGATCATCTAATTTTTTACTATTATTATACTTATCTAATATCCAATAACAATACAAATCTACATTTTTTTTTAATGAAAGTAAATAGAATGATGCCAAGTGTTAAATTCATTTTTAATCTTCTACTGTTTTGTCACTATCTGTTTTTATAAATGTTTCATTTCTCATTTAGTACCTTTGAAACTATTTGTTCCACGTCAAACTTTTGTAATCTATCAGGTTTCAAAGAATTTAACAAAATTCAGGGTTACTTAGATAATAACACGTTCTCTGTGAAATTGAAAATCATGAAATTATAGAAAAAATTTGAGAACAATTCGTACCAAACACATACACAGGTACATAAATATATAATGTTCTATAATATATCTGCAGACAAGTATTCTACGAAAATTATCTATTAGCTTACAGTCTACAGTATCGTAGATAGATAATGAATAATGGATCCGCAGTCGATGTGTTGATCTTTCTATTCTATTATCCAATATATTTTTCAGTTAATTGTTAAAAGGTTTTTTTAATAACAATTCGATATCTCTTCTCAACATATTTAAGAGTGAAATTTCGTTTATTTAATATTATAATGGACCATGCTAAAGACACGGAAATTTATTATAATATTTGAATTAGTATACACGTATTTACAGACAATTATGTGTATAAATAAGACTTCTTAACTCGATAAAAAAA
Organism: Bombus cullumanus; assembly: GCA_014737535.1. Classification (NCBI taxonomy): domain Eukaryota; kingdom Metazoa; phylum Arthropoda; class Insecta; order Hymenoptera; family Apidae; genus Bombus; species Bombus cullumanus. The sequence continues at coordinate 3,250,699 of JACXIX010000021.1, read as the reverse complement.
AAATTTAACATTTGTTATCGTAGCTAAATATCCCGTGAATCAATTTATATTAATCAGTTAGAGACAATTTAAAGAGAAGTTGAAAAATGTTGTGAAACGTTATAGTTTGTAAATTGAACTATTCAACTCTACAAAAAAAAAAAAAAACAAACTCGAGCTGTATGATCAAGCTAACAAAGTTAAACGAATCCAATAGATTGAACGTAACATGTTTCTTGGAATGATTTGAAAAGCCAGCGAAGCCATTTACGGAATAAAAATCAAGAGGTACATGTGTTAAGCTTGGGAAACAACAGAGATGCAGAAACATCTTCGTAAAACATGCTAAGGCTAAATGATGAGCACACCCAAAAGTATGCAGCAGTGAGTTGCAACAGCTTAGTTTAAAACTTAAATCAACAGAAGCATGCAGGTTACAATTAGATGTGAGAAGGTCAGTAGGTCAGGACTAGGGACAAACTCTTTTCCAATTCTTTATAAATACTTCAACGATCGATACACGATTCGTATCGTACCTTATTCTTTTCATATCAGTCTGTATTACATAGATATAAGTATAGAGAAAGAAAAAAAAGAAAAGAAAAATAACGAATTCGATCGAGAATAAAGCATCGAAAGTATCAACATACTGTAATGAAATAACATCCTCTCGATGATTCTGCCTCTTTCCATCACGTCAAAACGAGCGATTCCTTGCATTACCTGTCCGGTTAGTGCATATACCTACTCGTACAACGATGACGGAACCCGCGCATGAGTCATCGTGTCATCATGTAGATGCAACGCTCCTCTCACGATGTCTGGATCATCGTATCGTACTGTTCCCAGCTTCACTTACCTGATGATTGATTCTGCTATATAAAGAATATGATTTCCTTCATACGGATGCTGTTAATCGGTTATTCTTCGAAAAACCACACGGATCACATTAGGAAGAATACGAGGTTAAATGTGGGATATTCCTACTAGGAGTGTTTGATATTTTTGAAAAAATCGAGAATTACCTTTGAATTAGATTTGAAATAGTATAGATCGAATTTCAAAGCGAATAATCGCTTTAGCTTTCGAGTCTACTTAAAAAATGAATAATCGACTTAGAATCGAATTTGAATACGAATGATCATTTTAGAACCAAATTACGAAAGGAAAGATCATTTATGTATCAAATTTAAATATGGACAATTTCTTTGAATCGAAGTTTAAAACAAAAAGTTGCTTTCCGCTTAAATTTCGATACAAGCGCTTTCGGAGCAAACTCTGAGCCAAATTAAATAATCGATATTGAGTTGAACGTTGAAAACAAATGGAACTATATAGGAATCTATTGTATTATGTTACAGATACCTACACACCATTGCTATTACTGTAATTTTCAATTTTTTCGAGGCATACTGCAGGGGAAGTAGAAAGATGATGGGAACGAACGGCTGTGCTTCGCCACAGGGAACAAATATTCGTGAAATCGGATCGATCACAGAACTGGCGTCCGCACAAGAAGCATCCATCTAGCAATTTCACGATAAGGCATCAAATTGATTCCCACGAGATATTCGATGAGATGACGAATAACGATGAGACAGACGAGTCACAGATGAATGATTGCACGTCCAGGGGATGTCCGATGAAGATTGGCAAAAAACAGTATCTTGCTGACGCGTAATGTTAGTGCATGAACTCGTGCCCCCATCCTTAAATCGACCGTAATACACGATATATGTATGTCATTTTGAACCAAGCATACAATCTCACGCGTCAAATGTTCCGCGAATATCGAACTTTCTTTTTATTGCATAACCGTTTATGTACATAAATATAACAAACAACTCCGTGATTGTTTAGAAAATTTTAGAAAATGTTGTAATACTGCTTTATCGTCGAAATTCATCGATCAACGAGTGCTTTTCTGCAGAGGAAACAATTCCTGTGAATTATTAGGTTAGCAATGGATCTCTTTGTATAATAATACAAGTTTTTGTTATTCGCTACTACCAGTTTTTAATGGCACACTTGTTTTGTATAATGTATTATTGAATATTATTAAATATATAAATTTTTTATTAAAAAAATACGAGCATTATTAAATCTATATTTGTAAGATGCAGAAGCAAATTCCAATTATTAATAAAATTTATTAAAAGCAAAGAATAACGTGGAATAAAGTAGATATATCTACATTTATAACAATAAGAAATTCTGTGTATAGAAAGTACGTACCAACATATAACCAATAAAACGTATTTGTTTTATTAATGATCATTTAGACCATTTTCAATGTAACGAGTTGATTCTACCACATGTTATTTTTACTTTTAAATAATATTTTCTGCTTAGTACTACAAAACAAGTTTACCTAAATACTGAAACTCCAAAAACTTGCATTTACAATAGCAAAGTGATTTAATGCCATCATTCGTCACATTAGTGCTATGGCTATGGCAATAACGACCGTTGACGTTGATGCGACATTAGTGCCATGCGACAATCAAATACTATTCTCATTCTTCTTCAATATATATATTTATTCGTCTATTTATACATTTCTGTCTTTATATTTTTCAATTAAGTATTCCAAGTCATTGAGTTACTTTCCTACAAATATAAGCATTTCTTAAAACCACATTTTAATAATTCGTATCGTTAAAATCACAATCTCAACTATAATAGCCATAGCATTAATGTAACAATTCACAAATCATTACTGTGGCATAAAATAATTCGGAAATATAGCGCACTGTGAATGATTAATGGATATTAGGCCGCTGTTCTCGTATTCTACCTTACATTTAAATCTAAATTAAATTTTTATCTGAACGTAAACCAATTTTTTTATAATTCTATGATTATGTGCCAAGTTTTTCAATCGGTCGGTAGTTATAACATAACTTAATAATAATCGTTATATTATCGGGTCATTTCACGGACGAGAATATTGAAAAAAAAAAACAGAAAAAGGGGAAGATAAGAAAGAAAAATACCTACTGAGCAACGCTATTTACAGACGTATATCCAAACCGAAACAAATCGTTGCAGTGAAAGCTCACACGAATAACTAGCTCGGATTTAGTGGAACCCGTATAATCGATGAATGCCGCTTTTCGATACGTTCTATCAACCCTCCGTCAATACCGCGCGAATACGTCTCCTTATTCTACGTACAGCGTGTCGTGTTGTCATCCATTTTATTCAACCTTGCCATGCCATCGTGTTCTCCATTACATTCCTTTCTATCTACTTTTCATACGACTATTAAGCTTATGTATCGGTCACTTGCCAATGACAATAATATTATATACATACATATATACATATATTGTATATTGAGAGGTTGCTTGTCCGATACGTGACAGTTAAGCCAGTAGTATACTCTTGCCAAATCGTAAATGAATAAGATAGCTATGAGGGTTGTATTCCCATTTTTATTTACCAAAATACCTCGAATCAAATAATTGACCAAAGACAACTGAAAAGTAGTACGCATATATTTTTAAACGATATGGTTAATCCTTTCATACTTGTATAAGTTATTAATTGACTAAACGGTAAATAAACTATAAATTTGTTCTCGGTAAAATTGACTTCAAATTTTAGTATATTATATTTTCTTTATGAAAGCAAGAAAAAAATTCTATTTTTATTATTAATAACTAATAACAAATAATTTTTCTCACGAAGAAAAAAATTTCGCAAGTTTAAATGAATGACTTCTGAATTTGAAGTATTTTGAAGGGGTGAGCGTTAAATTTATATGTATGTCGGATTATCATAAGAATTTTGAGCACGAGACGTTTAATAACAATGTTCTGAGTTCAAACGAATCCACGATCAACGGGATAACTCTTTTCTAAGCGCAAATAATTTTAGGCACAAAATGCGATTACTGAAACACACAGGAAACTGCTTGATGTGTCACTCACGAGGGTAACTACACGAATGATCAATTGAAGGCAATTTTCCTCGCTGTGCAATTGCATTTGTTTGTTATATTTCCATTGGAAACGTCGAGAANCACAACCACAATACTAGGAAAAGCAAAACGTCCATCCCGTGACCGTGGCTACGTTCGGCGACCAGTTGTCACCTTGAACCCAATCTCGTTATTACAAATCTCGAACAATTACAGCTATAATAAAATCCAGGCTAAAGTGTTAAAGGACTTTCCCAAGATTGCAAAGGAAAGACTCCGGCTTTCCATTCATCTCCGACATGTATATATCTATATATTTGATACAGTAATATTTCTGGTAAATGATATATGTACGTATAGTTATGGATGGAAACTGCAGCCTGTATTACTTCGTATACGTTGAAAAGCTGTATAAACTATACTTTATATACATATGTATGTATATAGAGAAAACTTTGTTTATCATTGATACTAGGTGGAATACAATTTACATAGAATTAACGCTTGTGTGCAACGTATGTGTGTAGCTGTATTTTGAATAAATAAGAGGTTGTAAAAAGATGGAAGCTTGTTTCATCCTATTCGTAAAGACCAGAATGATTCAAACTTTTACAAATAGATCAGACTTTATGCTTAATATATAATATATGGTAGGTATTTACTCAATTATTTCTAAAAATATGGTCTTTTCATATTTTCGTTAATTATTTTGATATTTTATATTCTGGCAATGTGACGATTTTACTCCAGATAGGAGATGCACTTTTAATATAAGTAGATATATTAGAACTAAAATGATTCCAACAAGACGAAACATTAAGTCTACCCGAGTTTGTTCGGCATAAAATATATGGCAAAGAATTAAGTATTATTTCAAACCTAAAAGAAAGTTTTAGAAAGAGAATCATCTGAATTTTATTTCAGAATCTTCTTATAACCTCTTATAAGTTATTATCTATGTATTTAACCTAGTTCTACTCTTTACTGTGACTTTATATTATTGTAAAATCATTTGTGAATTGTACAGATTACTCATTTTTAAGCTAGGTTAATATTCTTATCATATAATATCCTTCTGACATTTGTTCCAAGACATTTAACATGGAGAATGTGTGATAATTAAACTTGAGACGAACTTACGATCGAGATATATGTAAAATAAAAACTGCATTTCAAATCAAAACATTTTTAGCTAGTCTGCATTTGAAACAGCTCGGCAGAGGTAAGCGTGAGGCGGCTCTTCTTTTGTTCCGTTGACAGCGCGTTTTTACAACATCGTTTTTGTAATAAGAGTCAATAGCATAGCGACCATAACCGCCGTACACTACTATTACACGCACATTACTATCACGTATAATGGGCTGCTGGAAACAAGTCCCGCTGTACGGCGTGGCATAGGGCTTTTATTAGTATATGTGACACCGTCGGCCATTCCGCGTGCTTATCTTTACGATTGAGTCGAGTCTGTCAGAAATAACCAATTGGGTCCGCATTCCTTTCGCGAAACTTGTCCCCAGCAGTGGACAATAGATATATACATATCTATGTACTTACATATCTGATGACGCAACGTATCGTCATCGTCGTTGTATCGTGACATTCGTGACATTCGTGACATTCGTGACAAAGAATAGCGAATCGTGGCGATGAAACAAGATGTTTGGCTTTTACCTTCAGTTGCACTAGCTTCTTTTTTTCAATTTCTCTCTAAATGACGTTTCAATGTCCCCATTCGATATCGCTATTTGAACAATCTATTATTTGAAATTTCATAGAAGTAAATAAATTCATTTTTTAATACGTTTTATGTTACAAGAAAATGGAAACAGAAAATAAAAGGTTAAAAGATTAATTAAAAACGTAATTCTTAAGTTTTGTAATATTTCTATGTCGCAAGAAGAGCAGAACGAACGGATTTCAAATGAAAGGTCGAAAAACCAATCGAATATTTAATTATTATTTTTTAACAATTGCATTACAAAAAAATTAAAACTGAGAAATTTACGATAAAAAGTAAAAAAATTTCAATATCGAATATTTAATTATTATCTTTTAATTTTATGTAACAAAACAATTTCAAGAAAAAATTTTAACTAAAATGTCAACAAAAATAAATTCGTTACAATACTAACGATTCGCTATACAACAATAATAGAAAAGTATAACAGCGAAGAAATATTGCAAATATTTGATCTCAACGAAAATCTCGGAAAGAATATGCAGCAAGATAGTAGAAATAATAAGACACAGAACAATAACAATAACAATTCTTTATGCAGGTAGTGAAAAATCCCGATAATGACGAAATGCTGTTCGATTAATTTCATTATATCATTGCTCAATATGCTTGCGACAATTTACAATTATTTACTTAGACTATTGTGCAAAATATTTGGACACTTAAATTTTCGTTTCCATTTGCTTTCAAGTGCTATTAGTGGCATACTGAACAAACTTTTTTATCTTAGGTCATTGGCTAAATACATATATCTATTCATATATTATGGACTCTACAACATAATGTTCGAATACTGTTATTACATGTTATTTCTACAAAATGTTCAATAAAATTGTAATAAATGTGCAATTTGCTCGCACGTTATTGAATTCTGCTTTAACTTTATGAACATTTAGCGGATATTTGTGAATGTACCTATATAATATATAGGTATTAACATAAATGCCATTTGTCTCAAGTTTCAACAAATTGCAATTTATCTTAAGAATTTTTACATAATAAATTGTTTCCTAATACGTCGTTCTAGTATTTTCGTTACTCACCCGTCAAACGACGGACTAAGTTATCATAATGTAAATAGAATGTATCATCGGGTTATGCAATGAAACAGCGGCCTTACAATAGCGGTGCAAAATATTGAATTTCAAGCTTCGCAAACAGTTCTCTAACATTGGGAAACGCAGGCTGTAAACGAATCACGGTGTTTCGTTTCGCGATCGCTGCATTATATCAGCTCGATATAGTGAAACGGGACGCATGAACAAAGATAACGTGTATATACTTACAAAGGACATGTATAGTGGTAGATATGTAATGTGTATGTGACAAAGATGATCACCCGAACCCAGACAATTCACAAAAAGCATCAAAAATCGATGATTAAAAGCCCAAAATTCTTTTTTTCTTTTTCTTTTTGTTTCTTTACTTCATTTATATATTCATCCTATTTTTATCGCACATGTTTCTCCAAGGTCGTCGTTGCGAAGATTCTCTTTATTTAGGTAGGATTATAATAGGTAAAAGAATATACTATTACAATTTCAAATAATTTTTTTGCCGATTTCTACGCAAAAGCATCTATTGATGAAGATAAGAATATATAATATAGATTACTTTTAACTTTCAGCGTTAGATATTGAATATCGTGTGTCACTATCGCTTTGAAAATGTAAATCGATCAATATGCATTAGTTCAGTTCTTCGTTTACTATGTCGAAATTTCTGGTTTAGGTTCCCGATTTTATTGATTCAATAATTAGACACATGACGCGAAGTCACCATCATACTCAATCATAATACCAATATATATTATACATAGATAAATACCTATATTTAAGCAGCAAGAAAACAGATATTTCCACAATATGTAAGACAAAGATAGAATTCATTATTCACGTCTCGCAAATACATCAAAAGTTATATCTACTTACTTTCATTTTTTTTTTTTCGTTCATCGATTAATTTTAATACCTTTATTCCTTTAATTCCTTTAATTCCTTTGATACCTTTAATTTTAATACCTTCATTTTATTTTTATATATTAACAAGTTAAAAAATTACGCTTGTTTCTTAACTATTTGCTAAGATTCTACCTAAAGAAATATGATCGCAATTTTTCTTTAATAGTTAGCGAAGTAGTGTCATGTGTAAGTACAGTTAATTCGTACTCATATTGTATTTATCAACTTGAAAAAGTGAAGTCGAGAAAATTTTGCCGCGAAACCGAAACAACAAATAAATTAATTTCTCCGAACAACAAATAGATTAACAATTTCAAATTTCATAGGAATTGTGCATTCGCTTTCGCCTATAGTCGATCGACCTTGGAAGGAAACAGAGGTTGCGGAAGCTATACCTCGTTCGAGGTAATCGACGAGTCGAAAGTATGGCCCACCTCTGGACTCGCGAGAAGTTAAAGGGGGCCTTAGGTCGCGATTGCAGAAGTCGGAGTGGTCGCAGCAGGCGACCGCGTATTCCACGTCACCTGGACCGTGTAGCGTGTTATTCGCTTTGCACCAGACTGAGTATTCGGGCGCCGGGAAGAAGCGCACCTTATCATAACACCTGAGAACAATTTACATCACTTCCGAACCAGAATATTTACCGTATCTCCGATCGAAGGGAAGGGAAGCGTTTTTTTGTTACACAAATTCGATCTCTTTTCATTCGTTTATTAGGTGTTACGTATACGCTTTTATTTTCAAGCGTGCCGTGATTTTCTGATATTTTTATGTTCAATTATTTCAGAGATATTGCATTGCGTCTCATAAGTATAAAATCACTGAAAAGCTTTCGATTTTTGTGTGTTGTTTATCTAATACATACGTATATGTAGGTATGTATGTACAATCTGCAGTATCATAACTCAAATTGAAAAGTGTATGAATAATCATTATAAATGATTAATATTTTTTGGTTACTGGCAACGATTAGTCGTTATTATCGGCAATGAAAGCATTCGTTGGTTGATGCTAACTAAAAACAACTTCCGTCGTCGATAATGATTACCACTAATCAGCAATCATGAAAAAGGTTGTAATTATTTATAACATAATCGATATACCTAAATCATAATCAGAACATTTAAATATTATTATTTTTTAATAATTTCATTTTTTGGAGAATCTTTTTAAAATTTAGCGATCGATGTTTTCTACTTAAACAAAAATTAACTTTTACTCAATGACTTCCTCCGTAAAAGTGTCATAAATAACTGTAACTTTTTACCTCCGATTATACCGTGGTAGTATGTAAGTTAATCCATTGCTAATTTTCATAGAACAGTATTGTGCGTCTATTATTATATAAAATGCGTATTCATATTATGTATTTCGTTATACGTATGCAGGATGTCTGTACAATCGAGGTACAGTCAGAGAAGAAGTGATTCCTTACGAAAAAATAAGTCGAAAATGTAGAATGAAGTTTTCGCATATGAGATGAGGTGAAACTGCTACTTGTAAAAATAAGTCCTTATTAGTAGGAGTAAAAGCTATTGAAACTATCGAACATGAATTACATGCACTCCTAATTAATTTTGTGCTCTCCTAATTAAATTATCATACAGTTCTTGTAATGTGTTACACCTTTTTTATACAAATATATGTAAACAAAGATTGAACTTAAAGCGCAATGAAATGAAATTGTAACAATAACTTTTATAAATTGGAATTTTTGATTTCACATAGATGCTTCTAATCAAGTTTCCTCATATTGAAGATTTTACGGCAGTTTTATATTTATGAGACGTATTATAATTGTAATTTAGGGCAGAAAGATGTATTATATTTTTGGAGAATTTTTGTAACGGTATCTCATTGAACGGCCACTTGCTCATTTTTCTTTGTTTCCAAGCAAGATCAATTACGTTTAAATCAAGTATCAGCGTCATTCTGCGCGTAAAGATATTGTAAATAAATTACAGACGAAAGCCGCAGCTGGACGATGCTCTTTCCCTGTTCTTTCTTCGCTTTTGCTACTCTTTCTCATGGCCTTCGTTGGCCAAGTGATAAATTACTCTTATTACAAGAGTTATAAATTCGGAAGAGCACACCAACGAATAACAGGCAACCGAGATAAATTCGGGAATTAATCCATTAATAACTCACGATCGTGGCCATTAATTCACATGGTTCTTCATTTTCTATTTTTTTTTGCTTGGTAATTTGGCCGTTAAGAGACCATATTATAACATAACGTCGTTATCTTCAGGCTCTTTACGGACGCGTCGCTGCGTCGGTAATTTCTTTTTTCGCACTCTTTCAATAAATTCTCCAACAAAAAAAAAGAACCATTGAACCCCATGAAAGATGTGGTTCTCAAAGGGGAAATTCAATAAAATTAGTTTATTATACACGTATGGCGGTTCACGAAAGTATTTGGGCGCGTATCATAGAAAATAATTATGTGTGAGTATATCGTACATATTATACATATAAATTTTTAAAAATTTCATTAACATTATAATGCAACGCGATTACCATAATTATATTGGTAAAATTTGAAACCGATCTCGAAGTGTAGGTACGTAAGTATAAAAATTACAACATATATTTAGTAAAAAAAAGTTAGTGTATATAGCATAATTCGAATCATTTTATCTTCAACATATAGGTTATAAATAATAAGTACCTGTTGAAGATGCTCCCACTGATATTCAGGCATGTTAATGCAATGTAAATTCACCGTTTAAATATTTTTGTGACCTCTACAAATTCATACCGTATTTTACTAAATATCTTTTAATTTCTATATCCTATACATATATTTCCAGATATTTCTAGATTTGTTTCAAACTTCACCAATATATGTAATCATGAGATTTACGACATAGTCTCATTATAATGCTGATCTGATGAAACGTCAAAATATGTTATGTAACATAATAATATAGATATTTATGAAGAATTTCCACAGATGTTCGAACATTTTCGTGAGCCGCTATACCTACCGTTATACAAAAGATATGTAAGTCGAAAGATACTCACGTGATTAGTTTATAATTTTTTTTCATTACTCGAACACATAAATGGATATTGACAGCGTCAATTCTATTATTCTAAATCTACTTTGTCGTTTTGAACTTGGCATGATAGGAAATTATCGCAATATTTAATGTTGACTCGTGAAATTTTTTAATACAACCATAGTTTGCAAGCACTTGTGCAACAACAAGGTACTTTTTAATGCACATTACCTAGATATATTCTTGAAAAAAGAAAGCATACGAAACATTTGCCAATATTCAATTACAGCGAATATTCCCATTAAACCAGTATAAAATAAACATTTTTAATCTCTGAGAAGTAGTATATGTACCTACATTATACAAGTACAAATATACATATATACAGTATATAGAGCATAAAACCTATATTTTAAAAGCCGCGGAGGATAGGTAGTTAAAATATCGATTTTCCGTTAAAATCGGAGAAAAACGGGATTTAATTCGTTCTACTGAAGTTGATTACCTTTCGGATGCTTTTACGTCATCTTCTTCAAACAGACAATTCACGAGAACAAAGGAATTGGAGAGATTAAATTGAAAGGACGTGCAGAGATGAAAATAATAATAGCTACTAAGGTAAAGAAACAAAAAAAAGAAACGAAGCGTGGGTGCAAGATTTTATTTTACGTATGAGAATCGTACGAATGATTACAATAAACATTTTGCGCTTTAAAAAAAGCACTTGAGAACACGGATAGCTTAAAGACCACTTACACTTAGTGCGAATAATAAATTAACCAAATTACAATGCAAGTAAGCATCATTCGATAATAATCACTCGTTAAATGAGTTAACATTAACACAACATCGAAGCCTCGATCGCGTTTTCACGGGATTAAACGACGTTAAAAATTTAAGTACGCCACGAGTAAAACAATTCGACACAAAATATGCGTAATTATTGTTACCGGTAATACCATAGTATAACATGACGAATAAATTTACCGACTAATAACCAATATTATTCAATTGACGATGGAATCGCGTAAAGTTTTTTACGTGATTCAAAAAGGAATAAGACAAAACTTTAAAAAGTATTTAAAAATATGTTATTGATAATTAGTTTACGAGCTAGGTCTATTTTTGTGAAAAATGGTCATCAAGCTGCACATGCGCATTTTCGAGACTTTATCTATTACAATATTTTTAAATAAATGTACAGAGGTTCTCTTCCTCAAAAAATATGTTTAATTACGATGTGGAGATATATAGTCAGCATACGCCAAACAAGATAACACAAGAAGATAAGCGCTCGTCTATATGATTTTTTCTTGATTCGCTACAAGGAAAACTACAGTAAATAAAGGCAGAGTTCATTCTTAAACTAATTACCTACTGCATCTTTTTAAATATTTTTGGCAGCTTTATAGTATAATCTTTCGATTAATATTAAAAATTATTATTATTATTATAGATCTACGTGAATTCGTCAATTGAATAATACTTCTTTGCAAGCAACTGGCTTTAAAATGTTCTTAATGATAATACTTAATGCAATATTATTGTATCTCACACCGACCCTTCGAGCTCTAAAGTTATTATCTATCTATGACTCTGAAAGATAAATTAACACGTATGTTGCATAATCTCTTAGAACTGGTGTGATATTATATACATATATAAGAATGAAATAGAAGGAAGATTAAGAAAGGCTAGCAGAGTAAGTCTGTATCTCCTTTTTCTAACAGAAACTGAGAAGAAATATGTATTTACAAAAGATATACCTTTTGAAAGAATCTGTTTACCAATATCATTACAATATTTATCTTCGTTAGAGAGTGCAGAGAGGTACGTATATGGCAACATGCTATCGGTGCTTTCTAAGTTCAATCGGGAGGACTTGCGGTCTCCTCGTGCAATTGTAAGTGAAAATATGCAGGAGGAGAGTACCTTGAAGTAACTAGAACTTCTATAGGTGGCAAACATTTTCACACTGTTTCTTTTTAAAATCATTTATTATCGTTATATAACTTTTTATATCTATAAATATCAAAAAAACGAAATTTTTCATTAAATTAAAAGAACACTACCTATAGTGGTAGTATAATTTCTTCCCACGTTTTCCAATTATAAACTTTTGCGATTCATGTATTAAGATTTTATTAATATAAATACATTAAACAATATTAAAGAAAATCAAAAAAAGGAAAGGCTATTGTTATATTTCTTCAATCGGCTGTGCTGCAATAAAAAAATGTTGAACAGTGAAAAAAACAAGAGAGGAGACAGGCGGTAACGTATTTGAATAAAAAAGTCCAAGATATTTGAGAAAGTTCAATCTAAAGCTATAAAGATACACTGTCATCGAAAAGTATGTGAACACTTTGATCGGTTTGTGTTAGCAATATGTGAATGTTAGTAAAATGTAGAAGTTAATGATAAATAGATGAATAAAAACAATATATATTATCTATTTGTGGAATGTATTATCATGATTATATTATAATTAAATTAATATACATACATACATATATATATATATATATATATATATATATTATTTTAATTTCTTTTATTATATTAATATTATATCTTTTATTATTATATTAATATATTAAATATATATAATTAAGTTAAATATATGTATTATATATGTATATGTTTAATATAAATTTTATGTTGCGTGTATACAGGATGTATCCTCTAAGACCGTCTATGATTAACCACCATTTTTCAGACATTTCCAATAATCTGCCAGTAAAATGTTGTAAACAAAAGTTCAAATCTGTTAATTTGAACAAAACAATGTAATGTGGATATTAAACATTTTCGAAAAAGCCTTCTTGACATTCTGTGTAAAGGGTTGTTGACCTATTTATATGGGAAAGCAATTAGATTAGCAGATATTTTATCTTTTAATTTGGGAAATCTACCGGATGAAATAAATGTAACGTATTACTTTTATATTTGTTCTGCTTGTCTCTCATACGATATATTTTACGACATACTTCATAACATTTTATATAAATTAAAATAGCTGTTGAACTAATTGTCTTTTGACATAAGTAGATTAATAACTTTATATACGGAATGCAAAGGTGAGATTAACGTATTAATACAATAAAGGACGATATCCAAATATGGAATAGTATTTTTAGAAATATGACAGATTGTCCAATTACTATAGGCTATCGCAGTTACTCACTTTGGCATTGCTTATTTTGCCAAAGACCTTTTGCAATATTCTGTTGGAGAAATATAGATCAAGTGACTCGAAATGTTTTGAATTAATGAAATTTCTCTAAATGTTTTATATAACATACATAATATGTGTGGGTATACAAGAAAGCTTTTTATGATAAGCGTTGCAATATTTTCGTGTACCACTATAGGTACATACTCGTACAATCTTTTACATCGTTAACATTTACTGTTGCTGCTACCGCTGCTAATGCTGCGTACATACTATGATAATAATAATGTATGTAATACCCATAGCGATGGAGAAAGTGAAAGAGGTTGACTAGGCATGAGCTATGATGCGATACAATGATGAGCACTGAACGTTTGCTGAGCGACGAATAATTATCGTTCGAATTGAATCGGAAGTAATAAAATAATTATATTAAAGCATCGGTGGAAACACGCGGACGAGTCAACAGCATGAAAATGTAATTGATACTTTAAATTAAGAAGATGCTCTCCGACATTATTACATATTATCATATACATATATATCTATACTTAGTACTGTACAGAAGGTCTCGGTTATATTATATTTTATAGAGAATATTTTCACATGATCTTACATAAAATCTTTTCAAATCCTTTGATAGTTTTTTATGGCATTACATATTTATTTGTAGTTCTTTCTAGTTGACAATCTTCTTAGAGATGTTTCTTACGATGTATTTACTTGTCAAAATGGTGTGGAGAGCATTTTCACATTGTTTTAGATAAAAATGGATCTCTTAACATTCCCTTTATGTGAATACTTGTAGTTATTCCTGTTTCATAAATTACTCATAATTGACAATTCTCGAATTAAGCATATCTTGAAAAGTCAATATCTATGTAATACCAGATTTAAAATAACGTTAAATATCTACTCATTTGTAAAAACAAAATATTCATTTGGTAGGTGGCTTAAGATTTGTATACAGTACAGTATACATAGATATACATATAGATATATGTATATATATTTCTTATAACATGTACACACAAGCGCGCGCACACACACACGCACACATACATACCCACCCCTAGTACATTTATATGTACTAAATATATACCTATACAATATTTTTGGTTCTAACGGAAATCAATGTCTGCAGTAGCAGGAAAAAGATTAGCAGATAGAAAAATGTGAAAAATGTGAAAAATGTGAAGAATGGTGTGGGGAATCGTAGCTACAATGAAGGAGATAGAGAAGACAGTGATAGAAAAGAAAGTGAGTAAAGAGTGAGAGAAAGAAACAAAGTGAACTGCAGCAAAAGCCTGAGCCACCTGCAGAGTCATCGCTACTTCCAGGTCGTTTGACTGTACCTTTGTTGCGAGGGTGTAGCTGAGGTTTCAGATCCCGATTGCAAAAATCCTCTTTGCAGCACTCGATGACAAAGGTCGTGTTTCGCGAGTCGCTCGTCATGCAGAAGATGAGCGGCTCGGGCTGCGACGACGACAGCTGTTTATGCACGCACCTTCAAGCCGAGTTTGCACCAGTTTCAGAATTAAAAAAACCAAGAAAGAGGCAAACCACAACGTGTAATGTCATCTGGGGGGGGGGGATAATCGTGCTTTTGGATCACGGCTAGGGACACTTGACGTTACTCCATGAGAAATATCAAGGGCAATGTTAAGGAGAATACACACATATGTATGTGTATAGGTATATGTACGTTACTCTTAAGGAAGAACGCGACTCTCGCGAATAGTATTCACCGCGGTGCGACGCGACGCGATGGTAGAACGATAAAATAACATAAGATACGTTTTCCCTTTTTATCATTTTCATTTTATTTTAATTCCCATTCCCTTCTTTATTTTTAACCTATTAACTGAAAAAGGAAGGCTAATTCGTCATTCGAATTGTTTATCCACGAATAGCTCACGAAAGTATTCCAAAACTTACTGTTAGTGAAAAGCTAGTCCAACATAAATAATGGTCTTAAATATACATATAATTAGTGCTTTAACGTGGGTCCACTAAATATGTATCATGGTTTATTCATGTAATGAATAATTTAATGCTTGAATACTTTAATGATCCGTGCGAAGTGTTGCAATAAATTGCAATAAACTTTTAACTTCTATATATTTACATTTTTAAATTCACTTCAAATTGAACCAACATAATTATGCTAGTCATGTATCAGTATCATGTTCATGAAATTTCAAAATGTTTTTTAATACACTCACTATAAATGTATATCAATATCCATAAAAAGTTTCTACAAGTGTTAAAATACTTTCGTATATGAGCCACTATATTTTATTTGATTCAAAAGTGCTAAAATAAATCAAACTAAAATTGGTATTACGTCTATTAAGCCTTATTTTCACAATTACAGAAGCTGCTATTTCAGAGACAAGTCAGTTAATAGATTAAATTAAATCGTGAGTTGAGAAATTAAAGATGAGCGACGGAGAAACGAAGGAATTTTTTGCAATTAATAATAATAATTTCATTCAATTTGATAAGCCAAGATTTAAGATTGCATAACAAAGAAGTCATGAAACCTTCAACAACCATGAGATCATTATCTAAAAATATCAATTCGCGTTTGGAAACGTAACAACGCGACGTAACGAAGCAACGAACGTGTTACTCAAGGAACGTGTTTTATAGAAACACATCGAAATACTAATTGCAGAAGTTAACAATGTTATCTTAGACTCATCAGATTAAATAACCAGAGATAATTGTGGATTATTTTAGATATAAGTACAGGTTCTAATAATTTTAAAATTTATTAGTTTAACTCTTGAAAGCTATCACTAATAAAAATCATCTTAATGCTATTATGGATAAATTTTTATTTGAAAATTCGATATATTTTAAAAGTCAAACAGACGCAACTAAATATTTTATCATCCAATACCAGATGAAAAGAAGAAAAATTATTGTTTGTATCTAATGGTTAGAAATAATTAAAAATTATATTGAAAGAAAATTCTTATGAAATGGAGTTTTACTCATAATAACCTATGAGAATAAATCAATTATTTTAATTACGACACGTACAATATTCCTTGTTCCCCATAACCCATAAACCCTTCACATTTCACATTTCGCATACACCTCCTTCAAAAATTCAAAAGTACCCACACATTTGCTTACTTTTGACAAAATGTACCATAATTACAAGGTTATGGATACCTGTAATGATTTTATTCTTTCTGATCATCGTAGCTATGTATGATAGAATATTATTGACTGAATTAACTTTTAAAAGACAATACGCAATTATAAAGCTGAAATTTGTATCTGTCATATATTATTTATAGAATTATATATTTTGTTACTTGTATAATGGAAATAGAGGAACATAAAAAGAGTAAAAGGCAGTACAACTGTATCATAAGCTTCATCGTTCTACCGCAATTATGCTCGTATCCTTTTATATTTAATCGAGACTCCATCATTCCTTGATAACATGATTGTCTCATATACGCGCGAATCTTTTCGAAACGAGCAAAGCGAGCGTACAGCGGAATAAAATTCGTAGCCGGCTTTGTGTCACAAATATGCATCTGTACAATGTACAATGTACAGCGTATAATGTATTGCGTACGGCGTACAGCGTACAGCATACCACGGGATCGCCGTCTCGCGAAAAAGACACGTTCGAGGTGTACGGTCGCTGATTACTTCGCACCACTGTTAAAACAGGCGGATGCTGGCGCGAATGGGCTCGCTAAACAAATTTCAGCAAACGCTGAAAAAGGAACAGGGGGGAAAAAACTAGCGGAAGAAAAAAACAAGAAATTCAAAACGGAAAGAAGGTAACAGTGTAAACGGTAGAGTTGTTAAAAATCGAAAAAGGGAAGGAGAAACAAACTGTTCAACACCGTGCAATTCAACACTCGTTTGTGATACCTGACAGTGGGGGTAGCCAGTCGTAGCAGATCGTCGTTCCTGAAATCCCGTTATTTCTCTCCCGGCCAGTGTACACAGAGCAAACAGTAAAAAAGAAAAAAGAAAAGTAAAGAATAGAATAAAAGTAGTTAACCCTCGCCCGGCGGATATAGGGTTCATACGGACCCAGCCGCGTACCGCTTATTTTAAAGTCGCGAATGTTCGCCTGAAATCAAACACCTTATCTTGATTCAAAGATGAAGATTTAATGTGAATTTCTATAATAACGATAATACTACTTTTTGTTACCAGTAACCATTATCGACATTATAGAGGACGAAACATTTTTTTGTTCAACTAATTTCTATCATCTACCATCGTCAATTCTACCACATACTCGTATTAGTATTAGACACTGATAGATAATTGAAAGTAACTAAACAAAATTTCCATCATCTATGTACATATGCATGTATAATGATTACCGATAACCAGACAAATTCTAACCAGTATTCATACTTATACAATAACATTTAAATACTGATATTTCTTAATCTTTTAAAAAGGCTTCTTTAAAATGTCATGATCACTGTCTTCCGTTAAAGAAAAAATTTGTTTAACTTGTTCTCAATGACTTTCCTTGTAAAATTTAAAGAACTTTTATTTTTGGTTCCTAATATGTAAAATATCGCAAATACTTAAATCCATAAAAATCAGTGGCTAATTTGAAAGTAATCGACTAAAACTAAAAACAATTGATAGTATTTCACGAACATATGCCATATGTCATGTGGATTAAATTAGATAATTAAAGAATGTTTCGCTGGAAGTCCGCTTGGTCCCAGTACCCGCCTCGCACATGGATAAAACATAAAGCTATAACCATCCATTTTACCTTTCGAAGATTAAAAGTTCTGTGTACGATCTAGTCTGTGCGAGTTTCGAATTTATTCGTTCGTTAATAACGTTAATTGATCTCACAATCAGAAGAATGACGAGATCTCATCGAGAAGAGAATTCTTCGGTCGTTGAGCCAAAATTAAAGTCTAGCTGGATTAAAGCAGGCACAATGTATTAAAACGAAACTCTCCAACACACCAAAATGAGGATAAAAAATAATAAAACAAAAGAAAAAGAAACGTATACAGAATAGGAAACCAGAAGGAAAAAGAAAACGGCGGTAGTTAGAAGGCAAACGATCGTCATCATCATCATCATCACTATCACAGATGCAGTGATATATTGTTAGTTAAGGTCGTCCATACCTAGAGTTCAACGAAATCAATTGAAATTTTCACAGAAAAAAAAAAGGTAAAACACGAAATATAGAAGGGGCAAAAAATCCAAACGAAATATGCGAGTGTACATTGTACATACGAGGATCGCAACTCGTTACTCGTTACGAAACAAGCCTCAAGATGATCCACAACGAGCTGTAATTCGAACGCGCGCGTTTGCGAGCACGTAGGTATTTGTACAAGCCAAACCATGTACGAAATCTCGAATGTTCCTTCATGCTACATACGATATGTTTATCTATGCTTGTCTATGCCTTACTTTTTTCTCTTATTCTTAACAATTTTGAACAGCGTTTAGTACGATTTACGCAAATTTAGGGCGTGATTATATCTCGTCCTTTCGTAAACAAATATTAGCATTAAATTCTTTTAAATACGGTGGACTAGAGAAATTAAAGCGGTATCAGTCCACTCACCACTGCTGCTTTTCATAAAACTGCGCTACATTTATTATAATAAAGACTAATTATATTTTTTTAAGTTATGAAAATGTATCGCTGCAGAGAATGAAGTTATAACTTGATTAACTATGAAACTAAAGGGATGATAACTCTAAAAGTTGCAGTACGTGACTAAATTGAAGTTCTTAAAATCCTGATCTACAAGAATGTGAATTATGATTTTCAGTCCGTATATAAATGGAAAGTTTTTTAATTATTTTGTGATATATCAAAAATTTACTCAAGTTTGCTAGTATCATAATAAGTATTGCATTATACTACATTATATTATATTATTAAATTATTATGTAATAATAAAAAAATATCGAATTTTTAACATTTTCCAAATTATTGCATTTCTTAACGTGCTTCTTCTTTTACGCGATTTATTCGTGTTTCGATGTAAATCTGGGACGAAAAAGTTTGTTATATATGCTTTATTTACCAAATTTCCCAAGACAAAATATAGGAATATATATACATAGTACACATTTCATATTAAATAAAAGCATTTTAAAAAATGAAATACATATCGTTAGCGGATAAATAATCGCTAATCACTGTCACCGATGTTGATATTCTCAAGCAATATTAAGCATCATTTATTAAAATTTATTAAAACAATTTATTAAAACAAACAATATAGCTTGAGTAAGAAGGTCAATCCGAGCACATAAAATATTTCTTCCATTCGACTCCGTATGTGAAATATGACACATATCTGTATGGTTTTTTTACGCTGAATCCATTCTTGAAATGGGATTGAATTTATTTTCCTGAATCGAGCGCCAAAGGATTTGTGCCCGATCGATAATCGATTACACGCGAAACGTGTCACTATGATAGTCGAGCTGTATGAGAATACGTCACGCAAAAATTGGAGAAACTAGAAAAGTGAAAGTTAGATAAAAGCGGGAAATGAGGGTGAAAAAATGGAAGGAAACAATTTCCGATGATTAGTTGTATTTTTTAGAACAGAAAATTCAAATTGTTCTGAATGAATTATAATGGATGATAATTCGCCGAAATTAATTAACTGTACAGGTACATATATACAATACATATCATTACATACTAATGTTCATTGAGTATTCTGACACATTAGCTAATTTCTAACAACAATACATGAATATTAGTAAAATGTACAAATTAATCAGAAGCTAATGGTTAACAGCAATATTCATAATTTTTTTTAGGATCAACAAACAATACATTCTAATTACTTGTTTAAAAATTGATCAACAGTATATTAAAATTTGAAACGCGATTTATCGATGTATGTATTGGGTTTGAAACGTTATTGTTTGAATTAATCACAATATAGATCTAGAAAATCTATTTGTTGAGGATAAATAACTTTCCCAGAATGTTTTATTATCAATTTTATTGAAAAATTGTGCCATAACTTGTTCATATCATAACAAAATTAATTTTATTATATCATAACAATGATACAGAATGCAGTTCTTTCGATTTATTAATACACAAGGTACGTTTTCTTGTGATTCTAAAATACATTCTACCAAAAATAAGCAAGTGCCCAAATACTTTTGAGCGGTAGTACATACGTACCTACTGTATATATGTATGTATGCAGCGAGGAAGAATTTTCTCTTTAAGAATTTGCATATTATAACGGTATTATCTGGGTATCTTAAACGTTGCGAAATTTAAACATTGTCGATGTTTAGAGGATTATCATAAAATATATCAGATATAGGAATACTACTACAGCCTACGTTAATCAATCGTTTTACGAGGTATTAACAGAAGCCTCTTAAGTTGGATAATCTGTTTTTATTTGAAGACCGTTAACGATCTCTCCAATCTCCAATCCAATGGATATCCATACCGGCGAAAAAGAAACCAAGTAACGAACTGAGCAAGTAACAGATACTCAGTGGAGAAACATCCAAGGTCATGAAAGAAACAAACTCATCATAGGACAACGTTATCTGTTCTATGCTCTATACTCTATACTCTATTTAAATGCGTGTAACACGTCGTTCCTATAGCTTCGCGAGCTCTCACCTGTTTTAGTTTTAATAGACAAACCGTGAGTGTATGTACGCGAAAGCGTAACACAAACGGAATCGTAAACCCGAGAAGATTTTACGTCACTGTCCAAACATCGAACAGTTTCTTTCAGAAACGATCTCACTGTTATTTTCGAGACCCTGAAATTAACGCAGGTAAAAAGTTTGATTCGAAACCGATCCAATTCGAAGGCTAAGAATATATAATGTACAAGGTGGCTTGGATTCGATGTATAACTACAAATATACACAGTTGACAGAAAAAATGTCGAAGATGATACATCGTTAGTCGTTAGTCGTTAAGTTCTAGGCTTTCTAAGAAACTATTGTAAAACGGAAGAAGATTGGAAATTTTTAATTATTTTAATTATTAATTGGTATCGTTGAGTCATAAATGATTAAAATAGCTTTAATTAGATTTGGTTTAGGTTATTCTGTAACATTGTTCGTAATATTGTATTTGTTTTACTAATTATAACCAATCTGTCCTTGCATCCATCTTAGTTGTTTAAGATTTAACTTTACAGTCTTTCAAACATTTCTAAGATTTTAAAATAAAGTGGCTCACGCAACACGAATCATGTTAAGAAAAATATATCAGATCTCCAGCTGTATAAAGTTCGATCCGCGATAGGGGATATGTTCATGTTAAGCTATGAGTACATAACGTAGACGCCTCACGCTATTTGAACTTAAATAGTGGTGCGTTAACAAATGTAAAATATGAAACACGAGAGTCGAGAAAAGGAAGATTTGAGTGGTTCCAGAGAGGAAGGGTGGTATTTATGAGCAGCGAAATTTTAATCGGGTGCACATCCCAAACATGTGTGTTCGCAGAGGAAAGTATGTTGGTAAATTGGAAAGGGGCAAGAAGTGGACGCAAAATTCGGGATAGATAAAGAGGAAACAGAAAAGAAATAATGAGAAAGTGAGAGAAAAGGAGAAAAGAAACACGGGCACTACGTTTATGATTACGATACTTGCTATGTATATACATACGACTGCAAGAAATGCAGTTAATGATCTCGTTAGGAAATTCGCTATTGCGCCTGTTTTCACGGTTAGCTATAATATAAGAAGATGTGGGCGAGCGTCATATTGGTGTAGTAGATAGGACATAGACGGTCATATTCATATGTATTATGTAGAGTTGAATCGAGGTCGAATGGAAAAATATTTCCGTGAAAAACGGTTTCCACGCATAACATAATACAGTAAACGTCCGGTTAGATGGTGATTTAATGGATATACACCTTTAACTAGTCACATTTTTGTTCAGGTGAACAACGTTATATATACATGAATACTATTTTCATTCTTTTCATTTAAGAACAGATAAATAATAATTACTATATGTTTCCAGTCATTTATTTATCTGGTTAAAGATCCGATTAAGCTGGAGTACTGTAATAAAAAAGAGAAGAGAAAAATAACGAAAGAATAAAAAATAATAAAAAGGTCCATAGAATTTTTTAATGGGACAGTTTCGTGCGTATTTGCGATTGAAAATTGAATCGATTAAAGATGGTAATTATAATGAATGTTATAAGGAAACAATCTAGTCACGAAATAAAATCGCAAACTGTATTGGCTGGTTTGAAAAGTTCTGCTCGTTTCTTCTCGATTCCGAAATCTCTATTTTTAAATCTCGCGAATACGCTTCCTTCGCTTCCGCTCTGATGGTATTACGACATCGCGGTGGTAGCAGGCATCAAAACATCTTTTTACAGATTCGTTGATATTTCGATCTTTTTACAAGTTTTTCTTAAAATTATTTAGTATAATGCAAGGAATATGCTTTTTTCTCATACGTCCTCTCATTGTCAGAACATTTGCTATTTTCTACATAACATGATAATGACAATTGAAAACAATGTAAAACTGCTACTGATAAACGATAGATTGGAGTACATATCAAAGAGCAAATGTAATAATAGCAGAAAGCTTTGCTTGGAGCAAACTTGCTTCGAATAATTCTGAATTGAGTCGTTAGAAAGTTTTAAAGTAAAACTGTAGAAAGACTAACTGGACTCCGATTCCGATGATTTTTGAATATATTGTAGTAATTGTAATTGATATTTCGAATAACTTTTTCCCATATAAGGGCTGAACTCGTTTAATTCCCGAGATATTCGCGAAAAACTGCTGGTACACAGTGTATTTCTGTCTATAGTTGTACGTTTATGGCAGCGGATATGTTAGTGTTGGTTGCCGGCCGCTTATCTTCTGTTTATAAGGGAGCGACCTTAAAGGCCAGATGCACAACGTACATAGCGAAGCTACAAGAATTGTAAACGCCTACTATAGTTCAAAAATGAATATCATAAACGTATTTATTGTGTTTAGGCTAAATGTAAGTCTTTTCAATGCGGCTGCCACGAGACGCTTAAGACCACTGTAATGCTCGCGTAAAATAATAATTATTCTTATCATAAAATAATATCAACTCTTCATTCATCTACTTTTTTTATAATTAATTTGTAATTGTTTTGCCTGAGTAGTAGGTAGTATTCGATTAAGCGTATGCAATACACAAAAAAATGTCGTATTTTTAGTATATAGAAATATTTAATTATCATTAATTTTTGTACTACGCTGTAACATAACAACATAAAGTATAAGTCATAAAAGACAAATCTATATCAATATCTGAATATTTTTCTGACTTACTATACAAATACAATG
This sequence comes from Bombus cullumanus, assembly GCA_014737535.1. NCBI lineage: Eukaryota > Metazoa > Arthropoda > Insecta > Hymenoptera > Apidae > Bombus > Bombus cullumanus. The sequence continues at coordinate 3,226,572 of JACXIX010000021.1, read as the reverse complement.
CAATTGTAATAAAGTATAGTAAATATATATAGTAAAGTATAATATATTGTAATAAAGTATACATATATCCATATACATGACTCAAGTAGCCAATTTTATTCAAAGCAGGGATTGCACGTTGTAACACAACAGTTATATAATTGTAACAATAAAGTTCCATCATCGTTACTCTCCCTCCTATCTGTTCTAACGAGCACAACTTCCATTCCGATCCAACCAAATAACAGCACGATAGTGACAATGAACTGCTTGGAAGAACTTTGTTTTCCTTTGCTTGGGATCGTATTGAAATGTGGCGCGAAGATCGACACAGTTTTCAATCGCAATAACAATTTCTTTTTCTTTCCGGTATCAATCGCATCGGTCGCAAAGTGTGACAAACCCTATGGGTAAACATTACGAGAATCATTTTGCAATTTCGTCCCAGCATCGATTTATAAAACTCGGGGCATACCAGTTACGCGTACCTCCTAAGTTCTAATCCTAACCAACAGGATGATGAATACGCCAATGGATTAGTGTGTTGCTTGCGTTTGCAGCAGAACACGGCTTTTTCGCACGTCTAAATGCACATAATATTATTGTTATGCGTCTCGCAAATCGTCGTACAAATATGTTAATAAAAAAAATGAAGAATAAAACAAATGAAAAAAAATATCACATTAATAGAAAATAAATAGCCAATCGATATTTTGGTAATTCAAGTAATCTTTTTTTATTTATCTTTCAGTAATTTTTTTTCTATTATTTTGTAATTCAATTCTCAGACACAAATTTTATTCAATATTCTCCTATATCTACTAACGGCGCATTTCTAACATATGTTTACAAAAATTTGCATTGAAACGTTTATGAGCAGGAATATATTCGGAGAATGGTAACTAACAGCGTATCCACTGGCCGTTGAAAATATTTACGATCCTTGTTAATGTGAGTTTTCTTCGGCAAAAATGCGAAATGCGCAAACAAACATGAATGATCCAAAATATTGCGAGTACTTAATACAAGTATATAATATTGGCGCATCAAAGAAATTGGATATTACGTAGTTTATCCAAAAATAATTACAGATTCTATGTTATTCGACAATATATATAATAATTTATCTAAAGAAAATTTCAAACATTATCATCGAGTAATAGTTTACCTAAGAAGATTTCCAATTTTATTATTACATATTAATTGATCCAAAAAAATTATATACTTCATCAATGAATAAGAATTTAACAAAAAAAATTACGAACATTATCATTAGATAATAATTTATCCAAATAAATTATATAGCTTATCGATCTATCGATTATCATAGTTTATTCAAAAATAATTGTAAACTTTAACATTGGATGGTATAATAGTATAACACGTTATTTAATTAATAATCGATAATCAGAAGTATTATTCGCGACAGATGGAAGCTTTATCAGTCGTAAACATTTTTGTTTGAAAACGTTTATGTTGTAGAATTAACGATTAATTTCATAAATCACATCGACTAGAAGATTAGGTACTAGCAACAGATCATAAAAAGTAATGTACTTTATGTGATTACGCTATGCCAGATGTTTAATTAATTACGATGGTCTTCTTCTCCTTGAACAAAAAGCATCAATTGTATACGATGCATTATTTGTTTAATAAAATACAAATTCATATCTTGTAAAATTCAGATGTTCTCAAATTAACGAATATGTATATTGACAGAATTCATTGTTTCAAAATGTGATAATCCGTAAAAAGCGGATTATTGTATACATATATAGCGTACACAAAGCATAGAGAATAAGAGAATAGGTAAGAATAGGTGTATCCATAGTTTCGTACGTATTTTAATTCAATTATTAGTTTTTATAAGATAACTGCAGGTATAAATTATTATTTACATCGGGAAAACTTTCACTCGTGAATTTACTTAAATGCAAAATTTTGCGAAAGTCCAATCTTTCTCGTAATATAAAATTTGTATGAAAACTTTCTATAAAGTACAATTGATTTTTGAAAACCTAAACAATCATTTCATTGGCTATTTATTTCCTGTTAACGTAATAGTAATAAAACAAGGCATGGAACAAAAAAAAAAAACAAAAGATTAGAATGGGGAAAAAATAGAAAACACGTAGGTGGAAGGTTTTCTACGCTGGTCGAGAACAGCGAAAAGAATACCTGAGGATAATTCAGGCGAGTCGGGAGATAGCAAGTCCGGATATAAATTCTGGTTGCAGTACTCTTTATCGCAGCAGATTCTGGACCGATAGATACCCGGCTTTCTGTTGCAGGACTGCGGTTCTTCCGGTGGGAACCATTGCTTTCGATCGAGGCACCTTTCACAACATCACAATACCACCTTTACTTTCAACAGTTCGTTTTCCATCGCCTACGTATGTACGTATGTGCTATACATATGTATAATGTATACCCGTGAGCGCGCGATATACCCGCCTTTTTTTCTTTCTTTCTTTCTTTCTTTCTTTCTTTCTTTCTTCCTTCCTTCCTTTCTTTCTTTCTTCCTTTCTTCCTCCCCTTCTTATTTACTTTCTTTCTTTCTTTCTTTTTTTCTTTCTTTCGACCAAGTATTTTGCGAGTAATAAAATTCAACTGTTATTTGAAATAACTTATTTCAAAGAATTCAGTAGACTGTCAAAAGAAAATAGTAGATTTCAGTAGCTAGATTACCATTGAAAGTATAAGTGTGAAGTATTGTGTAATAAGTATGTCCATATACATATAGAAGATTTTCTTTTTATACCTAAATGTATTGCTTTTTGTTTTTATAAATTAAAACTTAAAAGTAAATAGGAGTTAAAGAATAGATTATTGAAAATAAAAATTTGAGATTAGCGAAGCTATTAATTCGGTAGATAAACTTTTATTTTGTAAAAACTGTAGTATGAAAGACAAGAAAAGATGTAAGGCACTATTTTTGTATTTGTTTCCTTTCAAGCCATTTAATTTTTACCTGAAGCATTTTTCGCTATGAATAATAACAGTGCCGTAAAGCAAGATAACAATATCAGGTGAGACTATATATTGTGGCTTAGATACTAATATAATAAATAATTGTCCCTGATACTTTAGTGATCTTTAAAAAATATATGCTTGTACTAATATCTTGTAACTTTTATATAAATTTTCAAATTCGTTTTAAACTTTACTAATACACTCTTAATAGTTGTTTCGTTACTAATTAAATGTAGCTAATTAAATTTCAAAATAATTTATAAAGTATACATTATCATACAGTATTATATATGCATTCATAGAAAGTCACTGTACGTATATATATATACTACAATCAAGAAATGTGAAAAAAAAGACACTGAACATGTTTGTAAAAGTGAAACCAAGTATGAAACGAAAATTTAATATTTAATACGATTCGCGTATCAACCACTTCATTTTGTAATCGGTCGATAGCAGGAAATTGTCTCGTGCTGCTTTCTCGTTTCGACCAATCAAATAATCTCGGTCGTGCTATTTTCAATACGATCTCCGGCTGAATTATCCGAATTACCCGCCTAGCGCATTAAACATTGAGGTCCCATCCGTATGTCTGTGACCTCAGGCATCAAGCCGTCACAGATCGTTTCGCTCGATTTCATCCGATTTCAAAATTGCGCATCATACTGTATCATATGGTGTCGTGTCGTGTCGTGTCGTGTTGTGTCGTGTCGTGTCGTGTCGTATATATTATACTCTTTGCTATGCTATCCACGTCATGTTGTTAAACGATCATACAAGCTATAGTGTATATCAAATCGATGTAAATTCTCTTTACCAAGTTTATTATTGTCAACATAAAGCAAGCATATTATATACGATGGCTCTTTAGTACTAACTAAGTAATGTTATTTCTTTAATTATTTGCTTGTTTAACTGGAAATTTTATGTAGAGATACAATTTTAAATCAGCGGCTCCTTTCATTAAAACGCAGAAAAAGAGTAGAGAAAAACAATATGAAATCTGATCAATATCGATCCAGCCTGTTTTATTCGATTTAGATACGAGAATAGATGCAATAAATAAAAATAACTGCGACTGCTTTACCGAATATATATTACATATTTCATTCTTTATATTATCTAATACATAATAAGCAATTTTACACATTACGCCGTCATCAGGTGGTTATCTTCGTCGTTTACAATTTACAGAGTCAGTGATTTTGTGAGTTAGTTAATAAAGTTTGTACTATTTGCTCCGAGAACCATTGGAAACTAGCTTTTTGTACCAGAGATAAAAATGGAATCGATTAACGATCTCTTACCAATGAAGAAATATAACGTTTCAGAAACAGCAACAACCGTCTTTGCTTTTTATAAAATATCCGAAATTCCCAACTACGAGTATGTCTGTAGTTAATGCATTTATCAAATATTGAAAAATGACAAAAGTGTATAAGATACAAAATAAAATATAAATATAATAGAAAATGTGCACTTACTGGTTATAATTTTTAACTTGCATTTTTTGTTATTATTCTTCTTTGTTTGGTAAGAGTGTGAAATTTACATAAACATCCACGGTCTAATTATTTCATATTCTTATTATATATTACGATATATATATTACTATATTAAGGAAGAAGATAGAAATATACGTGATACTTTCTGATCTAACAATTGTCAGAACAATTCTACTGTAAAAGTAGAAAGTCAGACAAATAACTTGAATAAAAAACGACACAGCTGTAGTGGGAGCGCATTATAATCTTTAAAATACGTAATTTCGAATTATTGTTAAAGATATCAGTACTATATATATATGATATCTTTAACAATAGTACATATATATTATATTACAATTTATATATGTCGGATTATCATAAGAATTTTGAACACGAGACGCCTAATAACAATGTTCTGAGTTCAAACGAATCCACGGTCAACGGGATAAAACTCTTTACTATGCGTAAAATAATTTTAGACACAAAATACGATTACTGAAACGCACGGGAAACTGCTTGATGTGTCACACACGAAGGTCATTACACGAATCATCAATTGAAGGCAATTTTCCTCGCTGTGCAATTGCATTTGTTTGTTATATTTCCATTGGAAACATCGAGAAAGTTCCAATCGCCGTTACTAAGTAACTCTGTCTGAAGTTTGATTATTAACACAACATGTGTCCCATTATATCGGCATCACCAAAATACAATCCCATACGACTAGGCCCGATCTCGAGGCTGTATGCCACCACATTACTAGGAAAAACCATACAATCACTCCACACCTTCATCAAGCAAAACGTCCATCTCGCGACCGTGGCTACGTTCGGTGACCAGTTGTCACCTTGAACCCAATCTCGTTATTACAAATCTCGAACAATTACAACTATAATAAAATCTAGGCTAAAGTGTTAAAGGACTTTCCCAAAATTGCAAAGGAAAGACTCCGGCTTTCCATTCATCTCCGACATATATATATATATAATATGTATAGTTGCTATTTTTGTCAAAAGAGTTAGAAATAATAGTTAACTATAATTTTATCCAGTTATAGAGAATTACATAATATAAATTATAAATAATAAATACCTATTGTTCAGTCTGCTAGAATTTCCCTAGGGCTAAATTCATGGCTACCCCCACGCGTTAATCGAGAACAAAAAGATCAACTGAAAAAAAGTGAGGTGTAGAACGTAGATTGCAGATGATAGGTACTATTGGGTATTTTCACGAGACCTTTCCACTTCCGTTTGGTTCGTATTTACATAGCGACGAGAATCAAAAATCGCGAGAACGGCTACGTTGAAGCGTTGCCAACGCGACCACCGGCCGACAACAATAATTCGTTTCCGTCGCGTTGAAACTGCCAAAATAAACGCTAATCATGCCTTGGCAGGGCTAACTGAAAAAAGCGGTTAAGCGTTCCTGGAAACTACAACGGGGGAATCGATCGTAATCGTGACGTAAGAGAACGGGATCGTTGAATTTGCTTTCGCGATAAACATGTTCGAACCAACTTGAGAAATCAGAGCTGTCTGAGTACTCAGAATGAGCCAGAATATATACAGGATTCGACCGAATAACATGTAAAAGCGGGCGTGTAATTTCTTGTGCACAAAATAAGGCAAAATATAAAACAACATTTTTTCATTCTCGGCTTAGTTTTCGACAAAGTCGAATTTGAAAATTTATTAAGTATACTTGAACATGGTTAATTTCGAACTGAACGGGATTAAATACATAATCGACAGGAGGCCGTTCTACATGTGTAAATAAGTCAAAAATGTAGAATAAAATTGTTTCTTTTAAGACTCCATTTTCAAGAAAGTAGAATGTGGACGTGTCTAGTTAAGAATCAGCCTAGTACACGCGTATGATAAATTTTCAAATTCTTTTTTCTCGGAAACGCAATGTCTTGTGAAAAAATCTTATTCTACATTTTCGACTTATTTTCACACATAGAATGATCTCCTGGCGATTATTTAGTCTTGTCCATTGCGGAATTAGTCATGTTCAAATATACTCGATAAATTTTCAAACTCGACTTTCTCGAAAACCTAGTCGAAAAAATTGTATTCTATATTCTTTTCTTATTTTTACGTAAGAAATCACGTCGTGCCCGCTTTTACATCTTATTCGATCGGATCCCGTATTATTTCGACAGCTTCGTGTGTTGAGGAATCGAGTTTGACTCCTCAAATTCTTGAATATTCAATGTTTCGAGTAATGATGTTCTTTAATATTAAAATTTTCGATCGAATATTGCAACTTTTGAGTATTTGGTTTTTTCAATGGAATTTTTTTAGCATCGAAGATTTTGAGTTTGTATATTGGGATTTTTTAGTATCGAAGTTTTTACTTTCTCGTATCTGCTCGAATCACTTTCAATACTCAAATTTTTCGTTAATTAATCTAGTATTTATTGTATCTGCCTACGATTAGGTATTTCAAATTCAAAGAAAAAATCAAGCTCGTTACATTAATTTCAATTTGTCAATCGTTTAAGTTAGTCATACATCATCAAGTCGTTTGATTTATGTTTCACGTACATAAATAATGAGAAATTAGAAGGATTAATGGCCATAAGTAGAAATATCAAATTTTCGTAAATGAAGTAACTTTACTTAAAAACAATATTGTATTAAAAAAAATTTAGTCTACGCCAAAATATACTCAAATATAATTTAAAAAGATTCCATTTTGTAAATTATTACGCTATTACCATAAAACTGAAATTTTTAAAGCTACTTTAAAAATCAAACAATTATTAGCTCTGATAGCAAATCCGGAAATGTTTCTCGGCGAATTCGTTATATCGAATTCGATAAAACGGGCGTGATTTAAAACTGGCAATGAAACATCTACATGTGTAAGAAGGATAATGATAATCTTTATCCGACATATTTATATATTTAATTTGTTTTATTTTACGCGGTGCGTTTCACGAAAGGAACGCATTACCGACAAGCTTCACCGGTACACCGCGCTGGTTGATCGCTCGTTTTATTACTCTGTCCATAATTTATTCCTCAATAACGTCCAATTAACGCTGGAATTAAGTTAAAAAATCACTTTTGCCGGATACTCGAGTTGGGAAAGCACATTGTTTGCTGCGATTATCACGGACAGATATTGCTTCTATTTATTTCAGATAACGCGATTACGCGAAGCAAATGTTGTTTTACGTCCATAGATGTAGTAAAATTAATTACTGGTCCCTGATATGAACATCGATATTGTTCATTCCCTAATGTCATGATTTGCCATTGTTGCGAAATTTATCGCACAGTCCGTTTCAATGTAGAAATTTAACAGTAGTGGAACTACGTTCAATTATTAAACATATAAATGACAATTCAAAACAATTGATGTAATATTGCGATATTACGCGAGATACTCCCCGTAATCTAGAATATTTGAACTTAATGAACTTAGTAAATTAAATAACACAGTGTTTCGAGTAAATGTTCATTGGCGTCAAATGAGGAACTTACTAATGTAAAAAAAATTTCGAAAATATCATTTTCTTCATAAAAAACAAAAATCATTCTGTGCTTAGTACTTTTCTGAATAGAACCATATATTTCTCTTGTCATATCTTTATACAACCTTAGAAAACGAATTCATTTCATTCGATACTAATTTGATTCGTTTTTGACTTGTCACTTACTACTTTATCGTAGATACACAAGTAACATTGATATTCCAAAACTAATGAAAACTATAGATAGAAGTCTATGACAAAAAGAATTTATGGTACTACTGAAAAGATACAAAATAAACATAGAAGAACAAGATACAAAAAGACACAATTTTTACTCGAAACATTTTATTTGTTAAACTATGAGTTCAAACATCTTGGTAACCAATTTGTGAACCACTCTGTATATAAAAGTTATAAGACATTTATTGCAAACATACAATAAGTAGATTTTTCGTGACTTGTATGTACATTTTTGGATTTGTTTAAAATTTTACCAATTGTCTAATCATGATAGTCGTATTATGTCGTATATTATAAAAAAATATTTTGTATAACACATAATATACATATTCAGAAAAAGTATCTTAAATATCCCTCACAAATGTTGGATCGTAATGTAATTTGTAACTTGTATCGTTGTGTATAGTAGATAACTTTTATATATGTATATTACAACCCATTACATTTCGTAAACGTAATATCTATACGTACGTAAACCGTTTGAATTGTCATTTACATGTTCCAATTCAATATAAATGTAACATATATACAATTTTAATAGAAACATGTAAATAATTTATTCATGATTGTCGAAATATCGAAGAATTAAAAAATCAAAACGATTTTCGAACGAAATCATCGTTTTCGTAAACTCAATAGAAACAAATGGATCGTTCGAAAGATTAACCTTTGTCGACTGAAAACGACAAATTGACGATTAAAGAGAATTTGATTTTTTTTGGTCAATGAGAAATTACTGTCGTGGCTAAATACACATGCAAATACGTTACCTCCGGGCATATGTGGTCATGTCATTCTCCAAGCTGGTGCTAGCAAAGCAATAACCATCGGTTTCGCACGTGTGATTGGTGTCCGTGCAAATATCGCAATAACACTTCAACAGTCCTGAAAAATGAAAAAAAGAAAGAAATTTTATTGTCAATGGTAAACCAGTTGAATGTCATCGAATATCACGTATTCGATGCATATGAAATGTCATTTGTTTGAAGTTTGAATTTGGTGCGCTATTATCACCCATTAAATTTTGTTTTATCGTGATGGTGAATTATCATCCACTATATTAAACGAAAAAAATCACACATAGGTATGATTCATACTCTTCCTTCTACTATGAATCATACATATTCAATGTCAAGAAAATTTATAATAAAGATATCAAACTTTATTATTCCGATATTAACGCGTAATCAGAGTATTTGTGTAATTTAGTTATGTGAATTTAAAGGAGAAAATGGCATGAATATTTCTGCAAATATAAATTTAGTGTTCGAATATTTGGGGAATGTTAAGGACATTTCTTATTCTACCTAAGTAACCTTGTAATCTATCAATTATTTGGAAGAGATTTGTAAATGAAGAGATTATAACCATTCCAAGGATTCCAAGGCTTTTTCGATTCGAAGAATGATAACTCTTACAAATCTTACAAATAACGAGACAAAATATTTTATATATATATATATATATATATATATATATATATATATATATATATGATTTAGAAGATAAGAAACTTACAATTAACAACGTACAACTAATGTTTTATTTTATAAAGTGACATTTCGTATAGTAATAATCGGATATGATTACTAATGTGATTACTTGATACTTAAATACATCTTTCGTCATTCTTAAATAGATATTAAAAGCGTAACAACTTTTTTTGGATGTATGACATTCAAATATATTCAAATATATTTTTCTCTGACATAAAACATAAGATTCAAAGGTATTTACGCAACTATTTAAATTTAAATGAACTCGAATTTAAACTCCTCGTAATAAGTTGGGCAAGCTAAAAAAACGTCGCTTCGAGTGCAACTCGATTTACTAAGAAAAACGATGGAAGCATTATCTCCTCGGTAATTTATCACGTGCTTGATGACTGATGACGCACGTCATTTCGATCGTACCATGTACCTTCTTTTTTCACTCGAACCTAGCTGTATGTCGAAATATGTACATACATATTGTAGTAACAAATATCAAGACAAGTTCACCATCACTGGGATTTCAAGGTTTCCTTTCCCAAAATTTTATGTATACTTTATGATTAGCATTTAATACATGACATACGATAGTCCAATCGCAAAATATTTGATTTCTCTTCGATTAGATACTATCAAAATGGCAGTTGATAGTACATTGTTTTTTTGATTAATGACACATTATTTTTTCAGGACTATGGAGAAACTTTAAGTTATCAATTATTAATAATAAAACAAACCTTTTCTGATATTTTCCTATACAAGATACAATATACTAAAATTTAAGATTAATTATCAGAATAGATACAATTGCGTACACGCAACATGGAGCATAAAACGATTAATAATCCAAGAGTATGTAACATGTACACGTGAGTATGAATGTTAATACAATGTGTATGATCTTAATAGAATTCAAACAAATTCAGGAAATTTGGAAAAACTTTACTTCGAACAAAATAAAAATATATCTTAACTTCCGCCTTGTAAATATGCAATTGTAATTAATTATTCAATGTTTTTGAAGAATTACTTTTTCTATAAATCGCACAAAGTCAAAAAAAGGTCTTACGATTAAAGATCGTAATTAATTGGAATTTTTTAATTGGAATTTAATGTTGTATTAACTATAACGTTATTATCACTAGCGATATTATAGCAGAATATATTATGTGGCAAACAAATATTAACATTATAGTAATATTCGTTCGGTAATTTAAAGTTTTTATTATACAATTTAATATTCGTTTATGAAGAATTTCAATTTTTATCAATTGAATCATATGATAATTTCTAATACATTAACAGAGATAAAAATGAACGAATTTCCTCATTTCGTATCATATCCGTCATATTCTAATCTAAGCTACGAGAATGAAAAGAGGAATCAAAACGAGGCGATCGAGAAATTCAGTCGATTCACGGAAATATATAATCACGTGTACAATATTTTTCCGTGGATCAACAGAACACACGATTTCGGAGAGGTGGTACGACCTGACGAAACAAGTTTAATTCAAGTCATTAGTGCACGCCCACAGCGAATGGTCTCGCGGACCGAGACCACCTCTTTCGCCGCAGCGGACACAGATCACAGAGTCCCACGAAACTCGAGGAAATATATGCCACCTGTATGGGATTCACAACATGCTGAGCCCCATACAGCGTTTTTTGCGCGCCCACGAGATCCGTTATGGACTATGGACCCTTCCTATGGCCAGAGCGATTCGTATGGAACCACCTCTGTAAATTCAAACCTCGTTTTAGTATAGTATGGTTTAGCGAAGAATTTTTAATCCTCTCATCGAGGGATCACGAAAGGTATCTTAGAAAGAGCGAGAGAGAGAGAGAGAGAGAGAGAGAATGCGCGCGAAAGAGAGGGAGAAAGAGAGAGAGAGAAGGGAGTCCCAACTCGTTTCTTTGAAGATGTGGGAAAAATGTGGTAATATACATGTTGCGGGTGAAGTCAGGGAGATACTGGGGTTCAAAATTTTATTTAACTGCTCTTTATTGTTTGCACCTATTTACGGCAGTAATTACATTTATTTTATATATGTTTGACATACATTGAAATTAAAAATGAGATTTGGCTTCATTACATTAAACTGATTAAACGGTAAGCGCTATAGAATATTTTATTATAGATATCTTGTTATCCAGAATTATGAATATAAATGAACATTTATTCAAAAAAGATTACAGTTGTAATAGTTTCTTTTATGAAGAAACTTAATTATCTAACGCAAATATCAAAGAAAGAAAATTTGTCATTTACTGGTATATATATGGTTGTACAATATATATACTCCCGAATAGATAAGCTACTACAAAAATAAATTGTACTTTTTTCCTCTCTCCCTGTCTTTACAAATTGAAACGAGAGACGTATAAACACATCGCGTCACAAGCACATGTATAATATAATCATATCCATACATGAACCTAGCGCCAAGGTAAAAGGTATCACAAATATTTTTATGAATATCTCGAAAACTAAAGAGGACGTCACAGCAGTTATATGTATAGGAAGACGTTGCTCAAAATGTTAATCTCCTTTTATACATGATTTGCATAATAACTAATCGGAAAAATATCGACTACTTTCATTTTCGAGAAAATTGATAAAATGTCGTCTGGAGGCAGCGTCGACGCAAGAGTAAAGCAGTCAGCCTTATACTTATGCTAGCTCAAATTTTTGTTCTGAGTTGTTCTCAGGTCTACTTGTTCCCTTTATTGTATTATTTTTGTTACAATGTAGAAAAATATCCATTCTATTATAAATACAGCTTTTCATATTATTTTTTAAATTAGATATAATAGCGAAATAATATTTTGGAACAATGTTTAGAGCAAGTAGAACAATTCGGAACAACTTTCAATTTACATGTTCAAAAAATTCCAAAAGGAGGGCCAGATCAAAAATTCACTCTTTTGGGATGGTTTCTGAAACTTTTCAAGATAAATCATTATTTATTTGGAACAAAATAATAAATGTACTTTTAAGTTATTGTAGGATGTATAAGATATATTTGTAATGAACATCTTTAATCTACTTTTATTCTCTGATGTTATCAGGCAACCATATAGAGTTGATGGATATTAATGAAAACAACAGTTGATATTAATTAATATAAATAATAGAATAGAGCTGTTATAGATGGAGAATATCTTGTCTCCTGCTGCACTTTTCAAATTCCTTGAAGCGCACTCAGGAAACAGAAATGCCTTTCTCTTAAACATTTACCTAAATCTAAACAATGAAGAAACAACGGCAGCGGTTGTACTTTATAGATAAAACGCAAGGCGTGTACGATACATCCGGGGGTGCCGTACCCAGAACTCTTGACGTGTTGTGGTTTCCATATGTATACGATAATTTCTCCAACCCCTACCTCGAAAATTTTGAGATTTTTCATTGTATATAAGGAGCTGAATAAATCACACTCCTCGGACAGAACAGAGAGAACGTCATGAAAAGTATCATCGTGCTACTTCGCGTCACGTTTTTAATAGTCAGTATAGTCGTATAGTGAGATCGGGCTAAAATTCCCTTTCGATCAATCGTCGGATTTCCCCGTCAGAATTTGCGAATCAGTTTAAATTTAGTTTGATATCACTTTGAAACTGCTCTTAATTTTAAATCTTAAGACATTGCCAATGCGTCAAAACCGTGCGACTAAACTTTAAGGTAATACACATTATGCTCGTTTATCCGCGACACATACATACTTGTAACAATGTTTTATTTGCAATAGATATAGTTGTGTTCTCTACAGTTTTCTACAACTATAACATAATTGAACTTATCTACAAGGTACGACATTACTGCTCGAGTCAATTCTTATTAATCTAGTTACGAAGCTTTTACTAACATTCCCTGCGATTCTCCGACTTCGCATCAGATTCATTCGCGCGTCTCGATCCAAAAGAGAATCTTTCTAATCCAGTGGCTCCCCGACTCCGCATCGAGTTAAATAGTTTTCTTACGCCGCCTGTCTCAATGATTCGCCAATTTCGCATCGCGTTCGTTCGCGCAATTCCAACTTTCAACCTCTTGCGGCTGACTCGCTGACCTCGCGCCAGGTTCGTCTATATACATACCTGCTAGTGCTAATGCTAACACACCGCAACCGTATTCCCTAAGCCCCAAAATACTCTCGCCGGCCTCTGGCGCTGCCGAAGCCCCGGCTCGTAACTTGTAACGGAGCAATAATACACATTAAGTGAACATTGATTCTGCAAGGACACCCGAGTTAGCTTATAATTAACAATTCTTTACACTCGGAGTGTCAATTACACTGCTACCAATCTCTTTTTCTTTTATATGGACCTTTTAAATATATCGAATTTGCAAAATTACTATGCACGAGTTTTGATTCAAAAATATTTGTATTCTTCTCAAATCCTTACATAATCGATTCATAGGAATATTATAGGTATTAAATTTAGGAATAAATAAGACATTAAAAATATGTCGTATGCATATATATGAAAATGATACGATGACAAAGACTCCAGCAATCAACGGCTATGTTGATTTTTTCAATAAGAAATTCATAGGGTAATTTATTTTAGAACGAAATTTATCGATATTTTAGCTTTCGAAAAATAAATCACAAATTTATTAAGTGTTGTAAATAATCAAATGTATACCTAACATTATAAATTATAACAATCGATAATTTTAAAATAGTCATAAAAATGGAAAAAATACATATTTAACCGTGAAATCAAAAAGAAGATCAATTTTCATAATTTGAAATTAATCTAGTACATATATTGAATTTTGAAAGCTGTAAGAATGATATATGGAGTTTACATGAAAGCATATAATAAATGACATTTCCTATTTTTTTATACGGAAGCAGTATTAAAATTCAATACATTGTCAAACAATCCCGCGTTGCCAAAGTTGTCTTTTTATATATTTGGTTTTGGTTACAAATATATGTTCCTTCGTACTTTTCAAAATTATAAACATATTTTCATACTCGTACTATTAAAATACTGAATATATTAAAATATTGCTTGTCTTAATAATTATACTAAATGTACATATATTTGGTTTCCACAAAATTTCATCAACTAATCAGCTATTTTTGAAAGATTTACTCTAGACTTCCTCTTTAGACTTAACAGAATGTTTCCGTTTCCAATTGTCGTATTAAAATCCTTCTGTTTAATCCTAAAATGACATTGGAATAAAAAAATCAGCAAAAAATGTAGTTATCATGTTTTTCTTCCATAATCTTCATGTAAAATAAATTATACAATTACTCTTTTGAAAAAAATATAAAAATAATATGCCTTATCATGATCTTCTGTAGGTTTCAATTGTTTCCAGAGTTAGATTATCGGCCAAACGAACGATATCGATTCGAAGATTAAGATGACATTGTTTTACACACGCGGCATTGTTCAACGTACTACGTAGAGCAGACTTGAGTAGAGTACAGATCAAACTAAGACAAACGTTACGGTGAACTTTCCTCACGAACGGGCTTTCGTGGAGAGGAAGACCGATTATACTACGCAAACTCGCCACAACAAGAGCAACTACATATAATCGAGTTGAACGGCAAACTGGTAACAAACCACCAACGAAACGAGAGTTCCGTCCGTACGTGGCGATATTAAACACGAACGTATAACGCCGTTCTGCATAATTTTGCGTAGCATTCAACACCAACTCTTCGTGCATATGAGACGCTATCAAAATAGAGCATGTATGTATTACACTTTAGGGTGTTATACCTAAGCTTGTTTTCTGAGGAATTTCTTACAACTATATCATTAAAATTAATGTACAAAATACAGTGGCAATTCTTATTAGTTATAGAAAATAATTCAGTGCTTAACAGGAAAATACGATAGTAATAATTATATCTTTGGCTGGAGCTAAGATTCTTTTTATTTTTAGCAATTTTATATTTAAAAAAATATTTGTTCTTGATTCCATTAAAATCAAAAGATCGATAATAATGTACTTATTATGTCATTAACTATACAAATCCATTTTGAACTTATTAAATATAGGGTGAGTCAATGACAAAATAAGAAGTATGTATATAGTATGTACTACTATCGTAGTATGTAGTACTATCATAAAATCTAAAATAACTTGTTACCTATTGGTTGGTGTGTTTTATCAAAAAACGTCTTAAATGAATTGTGTCGCATTTCCTCATCGGAGGAATGCAATTTTATTTTTTTATATAATTATAGTTTCTGAGATATTAAGGAGACCTTGAGTTTTTTAAATGGCACTGTATATTTTTTATAACATTGATCGACCCAGATGGAAATTCTCTACAAAAAGGTATGAACGCATTTAACGACATATTATTACTTTAGTAGATAGTTTACCATTAATTTGTCAAATTTAATGTATAAAAGACAAAAACAACGTAAACATAAGAATACCGCTACGCGTTTCGTGGGGTGTACGATTACGTAAGGATGTTCGACTACTGATTTTACACAATTGATTAACACCGAAATGAAACGACAATCAAGAATAGAAAAATTGCGTTTTCGACTTTGTTTTTCAGTTATTGACAATTGAGAATATCTCTGCACACGAGCAAACGTCCTTACACGAACGAAAGATCAGCCTAAGCGAGGAGCGATCCTCCGAACGACACATGAGCGGCAGCTTACCTCGTACAAGTTGTAGAAAAAAAGATCGTAGTATTCAGAGACGTAAACAACTCCGCGCGACGTTTTGCAAAAAAAATGGTAGATTGAACATTAAACCTGTTTACTCGTGGAAATCGATAAGAGCATGTCGAAAACTACCCAAGTAGAGAGGATTAATGTTTTTCCTCTAATCCCTTGCCTCCGCAAGTGTCTGCAGCAAAATCACACACGCACCGCGATTTCCGGCCGTGCATGTCCACAAAAAATACAACAAATTACAATAGATGTTCAATATGTCCTCCGTTCTTTTGCAAACACAGAGCTTGACCCTTCTCTTAAAATTTTGCCGTATTGCATCTTTATGTGTCCCCAGTAGTAAAAGACGAGGGGATTTAAATCTGGGGACTTAACAGGCTAAAGCACAGGTTGTTTACTTCTCTGAATACCATGATCTTCTTCTGTACAACTTGTACGAGCTGCCGCTCATATGCCGCTCGAAGTGAGGATCGCTCCTCGCTTAGATTGACCTTTTTTCGTTCGTGTAAGGAGTATTGCTCGCATGCAGGGATATTTTTAATTGTCAATAATTAAGAAATAAAGCCGAAAAAGCAACTTTTTTTATTCTTGATCTTCGTTTTATTTCGGCGTCGAGAATCACCAGTACATCAACAATCATCGGGTACACCACTACCGCACATTCCTAAATAAGTAGCTATGTTCATAACGTATTGTGCTTGGTGCCAAATCGCGGCGGCATCGCATCGCCCATCTGCGACAATCGCACAATTGCACAACAGTCGCAACTGCGATGTCGCGTCACTTGTCTGGCATCGACCGTAATATGAAAATGCATCTTGTGAGAACATAGTATCGATCACTTCTATACGATAATGAAATTTCTGTATCCATCTTTATAATCATGTAAGATAAAAGATAGTGAACATTTTATCATTTGATTTCAGTGAGCTTGGTTTATTAATTTTTTTATTATTTTCATGCTTAAAATTATTAAAACGAAAGACTACTTCTGGTACAAACGCATACGGCGCGGCGAACGCATATAGGAAATCCCAAGTCACGGCTTTTGTTGTGATCGTAACACTGTAGCAGAACACAGGCCTAGTACAGCGTAATATTTCATTGCGGCTATTCTTTTCTACCACTTTTCTATCACATTTCTTAGAACTTTTCATTGTAATTTTAATTCTACCTCTGTGTTATAAGTTGCTCGTATGCTTCTAATCTTTTTTCGTAGCGTTTTCATCATTCTTCACTTTTCGTTAATCTACCTTTAAAACCCTTAGAATGCTGAATACTCGAGGCCTATGCGGTCCGTAGGGACGGCACGCGGCCAGCGCTGACGATCGCTGTGGACGGAATACTTTTCCGCTAGACTGAACTCTCTGTTGATTGACTATTCAAAGCGCAAATCGTAATAAGTTATAGTAATTCTTTTGCACCAGATTAGATGATTCAAGAGCGTTATTTTTTAGTATTAATTATTTATTATAAACATTGAAATTTACAATAAACTAGAATTTGGGTAATAAACTAGAAAACAATAAATTAGAAAACTACATTTTCTAACTAGATTTTCGCAATGTGCAAATGACTGCGAAAAGAAAATCTTTAATTTATCGATTACTGGTCGTATTTTTGCTAAAGGATCGGCACTTGCTGTATTATTATCGTTAAAGTGCAACATTTGTAATAATACCATGTATCGATTTCGTGCCATTATTTTACGAAAAATATTACTTTTCAACAGTTCGTCCGTAGACCAATATTCTCTCAAAGATAGTTTCTTCGAACGCGGCATTAGCAATGAAATGCATTTATATTTATCTCGCACAAACGTAATAGTATTACTTCTGCATAGGTGCTCGGAAAAATTGACAAACGCATATATGCGTCCTTAGTCCACACCAATGGCTTTCGCCAGACGCATACATGCGCCCATAGCACACTAAGGGTTAAAATATGTATCTACATATTTTATTTCATAGACATGGACATGGATGCTTTTCGTATTCGTATAAGAACGATACAACGTCGAAACGTCTTTCTTCCCCCATGTTTTCTTAACCTCTATCTAACTACTTCTCCGTTCGCTTCGTAGTTCTTCGTTCGTTTTACTGCACAAGAACGAGCATTGTCGCGATAATACAACACTCTGGTTTTCACCAAGTTTCATGCGTAACATTAACTTAAAATGTCACTAGAAAATAAAGTCTACTTTGATTTCGTAACAGTAATGTTGCGACAGCAAGTCCAATGTCACAACAATGCGACATCTAGTTTTCATGACGACAAAAGTCGTAACATTTAGTATCATGACCGTAAAAGTCACGATTTATTGTCACGTGAAAACGTGCCTTAAACAGCCAGTGCACAGTGTACATATTTATACATATAGCCCAATAAATTCAACTATGTACTTATAGTGCATACGTATATATTAAGACCAGATGGAAAGAAATGGTCATAATATATAAGTCTTGGATGAATAAATACTATGTATATTTAAAATTTTTCATTATTCTTCCCTTTGGAGTTTACAAATTATTTAGAAAAAATCCGAGACAATTTTTTAGTTAAAAAATTGCTCAAAAATTGATTGGAAAAATAAACAACTCGTAGATGAGAGATCGACAGAATAGGAAGAATGTGACAAATGTTCATATTTTAATAAATAACAACAATTTTTCTTGCTAGTGATAAAACAAAAAAATTATAAACAAATTCTGCTTATTTGTTTCAAGTAACAAGACGAGTTCTGACACTTGTCTAAACTCTAAAGTTTAAGCTTCACTTAATTAACTCATACAAAACCCATTTGTCCATTTCCCTTACTTTTCCAATTTAAGTCAAATGACGAATAATAGTGGAATGACTTACATTCATTTCGAACGCTATTTCTCCTGTTGTTTCTCCATTTCTCATGTCATTATCAATCTTTTAAAATATTACCTATTGTGCATAGATGTCAATGACCTTTCTCCTGATTCATTTTCTACCCAAAAAATTCTGTTTTGAATCTCGCGTACCAACGATACGAATTACTTCAAATATAATTTTCAATAATCTTTGTAATACTTTCTTCAAATTTCAACTCGTATAAGGAAATCACCCGAACAGGTATTCTGACTATTCATGACCAATGCCAAATTTATTATAAATCTTAACATTGAATGTACGTGATTTATAAAAAATTTCTTTTCTTTTACTTGGTTGATAATTGAAATATTTAGAGATCATACTGATCAATTCCATAAACTGGAAACTTTAACAACATCACAAATATTTTTTCATATTTACTTGGAATCTACGTTTGCTTATGTTAAACAAATAATGTAAGTACGTCAGTTGTAGTTTTTTGAGTTTTAGCAGTAATTATGTACCCAGTGCTCTCTTGCACAATAATCTACCAACTAATAACATTAGTAAATTAATAATTTATAGGTTGTAGATTGTAGAATTTTACGTCGAATAGAAGCATCAGATAATTTGCAAAATTTAATTTTGCTCATTATCATTTTGTTTTACTGTTAAACAAGAAAATTTATTAGTGTCAGTTTCTAAATTTCACTAATAATATCACTTTAATATTAATTTTATTTCAATTAATTAATTAATTTAATATTACTTTAATATACTTTAATATCGTAAAAAGGATTCAGGAAAAATTGTCGAAAGTTACGAAAAGTGATGTGTCCACTAATTTTCGAAGGACTGTACTATTTGAAATATCATTGTACGAGATTTGAAATTTGAATCGAATCGAGACTTCTATATATATGTGGGAGATGAAAGGACATCGGGGCCTTTCTTTTGGAATGTTTGGGAAAACTCCAATATCCTAGTCTAGACTTTGCTATAGCTACACTTAAGTAATACAACTAAGAAATAGTTGTAATGTTCTAATCTGATTATGGGTGCTCATGGTTTATGACGATGGGTTTGGGCTCGAAGTGACATAACGGGTCACTGAACGTAGCCACGGTCACGGGAGGGACGTGTACCTAACAGAGGTATGGAATAATTATATAGCTCTCCTTAAAAACAAAGATTGACCCGAGAGGTGGGGAGAGGACTATGTAAGGGCAGTTCCATTTGGATTAGAGGAGAGTTTATTGAGAGAAGTACTACTTGTACGTTGGGTCACACCAGGATCGTGTATCACATCGCATTCGTCATTCCGTTGGCCGTGGATTCGTTATCGAACTTAAATTCATTGTCATCGACATCTCGTTTGTCCGATTGCCGCTATTACTTATAATCTCTTGTAATCATCACATCTGTACCAATAACGATCAGATAGAATACATAACCACGATGGTCAATTCGAGTGAATATTCGTCCAACGCCCAAAATTCCAACGCTAAACCGATATATATAATAACTGCCAAAGATCTCTCTGAAATATGACCAAATATAGGTTTATTTCAATGTATATATCTAACTTATACATTAATAAAATTCTTCTTCCGTTCGCAGTACGTATTGCATTGTATTTTATAAAATGCTTTACACTGTACATGTTACATCGCGATAGATTTCTATTTCTCGAAATTCTTTATTTTTATTTCTATCAAGATTTTTTTATCGTAACGATGCGATGCAGTAAAATTTCACTTTGGTTGAAAACTTGTAGTACTATACCATATCTGATAATATGCAAACAAATCATCAAATCAATCAATCGATCAGATATTTTTTTGAACTTAAAATAACTAAAACAAAACGTCTAAATATGACTGAAAGCGACATTTATTATGCAGGAAGCTCACAGTAGAGCAAAGAAAAATAGGCGAAACAATGAGAGAGAACACAGAAAAGGAATATGTCGTAATCTCGCCATAAGTTAACATTAACATGGAATACAAGGCAGGTAGCTAGCTAAGACATTGATCGAGCAATTTTTTCACGATATTCTCTATCAATTAAATACCTCCCGGAAATTATCTCTAAAGGAATTGTTAAGTGACCAATAACCCTGTAACGTGACCGTTCACTATGTAATTTATCCGATAGCGTAGATCTGTGATTGGTCGCGTAGCGATCGCGCGATTTGTATTTAGACCTAATTTACTATTCAACAATACGGTTGCGTAGAATGTATTCTCGAGAGACTTTTGCATTATATAGGCATGTGTGTATGTGTGTGTAATGATAATAATATATATATATATGCAAAACTAACGACTCTTTTACATAGTAATGTATTACTTGATTGAAATGATGTTCGTATAATAACCAATCAGCTGATTCACTTCTTTCATCATCTTTTTTTTCTTTTCGTACATCCTTCTTTTTATACATACATATTTCTTCATCTACCTTTATACGATTACGCAATTATCGTGGGAAATAATGAAAAATGTTCCTACATTCAAACTTATTACACGTGTACATTATAAGTAGAGAGTGATAAAGATAAATCATTGCGTTTTCTGTTGATCGATGAAAGAATATCGTGACGAGTATTGTATATGTACGTAAATAAGGGAATGATCGTAAATTCAACAGATTTTCTATTGTGAAACGTTTTATTTCTATAATATAGAATTTGAAAATATACATCTTATACTTCGAAGTATTATCAATACAGAAAGGCTTGCAAACAAAACTACAAATATGAAATATGTTTTAATATAAATCGGGAAATGGTTATTGTATTGTGATTCGCCTCTGACCGTGTTATGAAAAGTTTTAGTTTTATAATATAGGATTTGAGAATGCATTTCTTATAATTTGAAGTATTATAAATGTAATCATCTTTCAAATTCTTATTATAAGTAATAGTTATAAAATAAATTAAATTTGATATAAGAACTTTTCCTGTTTAGGTATGTACATATATGCCATTGTACACTACTGCTCAAACATATGTAGGCACTTGTTTATTTTTGGTAAGATATAATTTACAAAATTAAGAATGGAAAGGCCCAGAACAATTTTATCTCTAATTCGAGTTATCGAACTGTAAATATAAAAAATTTTTGAATAGTTTCGTTGTTTAGAAAGAGTTTTCATGATTCTCAGCTTGTTTAATACTTAGTACGTAAGATAAGAGAAGAGTCTTCCAAATCCGTAGCGAGACTGTTATAATTAATTCTAGCAACAATTAACCACTTAATACTTTGAGGAATCGTGTATTTAATTTTCATATAGCATTAGTAATGTTTTAAATGAAAAATTTAAATTTAGTATGATATAACGTAATTTGTTGATTCCATAGAAATCTTGTTATCTTTTCAGTATTTACTAATAATAAGTATCTTAAGATCTCTTAATCATTAGTTTCCCATTAATTAATCATATATTTATCATATATAATCATTATATTATTATTAACATTCATATACATGTACTATTAATACAAATCGACCAAAGTATCCACATATAATACTCATGAGTAGTATATCCGTTTCTCTTATATCAAAACCGTAAATATGCGATTCGATGGATTATAAAAATTCATAAGCGAACGTAAAATAATCAAATAATTCTGGAAATCATGAGTCGAGTTTAAAGTATAACCATAATCTAAAAACAAAAGAAGAGGACATTTAGCTCTGCTTTCCTTTTTTACTGAAATAGTAGAAATTCGCATATTCATGCTATCGATCGTGTATTGGCATAAGGAGTTCCATATAATATCTTTCATGTTTTATGACTCTAAACAAGTTAATTTTTACACGAAGAAAGTTTATATAGAATCTCAATTTTTTCCTAGTATACAATAGAATAGTTTTTTGAACTTGTTTAGCACGAATGAAAGTCGATAATCGAGTGAATGAAAGTTATTCACAACGGATGGATCTTTGGTGAAAGTTATGTACCAGTACCACTGAATACACAATAGCTTCACGTTCCAGATATTTGATCAGGAAAATTTTTTAATTACTTTGAACTGCGTAACGTTAGAGATATTTAGAACGTTATATTATTTTTCGAATGAATATATTTAATATACTTTTAATATACTTTTTTTCATAAATGGAATTTCATTATATCACGTAACGCCACATAAAGTAATAATAAAAACACTTTATAATTTAACATTAAATAAAAAAACTTTGAAGAACGTAACTAATGTAAATAGAGATTAGAAATATAATAATAATGCAGCCTATGCAAAATGAAATATACAATAATAAGAAGGAGAACATTTTACAATAATTTAGTTTTAAAGGATGATTAAAAAGGCATTACAATAAATTATATACTTATAAAACTATATCATAGAATAAAATAAATCTTTATTCATCATATTCTTATCGTATTAATATACTTTTAATAAAAGAGAGTATTCTAAGAAAAGAAATAAATGGGGAAATTTAATGTAAAACACAGAGAAGAATCGAAACATAAAAAGGGTGATATACAATATTTGTCATATAATACAATATGTAATTTTATCGGTATTTTTTTAAAAGCTATCTACAAAAGATTGAGATTTCAATAAAAGCTTTATGTAATCAACTGTATTTAAAATTTTCTATTTGAAAGAACAAATATTTTCTCACGCTTTTCATCACAAATTAGTTAAAGAATAATTGGTTTTCTCAAGGATTATTTATAGAATTTGATCACCCATAATCATACATCAATAGCAATTTGTAATCAAGATTATACTAGATTATATCAGATTATAAACGAACTATCAATTTTTATAATTGTCATTTAAATTTAAAAGTGAAAACAAAACTAATCAAATTTGAAAACAATTAATACGTATTAATCGTAAACAAACTAACTATCAATCTTAAACATTGTCAGTTAAACTTAAAAACAATAATCACTAAATTTTTAAAAATGCTGAATAACTAAACTCCTTACATAAACAAAGTAGTGATCAATCTTGCGTTCTTTATTGTAAATTGAAATAATTAAACTGTACGCTTTACTTTATAATACCTAGGGCTGAATTGTAATATTGGGTTGGCAACTAAATGATTGCGGATTTTGTCATTAGGTGGTAATCACTTAGTTGCCAACATCAGCATGTAACATAAATACAATACAATAGACAAACACTTTTATCAAGTTCCTGGATATTTCTATATACTATTCACTTCTGATATTAAAAAAAAAAAGGTTGAATGAATGACGAGTTTGCAAGTTTAGCTACTCAAAAATGGATACTTGCTACAAAACATAAGAGGTGCACAATACTTCATTTTATTAATTTCAACTTACTTCATGTGATTTCTTTGTTAATACCTTAGATATCGTTTTCTATTTTAGAAATAATTTGGTGGGCCAGGAATTAAGATGAGCAAGTGAGACTTGTGCTAGATGCTTTTTTGTCAATAAAATGAAGTTGATTAAAGTAAAATAAATATAAATGATAAATATGACTATTGTAAAATATATATAAAAAGTAAAAATTAGTAAATAACTTCGAATTCATTCACTGAGCATGGGTTATAGAGTAAATTTTGTAGTTGTGATATGGCAGGGGACTTGAGAATTTCACGTATAAGAGGTCATTTTTGGATATAAATAAATTAATTTGATAGTTTTTCAGAATTTCCCTTATGAAGTTACAGTTATTATTCTCCTCTGTCATGTAAATATACTACTGTAAATATACTGTAAATATACTATTTAATGTTTTCAAGAGTGTTAAAAACTGAGATACACAAAAAATTCCTACTTTGTAGAATCAATTAGTATGCAATGCATCCTCGCTATCTAGAATGTAGTTTAGTTAGAAATAATATTCAGTCTTTGATATCTCATAAACAGTGAACTATATATATATATAGTAATTATTATAAAAATTAGTATTACAAGTTCACTGTTTATGAGATATCAAAGACTTCATATTATTTCTATTATATAGAATATTGGTATATATAGTATATATATAGTATATATATATATACACACACAGGGTGGTTGGTAACTGGTGGTCGTAGAATAAAAATTTTTCGTTTGAGACTTTGTTTTCGAGAAAATCGACTTTGAATTTTTGCTCGGTACGCGTGCACTTTATCACGTCTCGTTATAGCGGATCTCACTGTAGAAAAACGAAAAAAAAAATTTTTTTTTTTTAATTTTTATTCTATATTTTCGACTTCTCTTATATATATAAAAACATTGCTGATAATTCATAAAAAAATAGGAAACACGACTATGACTAAAAAAATAATGAAAAATTATATATGTATGTATGTACACATACAGTAAGGATCGGGATTCCGCAAGAAAAAGAAAATAAACAAAGAAACTTTGAAAATAATCTACTCACGATATACTAAAGTATACATAGTCAAATATACAATAGGACTGTTTCTGTCGCGTGCCAATCGAAGACTGCCACATTTTTCCGTTACGTTGACTGTATAATCGCGCAGCATCTAGTCACGATTTAATCATCGCGTCAATTCGCACTTTAAAGATACTTTGTCTCATCGCGGTTACTAATTTCTACATACAAATGTCTGTATAAAACATAGGACATATAACGAAGATAAAGGAAACATTAGTAACATATACAATGATGAGAAAAACTAAACACAATTTATAAAATTTTCAATATTACACAACATTACAATATTACAAATTACAACCAATGGAGTGACATAAAAGTCAACATCACGCCATCTTTCGAAGGCTGACACTTTTTTTACAAAGATACTGCAATACTACACAAGGTATATATGTTTATTTCTACACGCTGTTTATGTTGCTTTTGTAATATGCATATGATTAATATTATTAATTCAATATTATTAATATTAATAATATTTATCCTATTGAGGCTCGCCATTAATCGAAATAAAATAATTTTTAACGATAATATTTCCCTTAATTAAATCGTCACTTCAAGATTCAGGATTACTTCACAGTCATAGTAAAGTAGGTCGTTGAACTCGTCTTAACATCGGCTACAACGGTACAAAGTAAAAAATACATAGTGTCATTTTATATGTAGTATCAATGTCAAGATGACCTTAACTTCTTCTCAAAAAAACAATTTTTTTGAAATTTCTTAGCCGATTTTATCCAAAATTTCTAGCCGATTGAAAGCTGGTTAACTTTTATTCGAAACATATGTATCTTCGTCAAATTATCGGAAGTACCTGAAAATCATGGCGATATGACGTTACATGGTACAACCTGTAGATTCTATCAAAAATTGTACAACGCTTTAATTCTAATCAAAAATAAAATAAAAATAAAACACGTTACGTTGTAATATTCTGTAATATTCTATTATATGCAGTAAATTCAGTAAAATACAATATCAATATCTGTTAGGTTAAATATAGATTTTATAACACTTTATAATACAATCTTGTTCTATTCCATAAAAACGTAATAAATTCTATATTATATTGGGCAATTATATTAGACACAGAAAAACATACATGTATAATTATACTATGTACATATAGTAAAATAAGTAAAGTTGAGTATCTACATAAAATTTTAGTATACATATTCAATACACACAGATTGTATCAGAAATACAGACACTACAGGACCACCACATAGATATGTATTCACATAGATGCTAGATATTTCACCATCAGTGTACGTAAATAAAAGTTCTGAATTTAACAAATACATGCATTAGTTTTATCTGAAAAAGTCGGAAAACATATCAGCTTGCAAAACCTCCCAATTTCAAAGTTCAAATGTCGCAATTTTAGTGTCACATTGCAAAATAAAAATTACTATTTATCAAATTGACACAGTAAATTGATACAATTATATACAGTGAAAATTATCAAATAAAAATTGCAGAGTCTCAACATAAAATATTACGTCGATGCGATTCAGATTATTTGCAAAGTTACCGATGAAAATATCGGAACGAAGTATACTGAAATATATATTCTTCTGTTGTGAGAGGCAGCAATTTCTTCGAGACGAGTGTGAATGGTATTGAAGGAAGGTCAACAAGACACCGAAAGAGGCAAAAACAAAATGAGATTGATCGTAAAGTATCTTAATTAACTATCAACGAAACGTGGCGCTAAAAGGCCGTGCTCTGACTATAAGGATGTGTTTATAATAATAATAAATTCATAGTATACGTAGACTGGTAAGTCGACGTAGCACGACGAAGCGAGCGACGTTGGAAAATCAATCATTTGCATACACATTGCACGCACAATTTACACGAATGATTACGTATCTCGCGAAGACGATTGGATTTCAAAATCACGAGATACCGCTTATCGACGTCTTCGTTATGAAAATAACTACCATGTAATAAAAGTAATTACTGTACCGCGATTTTGAAACCAAGTTTCCATCTTGGGAACGTTTCTACATAATAAAAATAGCGAGTATTTCTTCTTGTACGTGTAATTCAAATATTTAACGATTTATTAATTTATTAATTTGTAAAGGCTTTTAGTTTTTTCAATAAATTTTTCATTTAGTTAATACATGTATATTTATCAGTAAATTCCTTAATTTTTTAGTTTCAATTAAGTTTAGTTTCAGCTGTCGTTATTTATATTGGACTTCAAAATGAAATATGTTACTGAGAATATGTGAGAACTTATACATATGTAGGCATATAATAATTTAGATCTTTTTTACTGCCTTTTTAAAGAATTATCTACATAAAAAGTACGATTATATACGATATATGTATTATATTTACACAAATTTGGTTAAAACCAAGCATTCTTTAACTTTGTACTATCAAATAATATACTATCATATTTTTTGTGTATTGCATTGTCAATTGTGTTTTATATCTTCCACGATGAAATAGTATTTACATATCATTGCTAACATTCGGGTTCTTCAATAATTCTTTTGTACTCAAATTTCATTCTAATTCACTTTTATAACCTCTAATACATTACATCACAAAATTGAATGCTACAATTCGATAGTTTACATTGTTTAAATTATAACAATAACAAGTGTTTATAAAATTATTATTTTAACATTTCGAGAAACATTGTTATAATTTGTTCAGTTTCAATACGTCTACATTGCATTTTATCAATATTTTCAACTATACTGATCTTTAGTTAAATTATATCGTACTACACATAACATAGTATTATTTCTGTTTATATTCTAATTTGTCATTTAAATAACTAATTTATCGGTTCGACTATCTGATTCAGATTGAAAAAAATATTTTTTCAAAGACATAAAAATGAAGTAACAATTACAAATAATGAATGTAAAAATCAAGGTACAGTGTATATCTAACATAGCAAGCAATATTATTTATAGAATGACTGTGAATATTATTCAGATTTTCTTTATGCTTTTACGTAAACATATATAGAATACATTATACCTGAGGCCTGAATGAAATAGGTTAGTAATAATTTTATAACAAAACACTACTTTATAGTGGCAAAAAAGGAGTTACCACATAAATTGTGCGTGAAACAGGGAGTTTATATTCATACAGTTTGGGCCGATGAAACATATACCCTTCCGCATACTCGACGAGCCTCGGTACAACAAGATTAATTCGGCCCTTCTGTATTCGCGCATGATGCCGCGTTGCTTACGGCTTACGCAACGTTACGTAGTCCGGAAAGTAAAAAAAAAAAAAAAAGGAAAAGAGGGGAAGAGCAGGAAGAACGGTCGGGCAGAAGTCGGAAAGAAGAGAAGAATGAGAAACAGGTAGAAACGGATGCACGAATGAAATGAGGAAGAAATCGACTCGAGAAGGGATCATACAATATATATACTACGTATGTACAATGACTAGAAAAAGTATCGGAACATGCCCTTATATTCAAGTGAAGCCTTTTTTTATCAAGTTCTACAGTTTTTCATTAAATGTTTGTTCATCAAAAAGTTGTGAAATGACAAACTGATTCTACTCCACTTTTTGCCAGTTTCACCATTTCATTATCTAATTTCATGATTAACATTCAATTCTCGAGAAATAAATGTCTTATTTCAACAAATTTATTTATTGAATATGGTATAAGCTATAAACAATAGTAAATTTTAAAAATACTGTCTGTAACATCATCATCATTTTTCTGTATATTTAAATTTGCGGAATGATTTATATGATACGAAAATTAATATATCTGGACCTAAGTAATTAGTATGTATATGCTGTAATAGTTTTTGTAACCACTGTAAAAGAAAAAAGCAACGAGAAATAGGAAGACAGAACGAATGAGAGAGAAACTAAGCTGACGGGCAATGGAAGCATTACATACCGTCCACAATGCATGACGTGTGGAATAAACAGAGGAGCGCCAGAGCGAGAAAGCTCGCTATGCCGCCGTCGCACGCGCCTCTCATCTTCTCTCGAGTTTTCCTTGTGATCGTTGGTAGTGGAGGTGGTGGTGGTTGTGGTGGTGATGATGGTGATGGTGATGGTGGTGGTGATGGTGATAGTGATAGTGATAGCGATAGTGATAGTGACAGTGATAGTGATAGTGATGGTGGCGGTCGTCGTCGTCGTCGTCGTCGTCGTCGTCGTCGTTGTTCTCGTCGTTGTTCTCGTCGTCCACGGCCTCGCTATCCTCTCGCGAAAAAACAAATTTTCGCGAAAGCAGCCGCAGCTCAATGGCGACGACAGCAAACGGCGACACGAGGATCGCGGTCGACGTAGCCACGGCGGTATCTTGATACCCAGAATATCATCTTCTTGTCGACGTGGGGCTAAGGCCAAGTTCCCCGTCGACGGAACACTTGTCACCGTTGATCGCCTCTCGCTCTCATACGAGCACACACGCGTACACAAACTGAATGCACAGTGGTTCTTCGTTACTCGGCTCTCGTGTTATTTTTCCTTCGTTCTTCCTCACGTCTCACTCTCATCTCGTAACTCGTGGTGTTCGCGCTAACAAGGTCCCTCCTTTTTTTTTCTTAACCTCTCCCACTCTCTCTCTCTTGTGTTTTTCGTTCACCACGCCGATGATCGAACACCAACTCCACACACTTTACACTGCGAACAATCGACAATAAAACGAAAGATTACTTTTTTTTCGTAATGTGTTCAAGCGCTTCACGCCAAGAACCTCGTTGCCTCTCATCGTCTACATCGCGCAAGGCAAGCCGCCATTTTCCTACTGTACTGATAGGCCCGGCCTATTATCCCTGTTGGCCAACAGAGAGAGAGAAGCTTGCACCGACAAAGAAAAAACCAACAACGAACGTAATGATTCACTGACAATTCGATGAATGGTTCGATCTCGCGCGAATCACGCGACACCAACTCTTTGACATCATCGTCCGGCTTGTAAACGTAACCTCCAGACAACTGTCACGCGGACCACTTACGAATTTTCACGGTGAGACTGAGACACACAACGACTCGTGCTGTTGCTACTGCTTACTGCTGCCGCTACTGCTGCTGCCTCTGCTTCTGCAACCAGTAGTTCGTTCAGCGGCGCCATCGCTCTTCCAAATCAGGGCCGTAAATATCAACATCGACATCACCGCGAATTTCAAGGATTTTTGTTAATTACTCTTATCACTTCATTCAGAATTTCGTATATCGATTACGGAATTAATTTGATGATAAATTATCAATTTGCAAAAAATTGACAAGTTTAATGATATCATTCCTTCAACGATATTCTAGTTATTATATTTATACTCTATAATTTTACGTAGCAATAACACTTTGAAACCTACATATTTCTTACATAAAAATTGAATATATATATATATATATATATATATATATGATAATATGAATATATATATGATACCAGTAATAATCTTTGCATTAAAGAAAAATTTTTTCTTATTTTTTCTTATTTTTTCGAAATCAAATTTTTCTTTTAATTGTCCTTCATTTCAGGGAGCAGAATGCTGAAATATTTGTTTGAAAATAGCGTACAGTATTTCGCTTAAGGAATGTTAATGGATTATATATGTATGTATATATTAAGTGTATTAATGTATTTATGTAAACAATCAATAAGGACACTGAATTAGAAAACTTTCTATTAACATTTATTTATAAATCTCGTGTATATAACCACAAAAACATTATGTTGCTTGGAATAAATTGATATTAAATTATTTGTTTATACCAGTTTCCTGTAATCACGTACAATAGAAATAGTTCTTGTAAAATTATCATGAATATTTTAACTTGCTAATCTTCTAAGACTTTGTTTTTTATAAATGGTATACATATTATACATTATACAAAACATTTTGATATCAAACATATATCAAATTTATTTGACATATAATATAATATACCAAGTATAACATTGATATTATTGCTTATTTTTTTCATTCTTTCCTAATGTTACTACCACAAAAGAATATAATATTTTGAAACTAATATTTTCTCTACAATAAAGCAGAGAACAACTTTTATAACAATTTCATTGTAACATTAAAAGTAGTAGTACCATTAAGAACGAACTATTTACACTTGTAAAAATATTTAATAAGAGCGTAATATTTAAAATAAAATGGAAAACTATAGGAAAAGTTTTCCAAAAATGCAATAAATGAATATGGAAGTATGAAAAAATATAATTACAATAATTCTCCACATAATGGAAAATACTAATACATCTTTTTAAGGTAAAATATTGGTAAGTATTGTACTGTATCCTATAATGTCATAGTGTATCGCAATAAGTAATGTAATTAGTATCAAAAACTTCATACCTCCGTGCTCGCTCGCGCAGTATTTGTTTTATATGCGTAACATATATTGCACAAAAAGTAAAGGAATATTCTTTGTTTGTTTCTTTTAAAATAGGATCTTTCGCTATAGATCACGTAAATGCCCACTTGTAAAAAAAATAAAGCTACAGTATTTACCATCATAATTATAATAATTGCAGATATCTACATATCAAATTATGTAAAAAGTATATATAAATGTTTGATACAACTGACGTTGTTCACTACTACAAACAGTTACAATAAGTGATACATATGTTAGGTACATACTTGTTCTCAAAAAGGCGCATTTACTTCCAACATTTATAATCTTAAATCTAAGCTCCATCAAAAATGCTCGATCTTTCAAAATTTTATGAATCTACATTTTTTATAAATTTGGAAAAATTGTAAGCTAATTTACTATTTCATAGAATCTGTAAAAGAGGAAAATGCTTTAAGTAAAAGCAAATACTACGTTCTATGTCAAGATTATTCCGTAGAGGATATAAAATCTAGCACATTTCGGAATTTACAAGATTCTAAACCCACTCGCGTGATAATTAAAATATTTATGAAATCAAATAAATTCGGTTTCATATGGTAACCTGCGTATGTTTATTTATATTTGAGGTTGACTTCCCCATGCCCTTGAAAGTACGGTCCTCGTAATCCTTTTGCCAATAGTCTGTACGATAAAACCTATCTTTTGTAACCTATCGTGATCCAAAATTTTTCTTCCATCGAAAATATATGCAGGTTTCATCATGTTAATATAAATTCGTTTGTAATCCAGTTCCTAAAACAAATAATAAATCATAAAATAATTGTAAAACTATTTATTAAAATAATTACAATTGTTACTTACTACGAACTCATCCCATTCGGTACACAGTACTATAGCGTGTGTATCTTTCGTAACACTATAAGCGTCTTTGTAAATACTGATCCTGCTTTTTACGTATTCTGGATCATTAGTTACACTCGGATGTGTCAAATCCTCGATAATTTGACTCTCCTCGACCTTTATAAGAGAAAAAAGATACAAAACGCTTAATAACTAGTCAAATGTACATATTACAGATTACATTCTCATCAATGAGAATTACCTTGGGATCATATATATGAAGCATAGCACCCTCATCGAGTAGGGTCTTAGCAACATGAATGGCCGGTGACTCACGCGTGTCGCCAGTATTTTTCTTGAAGGCAAAGCCTAGCATAGAAATACTTTTGTCCGTGACGGTATTGAACAGAGACTCGATTACTTTCGCGGAGAATCTAGATTTCTGGTATTCATTCATGTCTATGACTTGTTGCCAATAGGCCGCCACCTCTGGTAAGTTTAGACATTCGCAGATATACACTAAATTAAGAATATCCT
Source organism: Bombus cullumanus (assembly GCA_014737535.1). Taxonomy (NCBI): domain Eukaryota; kingdom Metazoa; phylum Arthropoda; class Insecta; order Hymenoptera; family Apidae; genus Bombus; species Bombus cullumanus. Next base: position 3,193,290 of record JACXIX010000021.1, on the reverse strand, counting down.
TTTGAAAGCACGAACCACCAAAACCGACCGATGCGTGAAGGAACTTCGATCCTATTCGAGAGTCAAGGCCAACAGCCCGTGCCACCTCAGACACGTCCGCGCCAGTCGCTTCACATACCGCTGACAAGGAATTTATGCTTGATATGCGTTGCGCTAAAAAGGCATTGGCGGCCTAAAATCACAATTAATTCAAATAATTACATAATGATTTTACGTATAAGCTCGACTACGTGCCGTAGCAACATGATATTTCAAATGTAAAAATGACGACGCAGCGTTGTCAGTTATTTGACAAATAATGTTGCTTTTCCGTCTTTAATATTATCAATGTATACATTGCGTTGAAATTAATTAATTTCATTCGTTAGCATTTCGCAAACAGCAACGATATCGTTTCGCCACTAAACCAATGTTTTATTTTCTGCTTTTACCAGCTTGGATAACTCGGAACTCCAAGTGTTCGTAGTTAAAATATTCTTCCTTGGAATCCAATGCTCGTAAACTTTGCATAATTCCTCGATGGCTGCCTGTCCTTCCGGTGAGTCCTCACCTCCGATTAAAACACGATCTGCATTCACTAAATCCTCAATTGCGGTTCCCTCCGCCAAGAACTCCGGGTTTGATAAGATCTGAAGAAGAGATTACGCCTTTCCTGTTACTCTCGACTTGCACGATTGCGATGAAACTAAGAACACGTGACAAATAATAGAAAGGCTGATTAGCTGAGAAAGAAAAAAGGTCACGAACGATACGTGGCGAATGAAAAGCAGTTCGAATAGAAATTCTTGTACACTTGAGCAAATACGAACTCATCAAGTATTAAATCAGGTAATTCCAAAGCCCGACAGTTAATATGTATATTGATCATAGACGTCAGCAAGAATCAGGAATATTATTCATTGCATATCATCGAACGATTATTTCAAAATATTGTTGAAATGATAAATTGAACAGCTGTGGAATTAAATATTTATATAGGGACGTACGCAGCTGATAATTATCGATAAAGAATCAGTTATTTGACTTTCTCGTTTGCAATAATATTTACTTTTAACTCGTGACTCAATTTCGAAATTTATCCCTTATTATGTTTCTGAAATTTTAAACTAGCAAGTATATTTTAAGTATTTTAAAAGATATTTAAATTGCATTAGCATAGCCCATAAACAGAAAGAAAAAGAGATTAATCCACATGCACTAAAAGTTGTATCTGGCGAGCGGCGAGCCTAAAAATAGCTTCAAAGGATACAGTAAAATACTCTATTACAAGCAACAAGCGACTGTTCTAAACTTCCTTTGCTCTTGTTTTACTTCGATACTCAATCCAATAAACTACATATCTATCTGCTCAATCTTGGCTTCTGAGTACTTTTACACAACGGAGTACAGGAAGCCAGCCACGTGGCATTCGACCCATTACTCTCTAGATTCTACACGACTTTAAAATCTAGAGTGCAACGAAAGAGAAACAAAGAAGTTCCAAGAAAAGGATTTATACTTCGATCAAAGTAATTAGCATTTTACAACTGCCTTGCACGATAATTTACCAACTAACAATATTCTGCTGAATTTGCAAGTTGTAGGTTATGGATTTTTCTTCTATAATTTCACGGTCTTAAGATATAGGATAATAAGACTATTTGTAATTTATGGAATTGATAAAATCTCGTTTGATTTATCACCGAAATTGTTAGGGTTATACAAGGAAGTGTATTAATAATTTGCAACTCATGCAGATGTTTATATAAGAAAATATATGAAATACTTGAAATAAAGTATTCATTATAATATTTGAAGGAAGAAAGAAATCTATTTAGATTCCACTTTTTTAAATACTTAAAGATATAAATTTGCATCAACATCCGCAGTTTACTTAGGGCTTATAAAATTTCATTAATATTAGTCTCATTAAGTAAAAGAGTCTAGAACGCGAAATTAAACCATTTTTTATTTCTCCCATAAGCTTTCCTTACATAAAATTGTCTATTACGCAGTAAAAACATTCGATCAAGATTTCGCCGATATGGTTGATGCAGTCGTAAATTTCCGTAACGGAAATGTTACCTGATACGATACTCCTGGTTTATGATTGGCACGCAAAATATTCATGATACTCTCCGCTGCTCTGACTGGGACTGTGCTCTTCTCCACAACGATTTTGTCCCCGGTCGCAATTTCCGCGATCATTCTGGCTGCGTTCTCGACGTACTTCAAATCGGCTGCCCTTCCTTTCCCATTGCCAAATGTTTTTGTCGGCGTGTTGACCGAGATAAAAATTAGATCAGCCTCCTGGATCGCGGTCTCGATGTCCGTAGAAAAGAATAAATTTTTGCCGCGACATTTACGCACAACCTCATCGAGACCTGGTTCATAGATCGGAAGCTTTTCTGAGTTCCATTGTGCAATTCTCTCTTTACTCTTGTCCACTACAGTCACCTGAATCTCTGGGCACTTCAAGGCTATCACGCTACATGTCGGTCCACCTACATATCCGGCACCGATACCGCAAATCTTTCTGATAGTCATATCGATCGATTTATATCGTACCTATCAATCATTTAACCATTGCTAGTTATCTTCTTCGAAGAAAAATAATTTGTATAGTATAAAATAATATATAATGGATTAATATATATATATATATATAATAAATAAATAATTAATAAAAATAATTAATAAAATAATATTATATATATATATTGCAATAATCATTAACTATATCGCTAGATATAATGACTACAAAAGGCATTACACATATCTTTATTTCTAATGAAGCAATTTTCTATCAGATTCTGCATTTTATTTTTACAGTACCAAATTTTGGAAGTCATATGAGAGTAGTATATACTACTAACTGATAGGAAATTTAATACTAATTAATTATGTAATAAGTATGTGCTATAATAAAAACAATGATGTGCAAACACTTTTTGTGGCCACTTAAGTGTATTTACGTTTCATAGGTTCATAAACTTTTTGGGGAATGATATCAAATTTTTATTTCTTAATGTTTATTTCATATGTATATTTACTGGAAAAATTATAGTTATTTAGTGCTAACTGACACTAAGAATTATAGCTGCAATATACTATATTTACAATTACAACAGTAATTTATTATCGGCAAACACTTTTGCACCGACATTTGCAGACACCGAGATCTTCTAAATTGAGAAGTATGTTGATAATATTAATCTGTAGTTAAATAAATCGAAATGAACTGAAATGTTTTTTTCCGCAACATTCTTCTCTTATTAAACTGAAAATTGAAATATTCTGTCGGAATATATATATGTTCCGTTGATGTTTTCCTGAAACGTAAATTTGATTGTTGTACGAGTTACAAAATTTATAATAATATAACAAAATAATAATATTAAAAAAAAATTAATTTTAACATTTAGTTGCATTCTTTCTTCATAGACTATCCTCAAAGGTAATTTAAGTACATATATTCATATTTTCACCGATTCAAGTAAAGTATGCTTTTCGATGAAAAATGTTGCGCGTACTGCTATAATTTAATTTGGATTTGATAGAATTAACATTAAAGATGTATTTAATATGTTTTTCTCAGTAATCGCGAGCGGAATTCTGCATGACGACTTCAGCATGCGATACAAGTAGTGACCATAAAATCTATTGCTAGCTTTAAACAGATAGAACAGAAATCTTCAGTAATAACGTTTAAGATAATATAAAATGATTATACTTAATGTATATACTAACATTACCTGTAATGGTCCAAAAAGTACACCCAAATAGAAAATGTGAGATTTCTCAGATTCGACAGTGGGAGGGAAGGAAATGTCACGATAAGTCGGAAACTAACACTAATCATCCAGGTTACGTACTGTCACGAACACACTAGTAAACGAAAGTTTTTCGAATACCAAGTATCAGCTTTCATGACAGGTGAGTATCTTAGACGGATTGTCGACACATTATGAACTTAGCACATCATAGCCGCTACGCGTCCTCCTTCAGAAAATAGTCCATGGTGGAGGCGCGAAGATCGCACGCGCGAACCGTCGTTGCCGTCGTTGCCACATTTTCGTCCCTAGTAAATTCGTGCATGCGCTCTTTGAACAGTTTTAATTTGTTACCGCATCTTTCAAATATATAAACACATTTTGGAAAGAAAATTTGTTCTCAAACTATATCTTAGGCGTAACATTAATTGTTACGATTATGTTTCGTTGATATAATACGTTCTAAATCAATATGCATATAATTTCTGTGCTTCATATACATAGAATCTTAATGTATTCATATACATAAATCTTACAATTATTCATCTCATATTTTCTATTTTTCTATTTGTATCTTTTCTGTATGTAAATTTATAAATTTTCTATTTATACATATATTTTCACAAAAGAAATAATAATTACTTTAAACGGTGGAATTATGAATTTATTTCATCTTTTTCCTTTTTTCAAATTTAAAAAGATAATTAGGATTATTGTTAAAAATATATTGCAAGAAGTGGTTTGAAGAAATAGAAACAATCATTGTGTTTCTTTTCTAGAAGCAAGTAACTACATTAAGATTTTAATTGTCAAGTGGCGCTGTTGCATGCTTGTGGTGGCGCTGCTGCATGCTTGTGGTGGCGCTGCTGCATGAAACTTTCTTTACGTTCTTGGTGATCGTACTTCGCGTTGTTCTAAGCAAAGTACAAACTTTTATATCTATTGTGATATAAAAGATCCGTTAGGTTTTGTATTAAAACGATGGTTCAGAAGAAGGTAAATTTACTAAATTGCTAAATAAGATTAATATTTCTAACAGTAATTAGTTACTGTTATGAATTATAGTGTTTCAATCTCAGCATGTTTTGGACATATGATGTTATAAATATATTTCTTTTATATAGATTTGTTTATCATATTTTATAAGCTATCGAAAATGATATTATTTATTATTGTAGAAGTATATAAATTTTTGGTATTTGCAAAAGTTATAATGTTTTAGTTTTCATAAGATTAACTGCAACATTTTGCATGTACACATGATTTTGAACAATGATAATGAATGCATAATAATATTTATGATATAAATGATATTAATATATGCATTCACAAAAATTTAGCCCAAGAAGAAAGTAGGAAAGAAGGTGGCTGCTGCACCTTTGGCAGTCAAGAAGGTTGAACCCAAAAAACAAACCAATCCTCTGTTTGAAAAACGTACTCGTAACTTTGGTATTGGTAAGTTGGACACATAACTTTAGATATACAAATTAATTATAATATATTAACATTAAATAACATACAATATAACATACATGACAACAAAATAATAAACAATCTATTATTTAGGACAGGATATTCAACCTGCTCGTGATCTTAGCCGCTTTGTGAAATGGCCCAAGTATATTCGTATTCAGCGGCAGAGAGCTGTATTGCAAAAAAGATTAAAAGTACCACCACCAATCAATCAATTTACACAGACATTGGATAAACAAACAGGTATATTTATTTTATATTTGTTACATGCTAGAAAATAAAACAGTTAGAAAAATTTAACAATTCATAGAGATCTATCATTAACCTTTCATGTTACAGCAACACAATTATTCAAAATGTTGGAAAAATATAGACCTGATTCAGTTCTCATGAAAAAATTGAAGCTGAAAGATAGAGCTGAACAAAAAGTTATAAAGAAAGAAGATGCACCAGTAAAGAAACCTAATGTGTTACGCAGTGGAACAAATACAGTCACTACACTCGTAGAACAGAAGAAAGCTCAGCTTGTGGTGATTGCCCATGATGTAGACCCGATTGAGGTATACTTCCTTGTTTCTTAAAATACTATGCAAAGTATATTTAATAGTTCTATCACAATGATGTTAGAATTTCTTCACCTGAGAATAAATTCATGTAATCAATCTTTTTCAAAGGATGAAATATGATTCTGAGTAACGTATAGTTGTAGTCATAAACTATTGATTACAATATTATTCTCTTTTATAGATTTGTTATTTTTTATCACAGGTTGTTCTATTTCTACCAGCCCTCTGTCGTAAAATGGGTGTACCTTATTGTATTGTGAAAGGTAAATCGCGATTGGGACTCCTTGTTAGGCGTAAAACTTGTACTGCACTAGCTTTGACCCAGGTAAGGGTTTTCATCAAAGCCAACTATTCTTACATAACATATAATTAATAATTTATAGTATGATGAATTTAAATAGAGCCAATCCAATGATAATGTTAATGATATAACTAAACAATATGTTATACTGATATAATTTTATTAGTATTATGTATTATAATTTTAATGTACTTTATTTTCGGTAACATATTATTTTTATTTCAGGTTGATTCCGGCGATAGAGCCAACTTCTCGAAACTGGTTGAAGCTATTAAGACAAACTTTAATGATAGACATGATGAAATCCGACGTCACTGGGGTGGTGGTCTCCTAGGCAGTAAATCTGCCGCTAGAATAGCTAAGTTAGAGAAAGCTAAAGCAAAGGAACTTGCACAAAAGCAGGGTTAACATCTATCTGTTTATTGAATGTTGTTTATTAAGTACAACAATAAAATAAAAAACCAAAGCTTCTGTTGTTCTATATAACACACAAGTCCTTCGATTAAGACGGAAAATTTAGAATCAAAATTATTAATTTAGGAAGATAAAATTTCATTATATAAAAAAAACAATTTTTACTTTATTGAAACAAAGTGAAAGAATTATGCAAATTTAGTAATTAGATAGTTACAATCATATTTAATTGTATATGTACATTAAAATATAAATATATATATTACAGCATATATATAATATAATTATATATATTATAGTACATATATAATATAATTATATATATTGCAGTATATATATATATAAAAGTTTTGCTATGGAACATTCATATTCTTTTTTTTATTAATTTTTCCAATCTTTTTATTCGCCCAGCTTCATGTTCTGGACTATCTTGAATGATGTGACTCCTAGTGTCATGTAAAATATCTGTATTCTCAGGTTGCTTGAACTGTTCTAGTAATAGAACTTGTTCTGTTTTTTTCAAGCCCTACGAATTATTGAGATTTTAATACGACTGTTAAGTATTCTAAATGTTTATAAACAGATTAGTTTACCTTCATATCTAAAATTTTTTGAAATTCTGGAGCTTGCAAATCTGGTAGACGTATTCTACATTGTTTTACAAACTCTTTTGGAGATTCTATTGGTGACATCACAATTTTGAGTATCATTTCCGCACTTGCCATGCCTTTTACTACTACCTGTTTATAGTGAAATATATGTTTTGATACAAATCAATATATCAAATTAATGTATACAAATTAATGTGCTGATTAATTTATAAAAAGTTAATATATCAAACGAAATTACTTTGGTATATGTCGCTGGTGCTTTCCTTTGAACTTGATATCCTGTTGATGGGAGGTCCAAAAGAGCAGTTTTCAACATATGTACATCTAATAGTAATTGTTCAGCGCCCACAGTATTTAAAGGTTTGCACTTATACAATTGCTGTACTAATTTTACTATAAAAGAACTGCAAAGAAATACATTTTTCATTAACTTTCTTAGTAAAACAAATTCACTTTAAGTTTCAGTTTTTACCTGGCAAACTTGACACAGAGTTGAGTAAAATATTTTCTGCATGAAGACAACCTATCTCTGATAGTAGGTATTGTTTGTCGAAGGTGTGCCACAATAGTATTAACATAATTACTTTGGTCACCAACAACCTCTATGGCACTCCATTGAACCTAAGAAATATTTGCATATCAATAACGGTGAACAAAATCATGCATATAACAAATATGAAACTGAATAAGTACCTTCGTCATTGCAGTTAATGCAGATTCACATGCAGACTCTAAATCTTGAACAAGTAGTTGTATACAATTCGATATAACACTGGAAAAGTTGTTATGAATAATATTAAAAAACTAATTAAATATCGATAACCTGAAAAAGATATGTAAATAAGTATATACTTATGAAAAATATCTTGTTCCTGAGATAGATTAATCTTTTCTGAATAACATCTATCTGTTTTTTCTCTTAATTTTTCTTCCAATTGTTGTGTTGTTTCTAAGCAATATTCGGCCGTTGTTAGTATACTGAAAAATAACTTTGTGCAATTAATTTTTTTATAAATATTGTGTTAATTAAAATACCATCAATTAGCAAATTTTTACCAGCATATACGCGACTGCTCTTCTTTGCTAAATCTCGTGCTTTCACCTTCCTTTAGAAAGCTTTGAAAATTTTGTATAAAACCCGATGTTGAGAGGTCTCGAAAATCACGTATACTACTCATACTGGTACCAATTCCTGTACTACCTCCGATTCTGTAATAAATTTTAATTATAAAAGGTCATAAATTTAATTAATTCAAATAAAAAGCGTGTACTCTACTTACTTAGGTAAATTATTTTGTAATATTTTAAGAGCATATTCTCGCAAATATTTTTGAAAAGTTTCAGCTAAACTCAACATAATCGAGCCAGTACTAAGTTGTGTACATTGCAACATGCACTTTTTATAAAATACAAACAGATCTGCGCAAGAGGATAACACACTACTAGGACCTTCAATACCATCAAAATCTTTTGCACCAGGTGGTTGTGTTTTAGAATCTGATATAAATTTATCCATTAGATCTGCCAGATTACGATCCAAACTTTCTATATAAATGTTTAAGTATGGTTCAAAACATTTTCCTATAAGATTTGAAAATGGTGATGGTTTTGGCTTTTCGTTTTGTACCTGTTACATAATACAACTGTTAGTATAAATGTTCAGTATAAATCTTAAGTAGAAGACTATTTTATATAATATTTTTAAAAACCTGGTCATTTTGTTCAAACGGATTTCCTGGAACTTTATTATCAGTCGTGTCTGCAGTAGTAATCCTTTTATTTATTATATCCACATTTTCCAAAGTAATACCACTAAATCTTTTTGTTAATAATGATTCAAAATTACTTGTTCTTTGAATTGCATAAAGTAATAGTTTTACATCTATTTCAGAACGTCTTTTATGCATTAACTTTGTAAGATCTTCTCTTGTAACATGACAAAATTGCACAGCAATTCGTTCAGAGATCTCCCAATCTTGCGGGAAGATTGTACCAAATTTTGACTCAAAATCAAGTAAATGCTTTTTTATCCATGCATAGCGTCGATCTATTTTATCTAACCATGCAAAATCTTGATTTTCATCAAAGAGATGTGCATATTCTTGTAATTGAATACCCACAAACCAAGTAAGTAAATCTTTCCTTGTAAAAAGAATTAGTCATTACATTTGTGTTAAAACTATTTGAGTAACTAATCTTCTAATAAACATACTTACTTAACTTTAGGGTCCAATACGGATAACACTAAACAACCTTCTGTTAACTGATTAAAGTATTTTGGATTTTGACCAGAAAATGCTTGTTTAAAATCTGCTGTAATTTGTTGAGCCAGTTCAATATGTATTTGACGTACCTTTATTTCAAAATGTTAACAAACATTATACATATATATATATTTTACTATTACTGCTATAAAAATTCATATATTACATACTTCATCAGACAATTGTTTCACTTGAGGTATATCCATGTAACTACTAAAATGTTGCATCACCTCCATCACTGCTTGCAATGGTAAAACAATTTCACCATATTGTTTCTTTTGTGTTAATACTCTAAAATAACATGTAAATAACATTATAAAGTAATAATCACTAAATTACATGTGTTAACTATATTTTTTCTAAAAAATTATTGTACATTACTTTAAAGTATCTACACCCTCTACGAGCATATGTAAATGATTTAAAGCTGTTATCGAGGCAGTGAGATTCCTTTTAGCAAAATCCAGTTGTTTAATATCTCTTGTTATTTCCTTAACAACCTCTTCAGATTGTTCTGCTTTATCTTTGATATCTTTGATATGCACAAATAGTTTTTTTATTACTTTCTGTGCATTTTCTAATGCTGCTTTCCCATCTTGACCTACATTTGTTTGTCCACGTACTACCGAACGAATTTCCTTGTCTATGTTACATATTTTTAATTCCATGTTATTTACTACATCGTCTATATTCGATAGAGATTGTTCGGTTGGGAATAATGAATTTATATAATCTACTACATTAAAGTTTGGTTGATCCAATGGATCTGTACTAGGTAAAACCTAAAAATTAAAAAATAATTTATTTAATATAAATTCATATAGATCACTAAAGCAAAAAAAGAAAAAATAAATCGTAATACTTAACAAGATAAGAAAACGTTAACTGCTCATTAAGGATAAGTGTCAGTTATAAGTGACAGTTACATGGTCAATCTAACCTGTTCGATCACATTCTGTACATTAGATGGAAAGGTGTAAATAGTTGAATGTAAATCTTCTAATTCATCTTCCTCATGTCCTTCCATTTCTGTTTATGCTTCAATCTCAACTATACAGCTCATACGTATTTCATTTTAAACGTATTTGTATGAGCATATGACAAGAAGATATAACATGTTTATACGAATACTTCAAACCCACAATATACAAAAGCAGAAAGGAATGAATTTTATACTATAAGTGTCGCTCATTTGAATATTATTTTTACGCCTCACAATACAACAGTTAATTATTTTTGTCATAAGTTCAAACAGTAATGAGCTTTATGACATTTATTATTTATATTTAATGTATTATAACTTGTTGTAATAGCTTAGTATCTAAAAAAAGTTAAAAATAATTAATATTTTTATTGCTATAAAAGTAAATATTCAATAAAAGGACACATTAAAATAAAAAAATGGCACTATTTAGGTGGTTTTCACAATATTTTTATTAATCTGTTAACACTTATTTCATTCCTAATATTTAAAAATTTGTACAGAATAATAAAATATTGATATTATGAATATTATATACATACATATATGTATATACAAATTTATCTTTTTCTGTTTCTTTTAATCGAATCTTTCAATTATAAATATATTATACTATAAAAAATTATTAGAAAATATATACAAGTTACGTAGCATATTACTGTAAGTAATAATATTCTTTCCGCGATAGTAATTTATCTCTTTGTCGTAGCAACTGTGTTAATTAAAATTGACGACTCCACCTTATCATGAAGGTACCAAAGCGTTATTCATTTCAGTTTACACTTTGCATCGTTTATTTCATGGCTGACCCATTAGCAAATCCAACGCTGAAGATCGCTCGATAAGCGAAAAGGCAGCGAGTCTCCGCTCTATGTTTTATATTCTATGGGAGTTGGTGAAACGATCGAAAAGCTTGGTCAGTTGTAGCGCCGACTCAGCTCGAAGTTGTGTAGTTTAAAGGCACATCACTGTACAAAATAGACGCACGTTTTTTCCGTATTAAGTAACGTAGAGAGCAGTAAGATTTTGCGTAGAGACATCGCGAGAAAATTCATACGAGGATGCCACGCATTCAGTCAGCATACTGGGGGAAATTCGTATTCGTATATATTTTACAATTATTTTCATGTAAGTTGTACGCAATCGTGAACACCCACCCGGCCAGTTCATTCTGTTCTTGATAGTGAAAATTACCGATTGTTTTTCTATCGAAATTTTTAGTATTGTATAATGTTTCAAACTGAAAAGGAACTCAATCATCGAAATCAAGTTTCCTATCCTGAGAAATTTGCCCGATCGTTTTCGTTGTAAAACATCTTATACGAAACATTCTAAGTCTTTTTAGAATTTGAATGAGAAAGTCACCTGTACTAGTGTTTCATTGACAGTATAAGAAAAACAAATAATCTAGTGAAATAAATGTACATCGATATACGTGACTCCATTTATGTAAAATATTATATATTTCGAATTTAGTCTAGACAATACGAATGTATTATCAGTGATTATGAGTGAAAAGATAATCAGAAGCAAGTTTAACTACTTATACGTCTAATAAATTTGGCTAAAGAGAATTTATTGTTAATTAATGAAATATTATTAGTTAGAGATTCTACCGAATTACGAAGTGTATAGATGTGTTTATATTCTTCGCGGTTTTTTTTTAAACTTTTCGTCATATATGCAACGTGTCACACGTATTAAATATTTTTCTTCAATTATTTAAATTATTATAATATTTCGTTTACGATAAGATGTATCGTAAAATTCATTACGGCAGTTTATAAATGGAATTCGCTTGACATTTGTCTACTCTTCCAATTATAGGAAGACAGAAGCAGGATACGACAAGGAATCAAAAATGGCTCAGCATATGTTCAATCTCATTCAATCATTTCAACCAATAACAAAATGGCTACAACTTGCATCAAATTTTTTTATTTTTCTTAATATATTATAGATATATTTACCATTTTTTCGCCTCAAAAATAATAATTACAGAAATAAAATAATTATGATCTTATATTATTACCAGGAAATATTGTTCAAATCTATTATATTGCTTTTTGCTAATTTATGATAATTCTCGTAGATTATCACTGAAAACTAGAATTAAAATTAAAATACGTGACGAATCATCGAACGGATTCTCGTTTCTGCCATTTGCTCACTTTTTCTTCCCTTTCGTTTCACGGTACACACAGAGGCGTTCTGGAAGGACTCTCGAGCTGCGAACTGCGAACGTTGTTCGAAAAAATTTATTTAAATGTGAAACGTGCGCGATCTAGGTGATTCGTATATACCATAAAACAATTCCATTTTCGACGATTATTCATTGTTATATGCTGATTTCGAAATGTCTTAAAAATACCCGGAATAGCCTGCGCGCGTGTTAGTAACACGCGCTTTCAGTGATCGATACAGTAACACCTCCCAGCAACAGGGTACTGCCACAAGTAGTTATAGTCGACCGAAACTTCTCCATCCTTCCTTACGGTTTCATTAAACCTTGCGTATTTTTAGCGATGTCTCCCTTTTCACTTATCTATTCTTTAAAAATTTCTCCTTGGCTAACCCATTGGCATAATCTCGATCATTTATATGAGGTTCTAGACAAACGACAATTCGATGAACGGAACGAAAAATTGACACGAATACGTTGGATCTACTTCTACAACGACCTAGATTTCACGAAGGAACTCGCTCGCATTAACAGACACTTGCCTTCCGGCACGCTAAATTGTATCGATTATCCGGTTATTAATTGTTGCCCGATGATGTAGCTCGGGGTAATTGTTACTCGACATATTAACAGCGAATCGTTGCGACGTTACGCGGTGCACGGTCCGAACGTTAACGCGATAACATGTAAATTTGATCGTACCAGCTGTTTCATTAATTATAAGCGAAAGTTTATTGGTTACTTTGAAAGATATGATCCGGGATCCGGGAAATTCTTGTTCAATCTACAGTTGAAATTTTATAATTGAAGAGATAGATATTGCTAATCCCTTGCTTTATCATTTTTTCTGTATATCTATCTATATACATATTGTCGATCATATGTATTAGGATTCCTAGTCTTTACATTTATTGGGAAGCTAATAAATTTTACTTCATTTAGTACTTTACATTATATGGCGCGTATGAAAATTAGGAGAAGAACACAATAAATCATATTTTCCACTTTCTACATAGCAGCAGTTTCAAAATTCAGTAAATTATTTGATGCTGTGGTAAACACGTATGTTTCCACTTTCTCCATAATTTACAAATATTGCATGCCTTGTATTAAAATATCGAAACATTAAAATAAAAGGATCAAGAAAATGTACTTATCGTACTTTTATCCTGTAATATTCAGGTGATGTGAATGGAATTACAGATTTATCTATAATAAAATAACTAAAAAGGTAGGAAAAATGAAAAGCATTTCATTTGTATTAAACATCAGCATGATCAACAATGTTATAAATGCTTGTATTTATACAGGAGAGCTCTCTCTCTCTCTCTCTGCTTTCCCATCTTTTATTGGTGAAAATAATAAGAAAAGTAATCATATTATCAATATTGTCGTAAAGGCGCCAATGGAATACAAAGGATTAAATACCGACAACGAGTTGAAATTGAATTTTCAGACGAATAGAAATCTTGTTACGTTTGCTCCTTAATTCTCGCTGCGAGTGTAACTCGATATTACAAAGCAAGGGATTAATAAAAATTGTTAATTTCAACCAATAATAACATTTTTAAATGCATCATAGTTTGAGAATCGTTATAAAGTTTTTACAATAATTATGCTTTTTAAGATATGTCAAATCGTTTTCTTTTACGTACGTTTTAGCTATTTAACGTGTTTTTAAAACGTGATAAAGATTTAGACTAGTATGGTGGACATCCCTATGGATCACAATGCAGTGACAGTTGATGCATCAGAACGTTATCAGTTTATCAAAAATCTATCTTTAATCATGATCGTAATAAACTCGTCGATAATAATGGCAGATCTAATCAATTCGTTCTATCAAATTATTTAAAATTCTCCAAAACAAGGTCGTATCATCAAATTTATTTCTACTAATATATCAGAAAAATTATCTGAAACAACTAAAAATCAAACAAGAGGATTATTCATTTTATTTTGCCTTATTTTTTGTATATACCTATCATAGATTTTGTATTATCGAAATATTTTCTAACCGTCATTATAATCGTGACCAGCTTTCATGAAACGCAGCCATTAATTATGATTTTAATAAACGTATAAAACGAGGAATACAAGATTCGTTTTAGCGGACGCAGCCGAGCACAATGTTTAAAGTTTTATGTCATGTTATTGAACCAGTAGAGTTTCCCAGTTTGTTGTCCCGATAATAAATTAACGATTTTGTTATTGTCAACGATGTAATTAGGGGCGAGGGACAAGAAGGGCAAAACATTTTGTTGTTGAATTGTAACGAGGCAAGTTTTGCGTGTTACATTTTGTGATTTCTGTTTCCCGTTATATCTGTTGCTGTGTGTATTTTTCACTACGCATAATAATGAGACATTTGAGATTCGTTAAACAAATTATTATCCATTCAAGCCCACCGCCATTATCATGTGAAACGTTCTTTTATCCTGCATGTGCTCTGTATCGTGTTTTTATCTGCATTTCAGCCATATTCCGCTTTAAATACTCTACAATTATCTTCTTTTTTTGCTGAAAACTGTTTGAATATGATCATATTTTATATTTTGACATATCTATATATATATGTAAGGTTGGCAACTAAATGATTGCGTATTTTAAATAAGAAGGAAAATTCAACATTTTTGCTTAAAAATATAACTTTATTCAATTAGGTATTGTCCGTTTTTGTCGATGATCTTTTGCCATCTTTCAGACAGTGTCATAACTTTCGATTTTTGCCAACAGAAAACTGAATTAAATGTGATTTTACATCATCAGCGCCATTAAAAATTTTGCCATTCAAGGAGTTCTGCATGGAACGAAATAAATGGTAATCTGAAGGCGCAAGGTCAGAGCTATATAGTGGATGTGACAACACATCCCAACCTAGTTCCAATAATTTTTGCCGAGTGACCAAAGATGTGTGAGGCCTTGCATTATCATGCTGGAAAACAACACCCTTACGATTTGTCAATTCTGGCCGCTTTTCTTGAACTGCATCACTCAGTTTGGCGAGTTGTTGAACGTACACGTTTGAATTAATCGTTTGGTTTCTTGGTAAAAGTTCAAAGTACAGAATTTCTTTATAATCCCACCAAACTAACAGCATAATCTCAGCTTTTGGTGTTGTCTGGGCTGGTTCATCTTGCATCACCCACGATCTTTGTCGATTAACGTTGTTACAAACTATCTACTTTTCGTCGCTAGTAATCATTCGTTTCAGAAATGGATCAATTGCGTTCTGTTTCAGAAGCGAAACGCAGATGCTAGTGCGTGGCGTCAAATGAATTTCCTTAATCTGATGAGGGACCCATAAGTCGAGTTTCTTGACATAGCCAAGCTGTTTTAATTTTTTTTTAATGCATGCATGCGATACATTAAGGTTCTCTGCAATCTCGCGTTTTGTGCTATGACGATCTGAATCGACAATGGCCTTGATATGGGTCTCATCAACTTCAACTGGACGGCCAGATCGTTGAGCATTTTTCAGTGAAAAATCGCCAGAACGAAATTTGGCAAACCCATTTTAACACTGCCTTTCTTTCAAGGCTTCATTCCCATATACGGTACATAACTTTTTGTGTGCTTGCGATGCGTTCTTGCGTTTTCGGTAATAATACAATAAAATATGTCTGAAATGCGCGTCTTGTTCTTCCATTTTTAAATTGGGATAAAAACGAAACTAAATGACTAATCAATACAATTTTTTTTACTAAATTAAAGGTGGAAGTCCAAACAACAAGAAAACAATATAGGTTAGGTGCTTTGAATACGTTGACAAAACAAAACCTATTGACAAAATCCGCAATCACTTAGTTGCTAACCCAATATATACTAAATGTACCTCTAACGAGATGGATATTTCGCAATAATAAAATATAATATTTTCACATAATGAAAAGTACATAAATGAAGTGAAAGTACGTTAATCAATTCGTAATAGAAAATGAACAACTTTGAAATGTTTGATGAATCAAATGATGTATGCTCAATATTACTAAGTGGTAGAAATGACAAACGGGATGTTTTTATGAGACATCAGAATTGTAACCATGTGGAATGATGTGAAATTATAATTATCTTGTAAAGGGGGAGAGAATGATATTTATTTGTTGGAATACTTCATATATGTTGGAATATTTCATATATTTCATATATGTTCATTATTCAGCGGTATTGGATACTTTAACGGAAAAGCTCGGGAAATGGGATTATAATTATGTGATCAAAGGGAAAAGAAGCATAGAAATATGTAGTTGTCAAAATATTTGATAAATTCTATACTTTAATGAAAAAGATTGGAAAGTTAAATAATCATAAAAGCTACTTTCCTAGCGAGAAATTGTTATTCAAAAAGTAAAACGTCATCGGTGACTTTCAGATGCAACTTGCACGGTGCATGTACGACTGATAGCACCCAACTACGTAACATACAACAGCACAGCTACTCTGCATTGCGATCATAGTGTCCCAGATGCTTACTTACATAAAGTCGAGTTCATGAAGGATGACAAGAAGATATTACAATACATAAAGGATAGAAAACCGCCATTCAAGGACTGGAAAGTAGAGGGCGCAAGCATGAAGGTGAGTTTTATACAATCAACATACGACTGGTCCTGTCTGTTTTCCAATTATGCAGTTTTTAAGCAATTGCGTAGTCATACTCATCGCATATGTTACCCCGAGCAAACGATAATCTTCAAATTGACAAATCAGCTTTCTTTTCTTTTACTCCTTTTTTCTTTGATGCAGTGAAATATCATTGACTTAAGATTGCGTTGGTATTATATTTTCACACATATTTTATTAACGCATCCATTTTATATTATATTTAATACGGTTAATATTTTATGTGTTGTTGATATGATATTACCTGTAACCTTAAATTCTTGACATTTACATCGGCTCAATTTTTTATTTTATCATATTTTAAACGTTGATAAATGCATTGTTATTTATAATTTACTATCGCATCCGTGTTTTATGTTGTGTTTTAGTATTTTCTGGTAGATATAACTTTGAATTTTATTTCTCTTAAATGGATAAAATTTTATAATTTAGTATGACATTTATCTTATACGAGGCGTTTTAATATTTTACGATACAACATTTTTATTTCGTTCATGTTAAATGAATTTTAAAATCTCTTGAAATTCACGGTTTTAAGTTTCCTCGTTTATCGATTTCGGGTCTGCATTATTTTATTTGACGTTATTTAAAGTTTTGACGAAAATAAGAGACTTTATATCACTACACTTTATATAAACGGTCATTAATGATACCCGCTCACGGATATTATACATGAAAAATTAATTCATTAATCTAATGCATTTAACGATTCCGTAATACTTTGATAGATGAGTACGTGTTCGAGTTACATAGCGGCTTCCTGTGTATTCATGTCTAGTATTGTTTAACAAATTTTTGCCTTCTATCGGAACATGTGATGCTAGAATTTTTCAACTCGCCATTAATATAATTGTCTGGAATTAATATTTTTATTCTGTTCGGATGAAAATAAAGTGTCAGTATCGAAATTAAAATCAATCTTGTCAACGATTATAATACTGATTTAATAGTTTTAATACTTGCCTCATCGATCGCGTTTATCTGTGCCGCCTTTCCCATCGACTCACCGATATCGCATCAGGTCCGTTCACCAAATTTCAATCTTCTGAAGTCTGCAGTTTGCAGCCTGACCTCGTGGTCGCAACTCGCGACTCGCGGCTCGCAGCTCGCGACTTGCGGCTCACCCCAGGTTCGTCCGTAAGTGATTCCACCCTAGAGGTTTTCTGATTAATTTCGCGCCAGGTTCATTCTCGCGAACAAAAATTCTAGCAGTTGCCTGACTTTGCGTCAGGTTCGTTCATGTATTTGCTAACACATTGCAATCGTCTTTTGCGCTACTCGAAGCTCGTGCTCGTAACTCGTAACGAGGTTATATCATTACATCCATCGTCATGTCAGTGCCAATATAAAAGCGAAAAAAGAGTATGCAAAAAACTTAAAAGAAAATTATGTGTAAAAAATATTTGGAATCTTAAAATTTATCGTATGAAATAAATCAAAATAAAAATATTCTGTGCAATGTATTTAGGTATTCGTTTTTGGAGACCTATATATTTGACTGGATAATAAAATAATTTTTGTGTATCGTCACAATTGAAAGAGGTACATATAATACATGTAGGATATATGTTCAGGTAACTATTTTTGGATAAAACATCTTGTAGGTGTATTTATTGAATAAGCGTGATAAGTAATAAGTAACGAGTAATGAAGTCATATCGCTGCTATTATTTTTTAGTATCTAAAACATTAAAAGTTTTTTTATTTCCTTTCATATCAATGTATAAGTATACATAGAGTACTAAAAGCATGTTATCATTATTATTATCATTATTATTACCATTATCATTATCATTATCATTATTATTATTATTATTATTATTATTATTATTATTATTATTATTATTATTATTATTATTATTATTATTATTATTATTATTATTGCTGTTAATACAGAAATACACGAACATTCTCATTGATGAAAGTAGACTATCTTTTGCACCATTTAATGGATCAAAATTACAGTGGCCGTCATGGTCAGTAAAGTTCAACGAACATGCATATATCGTTAATGTGCCGATGCATTGGGGTTCTATAGTACATACCTCGTCTGATCTAAAAATAAATCATTCAACGAACCCGTCTGGCTTCTTTTTTAATACTTTAATCTATATTGATCTGAACTTAGGTCTAGATTAACAACCGTATCACGCTCGAAAACACATTTCACTGCAATCGAATCGAACGGTTTTGAGAAAATTGTTGATTTACTCCAATTTAATCTGTTCGAGTAACACTAGTTTAATGTGCAGTTACATGGACAAAAACGCGTAATAGATTTCAGTTACGATAAGTTGCACCTAGACTTAAAAACCTTTTCTTGGAAAAGGGCAAGAATTCAATTTTTTATTTAAATCTTATTGTTTAAAGTATTTGTGTTTGTTTAAAGGCATTAATTATTGTTAATGATTATTGTAATATTTTGCAGAGAAAATAATTAATGTAAAGAACTTTTTTCATTTAAGAAACTGAATGTATATAATATTTTGACGTTAAAAAATCTTTATCATTTATCAGATTTTTATAGGTACCTATGAGAGAACTGTTTGCAATATATAAAAAAGGATTATTTTTTTCTTATTATAAGTATGATAATAATCGTGTCATTTCGCCTTTCTAAGTTTAAATGTAATAAGATGACTCTTAAGCCGTTGTAAAAATCCAAGTTATGAAAGGGAAAGTTTTATTCCCGGCATTAGTGATATGATAAATGATTAAGTTCATAAAAACTTATTTTTTCGTTCCGTTTACTCCATAATTATAAAGAAATGAAAACTTTTTTCAAGTATCCATTTGTAACAGATACCTCGATGTGGTTAATAGATAATTTCGTTTCTTTTAACTTACAATTACATATAAGCAGAGTGCTTGTAACAGGCTTCCGTTAGTAGTTGGTAGGTAAATTATAGTTAATTATATAGCTATTTTTATATGAATATGGTCGTTGTCTTTCTTGTAACTTGCATGTCGCGTTCCGTTTCACTACCATGTTCCACTACAAATCGTCTTACTCTACTTGCACGGTTAGACCATTGTACAATATGTGTCCGAACAGATATAGCGTTATTCCACTTCTACGTTCTACGGTCAGCATATATATATATGTCGGAGATGAAAGAACACCGGAGCCTTCCCTTTGGAATTTTAGGAAACCCTTTAACACTTTAATCTCGATTCTACCTTAGCCGTAATTAAGCAATTGTCGTAATTCAATCCGAGTGTAGTTGTTCGAGATTTGTGATAGTGAGCTTGGGCTCGAGGTGGCAATCTGTCGCCGAACGTGGCCGCGGTCAAAGGATGAACGTTTGTTTAATAAAGGTATGGAGTAATAGTATAGCTCTCCTTAAAAAGAAATAGTTGTAGCGGCACTCGGCAGTAAACATTCCAACGGTCTCTGTCCCGTGGCTCGCCACATGCAGACCCTATTCTTTGAGTAAGATGATTACCAGGTGTCGATGCGTCTCTGTAGTACACGTTCAGCTAGCCTGAGGGCCGGTTATAAATCTTAAGATATTTTAGTTAACTAAAGTCCTTCAAACAGACAAACAGTCTTTGTCCCAACCACGGGAAGATATGGGAAACCTGCTTTCTCACGAACGGCGCCAGCAACTTTCCCTTGAGGGCGGCTAGCATCTTTTTCTAACCACCGATATGGAGATTGATCAATTAGCAGTAACGTCAATTTCCCTCACCTTCCGAACGAAGGCTTTCCTCGACGAATCCGAGGATCTCGTGTCCTTGGACACACCCCATATAGTTTTTCCTCTGCGGCATCATCGGGACGGAAAGTCATCCTTTCTTGCGATCTCATCGACTACAGAGTAACGTCTTTACGATCAGTGATTATTTCCACGTTTGCTAACAAAGAGTCAGACTTAGATTTTGTGAGAACGTACATCTATCATCACCTTGGCCGCGGATTCGTTATTGAACCTAGAATCATTATCATTAGCGTCTCGAGTATCTAATTAACACGGTTATTTGTCGAAATCTACGATAATCATATCTGCACTAGTCAATATCTTCTCTATTGCCTAACGACCATGTCTAATCACAACGAAGACTCGTTTCACGCCCCTAACCCCAACCCTAATCATAACGTGAATCCGACATATATGTACAATATAAATGTGTAATTAATTAAGGTTCGTTCGTTTATTCTTGCGTGAAAAGACCTATTTAGTACTGTTTTCATTCGATTTCTCTCTTGATATATTACTTTTGAAAGACGTCGTATCGTTTTTTTCATGGATTAATTCAAAAGAAAGAGAACAAGGGAGGAGGATGCAAATTTTTACGAGGCAACTCGCTGCGAAACGACTGAAATGATTGAAACGACTGAAACGAGAAAAAAGGCCGTCGTTTAAAAATAATCAGAAAATAATTGATTTCATCGACCATATCGATTTCGACGGACAAATGAATAAATAAAGAAATAAAGCAAATATATCAAGATCCACTTAACCGAATTATTGTATCGAATATTCATGTTTTTCATCTATTACGAGTAATTTAACAAAATTAATGTATCGCAACATGCAAATGTAACGCGTTTTCTGCTGGGAGATGTACATATGTATGTACAAGTACATATAAACTATATTTGTCGAAAAAGCGAACTTTCTGACTCTTTCCCCTGTATCCACAAATGCAAAACTTTGATCTGATAAAATCAACATGAAATGTTAGAGTCATGTATTGTCAAAATTATGCGAGACTGGTCTATATGTTATATTATCAACGTGATTACTCACGCATTTATTATATATATTAGATATATTAATGAATTATAATAGACACAAAAAGAACAGTTATATGTATTTTATTGTGTCTTATAATTTGTGAATTGTAAGCGTTAAATAAAACTGGGATACATTTGATATTACTTTTCGTGCTGATCCAGATCATAAACAAAATATCGTATTAAAATAAGTATCATATGAAAAATTGTTGATAAACTAAATATCATATAACTATTTTTTAAAAAGTATTCTATACCTACATACATACATATATTTAAAAAATGTGATAGTTGAAGAGATATCGATAAAACTTGTTTATTTTGACCAATTTTTACACAACTAAATAAAAATTAGTGTCTAAAGTTGTACATAGTTGTATAAGATATAAATAATTTTTTCTAATTACCTGAAGAGAATTTGAATAAATAGATATTCTTTTCAGCTATCGACTTTATTTGCAGAAGCTATAGGTAGAATTTTGAAACTTTCTGGTATTACTAAGCGATATTTTATGAAGAAAACTTTAACAAACAGAATCTATAATTTCTATTCTTCATCCTATTCTTTAAAAGTTCAAACTATAAAAAAGAAATAACTGTTTGAAGAGTTTTATTTTCTATTTCTCTTAATTATAATAAATTACTTTTGTCACAAAAGCAAACATTATTTTTTGTCAGAACAGAAGAAACGCAATGGATAATGTTAGATTAATGTCGATTAATATATATGAGTAAGGATAATTTACTCCATTTAAAACGTAAATTATAAACATATCGACAAAAATTTATAATCTTTGTTAATGCAATATTCTTTTAATGAATTTTAAAAATATTTTATACCAAATATCAAAGATTAATTTGAGCACAATTTCATTGAGACTAACAATGGACTAACTTGTAAATTGTTTTACAAGAGCCACGAGATTCCTATAATAAGTATAAAAGAAACGGCATGGCTTTAATTATACGTACAACGATGGTTCACATCGGTGTTTCAAGTTCACTGCATGTTTAGTGTTCAATATTCAATGTTCAATGTTCAACTCATGCTTCGTGCAAACGATTTACTTTGCGTTACGAACCGCGTCGTGCTTGAGACATCAAGAGTAACGTAGAAAAAGTGGCCATTAAACGCGTCTTCTCAGTGTTCTATCTGTGACATATATGCATAGCCTTCTACACTCTACACTTTACGTCTACATAGTATACCCTGTGAACGTTGTTGAACTTTGCAATTTAGGACTCATGAACCTGGTAACTTGAATGCCTGCAAGGATCAAACAGAATTATCCTTTTTTAGCCATGAAAAGAGGAACTAGGAGTTTAATGGCTGTTACGATTATTTAATATTCGAAAACGTTATTTAATACCTGATTGATTTCTATGCTTCTAAAACAGCCTTTTACAAACTTTGATTACCATTCTCTTTCTTTCTCTTCTTTAATATAACACACGTTTATGCATTTTCAGGATATAACAAGAAGTGAGGGTAAAATGAAATCAGATCTATGAGGTAAATGCTCATGCTCTTATAGCATAACGGGGCTGCAATTAGAAAAAACGTACATTTAATCTCTTCTTTAACTGTAACACATTGTAAAAAGAATACGAAACGAAGATTTGTTACATTCTTTAATAAAACTACTCTAATTGGGATAATTTATAAAAAGGTGTTTACAAAAAATAAATAGAATATTATTTAGCAACATGTTTTTCAACAACATTCTTCAAACAAGATTATTGCAATTATAAAATTCTAATTGTAAGATACCATTCTTTCGAATGCTTTGCATTGCTTTACTTTTTAACCAAGATATTTTACGAATTTATGTTTTACCACTAAACCCACCGATACTTCCAGTATACCTATTCCTATTGTGTTCGGTCAAAATTGAAAGTCTCAGGTATGAAACATGATCTTTATAGAAGATTAGTTACCCGTCCGCGGCTTCGCCAGCACAGTATTTGTTTTTATTACAATTTAGGTATGATTATACCTTTTAAGAATTGAACTTAGAAAAACGCTCTAACACAAGATTGTCTTCTTTTTTTTGGAGGAGTTCATATTTTGAATCTCTTATCTCTAACTTTAGTGAATACGGAGATACGGCTATCCTTTGAGAAAAAAATATACCTTTCTTCCAGCTTTATAAGAGTTGAATTTCGAAAAACACATAAACACTTGCTTATTTACTTGCTTTTAATGAGGCACTTATATGCTGAATTTCACGCCTCTAATTTTAATGAACATAGAGATACTGATATATTGTAAAACAGTTTTTACCCCTTTTTATTCCTTTAGAGTCTGTAATTTCAAAAATCCTTTCTTATCCCATGCCTACGTCATAAAACAACTACACTGTCTAATGTTACTTTGCTAGGTACATTGGTTTGGGCTGAGCCCAAAATGATTAGATCAATGAGATTAGATTAATGAGTGGATCAGTCACTTTTGCATTATACTCATATACATATATATATACATGTCGGATTATCATAAGAATTTTGAGCACGAGACGCTTCTCCGTCAGAATTAGCCATTATTTATTGAGCAAGATTATGTCACACGTTCACACAAAAGTTAAACAAAGTTTATAAAAATAAAGTTTACAGAAAAGTTAGATTAACGGAAATCTTGTTTTACAATTAGTTAATTTAACGATTATCACGACAAACGAATAGTGTAATACGCTTTTCAAACTAAAAAATGTGCGAACAACAAAGTTAACGAACAATATGTCTTACGGTAAAAAGGTTTTCAAATAATGAACTTAACAAACTCTAATAACAAGGTTCTGAGTTCAAACGAATCCACGATCAACGGGATAACTCTTTTCTAAGCGCAAATAATTTTAGGCACAAAATGCGATTACTGAAACACACAGGAAACTGCTTGATGTGTCACTCACGAGGGTAACTACACGAATGATCAATTGAAGGCAATTTTCCTCGCTGTGCAATTGCATTTGTTTGTTATATTAACATTGGAAATGTCGAGAAAGTTCCAATCGCCGTTACTAAGTAATTCAGCCTGGGGTTTGATTACTAATACAACGTGTGTCCCATTATATCGGCATCACCAAAATACAATCCCATACGACTAGGCCCGATCTCAAGGCTGTACGCCACCACAACCACAATACTAGGAAAAGCAAAACGTCCATCCCGTGACCGTGGCTACGTTCGGCGACCAGTTATCACCTTGAACCCAATCTCGTTATTACAAATCTCGAACAATTACAGCTATAATAAAATCTAGGCTAAAGTGTTAAAGGACTTTCCCAAGATTGCAAAGGAAAGACTCCGGCTTTCCATTCATCTCCGACGTATATATATAGATAACTTTAGAATTCTATACATTTAGTTCTATGTGAAAAATATTTTTTCATTTAAATTTGATATTAAGTATGTGTTTTGTCACCTACTTGAATATTTAAAAAATGTAAATAACTTTAGATTTAGGTAGAATAATATCAATGAATGTAAACTACTATAATTACCTGATCTAGTATTTGTTTCTTATTAAATACAGTCATTTGTCATTAATTTTTAAAATGCTTATATCTTCGAATATATCGGGCTATTGTCTTTTTCAAATATTTATGTTGAAGTAGTCACCACCTCTAAGAAAACTCTACATCTAGTTTTTTTTTAGTTTTCTCAAGCACTGAAGCCATCGACAGCGTATAGACAAAAGACTGGGCAGACCATAAACAGTAGACAGGCGACGATAGCTTCGGGGTATTCAATTATAGGGTAACACTGCTAGCGTGCAGATCGGGACCAGCTCAAATTATATTCCTACTTGTACTTACACTTCTGTATTAAAATATATTTTTTACTTTACTATTTATCCACGCGTTTCCCTGTTCATACATTTAATAATCTCAACAATTTACTTATTAAGTATGTATATACTTAACCACAAAAAAGGGAACTTGAAAATTTTGAAAAAGTTGGGGACTTCGCAAAAATGTAGTTTAAATGACTTCAACGATTTAATCAGTTTTTGTTGTTATAAACAAAGGGTTCATGGAGATAAAACCGTTCCTCAAAACAATTGCAAATTCTTAATATGTAGTAAATATTTACGAAACCACGTAAGACATGGAAAGAAGTTGTAATCATAATTGTGTAGTTTCATGCTCTATATTATGGTGGTAAAGAATTTTTAAAAGACCCTTCTTTTTCAAAATTTACTCGCATCATCTTTGATATTTTATAAGAAATTTTTAAAACCATATACATAGATGTCGGTATGTACGTAAGTACATGCATACAATACATAGACATATAGATATTACAAAATTTTTAGAATAACCAAAATCAATCTTTCGTTCAAGAAAGCGTACTTTAATGAATGATACGGTTTATTTGTTGGAACAGGAAATGATTTCGCTATTACTGTCACGTTGGAATTACATTGCTACAAAGTTTCAAACTTTTCTAGAGTTTTGAGTTACCGAATTTCTCTTGTAAGTGACATAAAAATCTGAAAATTAAGAAAAATAGACTGACGATATTTTTACCTATATTCCCGACTTATAATAATTCGCAAAAGATCGTTCAACGAAAATCACGTGAAATATTATTTATTAACAGGTGTTCTAAGAGCGCATCCATTATATTGTTTAATAAAGGTTGTTGTTACGAATTTC
The DNA here is from genome assembly GCA_014737535.1 of Bombus cullumanus. Lineage (NCBI taxonomy): Eukaryota > Metazoa > Arthropoda > Insecta > Hymenoptera > Apidae > Bombus > Bombus cullumanus. The sequence goes on along the minus strand of JACXIX010000021.1, from coordinate 3,166,723 downwards.
GTACTTAAAAACACCCCGTTAGTTATAATCCGTAGAAAGATAGCGAATGAAAAATTGTGCAAAATATTGTTAGCTATAGCTTAGCTGCAACGCGTTCGTTGTGCTTCGCCGTTAAAGAATATACAGTATACACTTCTAGCCCGTTATCCAATCTTGTTTTACGCTTGTTTTGCGCCTTATATTACTTCATTTTTCGTAACTGTTATTCTATAGTCTACAGTCTACAATCTACAGAAACCAAGCTCGTCTCGACATACGCTTACACGACGAGAACGTTGTAAAACAAAAATTTTTCTATGCGCGACTACGTGTAAGCGTTCTCGTGACCTGGAATGAAATAAAACATGGCATTTCATTGGGACGAAACCACGAAGGCGTCGCCAGAGGAAATTGAAACACGGTATTAACGATAATCTATATTATGTCGGGAGACAATATCGAGACGGATTTTCTTAGCCAGTGGCCGATACCACGTGAAACAACCTGCATCGAAACATGCAACGTTAATAAAAATATAACACGATACCCTCGATTCGTGACATATCCCGTCAGAGTATATCCAAGCGTTGTAAAATTAAAGATACATGAAGTAAAAAATAGTAGGGTATAATGAAAATACATTCTTTTTAGATATCTGATCATTCCATACCTAAATGATGTCATACTTATATATATTATAAATTGTGTATACATATAATGGCTCACGAACATATTCCAATATTAAGCACAGGAAATTTATATGAATATATTATGTACATTATACAAAATTTGTGGAAATTTCTGTAGCACTATAATATGATACAACTATCATGATTGTAATAGGAAAGTTGAAAACCAATCCGAATATGTATATGAAAGTTTATAAGACACTTATTGCAAACATACACTTAATGAAAAATTAGTATACAGCATGAATAGTAGCCTCACTAAATATTATGGTTTGTTAATATAGTGCATAATTAACTATTCAAATACGTTGGTAAAGTTTATGTTTCCATACGTTGTGTGAAGTGTATGTTTCCAATAAATAGTTTTTAGCTTCTATATACGTACATTTCTAAATGTGTTTCAAAAATCAATATAATCAATATAGTCATGTCTTGTTACAGGATTAATAAAATTTCAAAATTGTTTAAATTTATATATGTGTACACACGTATACTTCCGTGAATCACAGTATATAACATAGTATGTAAAAATATCAATGTTATCGTATTTGTTGAGCAATATATTATTTATTGCTTTTTGACACGACATTCCTCCTTTTTAATCATTTTTTAACTCCTCTCTTGAAAACTTGTGAAAATTAAAAATTTTTTTATTCTTTATGACATTTTGTCGTTATCAAATTATATATTTTGTCGTCAAATAAATAAAAGTTTATTCATGTTAGGTATAGAAAATAAAGTGGATGACGGAACAATTTCCAACTGTATTTTATTCTACATATGTAATGTCGTTTCTACTGTGTGTGGCTGGCCATTGACACGATGAAACAGACTTTCCGGTTCATTAATATTAAACATTTCTCTATTGATATTATTTGTAATTCTCTTAATTAGCGATTATGTATACAAGTTGTGGCAGTTACTATTTGATCCTATTTTAACGATTCAAAATGCAAAATGCAAAATGCAAAATAGAGAAAGATACTACTTATGAAATGGCTTGATACGAGTATATACGAGTGCAGGCGCTCACGAAAATATAATATTTGAACATTTATAAATATTTATAAGTTAACTTCTTATAAATTTATATATTTATATGAAATTTGTAATTTTTTCATATGGGTGGTATCTACATGCAATGCAGTGCAGTCCATCTGTAATTCTACAACACCATATAGATAACAATTTTTCTTTTTCCTACATTTCATTCCTTTTCGTTTGCTTTTTCTTCCACCGCCTACACGATCAAAGAACAGACGTTTGATCAATTTCTGAGGGATCGATACACAAACGTTCCTTTCATTTTCAACCATGCTTTCGCACGCAAGAGGCACTGATAAAGGCAGTGGTATAATGGTAAAGGATTTGAGTTTGAACGAGTACATGGAAACAGTGGTCGCGTTTTATTTATTTTATTTAATAGAAATTTGTTACCGTCTACTAGCACTAAAACACTGTTTGTTTACAGCGCTTTGAAAATGGCACGACAATCAAATTAGAGAATGTCCGTTACGAGGCATCCGGTTCGTATAGCTGTGAAGTTTCGATGTCGACTCCTATTTATAGCCAGACTTCGGAAAGCGTTCCAATGAAAGTTATAGGTAAGAGGAGATAAATATCTATGTCTATGTATGTATAATAATATTTGAAACTCGTCATGACGCTGCTGTAGCGTTATCAGTTATAATCTACAACTTATGTTATGACTATGATGATATGGTATAATTTTTTACAAATGAAGGATTCAGCGAAACAGTGACATTACTTGCTTTTTTTAAAAAAAAATGAGATAAATCCAACGAACAATATATAACCTTGGTAAACACCAATTACTAAGTAGTAATTTCTAGAGAATGTTGTACAGTTATTTACAATATCCATCTCACCCATATCGATGATTTCTGAGTATGTGTAGAAAACAACGTCTTGAACCACTTTTTCCTATACATATAATTTGCAATATAAAGAAACTTATTCGTTAGACATTTTAATTTCATTATGATACCATTTCAAGCGGAATCAAACGTTGGAAAAGATGTAAACGAAACAAAAAGTTATATGGTACTCTTTATTCGCATTTCTATTCGTCTTATCCTTCAACGCTAGTGTAGCAGATCGAAGCCCATCCTCTGCCCATTGTCCTCTGTTCGATCTTCTCACGTAGGTTCGCATTGTTTACTATAAATACACATTGTTTACTGAAATAAGTAAGTTGCGACTACTATACTGACGCGGCATTTTACTCCAACATGTTGAGAAAGATGCTAAGCTCGTTATGTAGGTGAAATTTTATGCTTATCGTTTGTGCAAAAGTAAAAGAAAATTCGAAAAATTCCTCTTTTCCGGTTTATAACCTGCCGCTGTTAATAACACTTCTTTTTTTATTACAATACGAAATATTAAGCTGTAGCAAAAGTTTTCCCAGACGTCGTAGCATAAATTTCTTCAACATACTCATGTTGTATATTACAACAAATGCTAAGTGATCTTCTTTATCAATTGACGTAACGGAAGAATTCGTAAGTACACATAATAGATAACATAGACTGGATAGACTTTAGAATTCTAATTGCTTAGCATCTCCTATTTGGCATCTTCCCCCTAATTACCTTATGTACTTATATCTACATTTATTTCAGTTTGATGGCCTAGAATTGGCTTTACATAGTTCATAAACATAAAAAAAAACTAAAACTAAACTTACAGATAAATACAATAGCATAAAAATATATCAATTCTTTGATAATCCTTCTTTTTTATATTTAAATACTTTATCTTTATATAATCATTCTCCTCATTACGTTTCATTCATCTATTCGTTCATTCCGCCATCCATTTGATCTATTTTTTACTTGTTCTTGTATCTTATTTCTCAATAATTATATTTTTTCTCATCTTTGTCCTCTACTTCTACTCCTCTCTGTTTGTGTTTTTCCTTATTTTCCTATTCTTTTCCTTCTTCCTTTCTATTCTTCGCAACCGCCGTTTTCATGTTTTTATTTTTATCCAGAATTTTCTCGATGTACAAATTCATCCTATCTATTGTTACACATTCCTCCTTTCAGTGCACCTATTTCAGTCTTCCTATTTTTTATATAATGTACGTGTCTTTTTCTCCTGTTTCGACCAGGACTTATTTGCCTCTTTCAAACTATCACATCTGATCCTGACTAAAATTCTTTCATCTCCAATTTTAAATATAAGAAACATCATTATAAAAGATCGAATCTTATATCTATAATATTAATAATTCGCAATTAGAGTATATCTACAGCTTTTAAAAACTTAGTGTTTAAACTTCACTCATATTACAAATATTTCACAAGGCATCATAATATTTCATTTGTAAAGTATAAATCTATCTTATTCTACTTTCGTATGAAACGAAAAATTATAATAAGAAATATGTCCTTTGATGGACAACAACAAACGAGACAAAATGTCTTCTATTCCAAATAGATTAGTCACGCAAAGATTAATAATGGTAAATTACTGTAGAAAATTAGGAACTATAGTAAAATGTGGAGGTTGAACTTTGAAAAGTGTATAACATATTTAAAAAGTTCCTTTGCAATACAGTTATCTATTAATAAGCGAAAAGCAAAGTTTGAAAAAACTGGAAATGTTATAAAATGTGAAAAAGTACTTGTAAATCAATTAAAAGAATTCTTTAATGTAACATTGCTTTGAAGACACAGAGAGATGAAAACATTGATTTTTATATTTTATACTCTAACTATTAATGTCATTTTTAAGTATTTGCAAAAAGTACTCATATAATCTATATAATCTATATGTAAATTCATAATATAGGATTTATTTATTCAGAAATATTAGAAATTAGGGTTTTCAATGATTTCTATCCTAAATGATAAATTTATTGCTAGATGGATTCATTTACAATGGATTAAACAGAAAACGATGGTCATTTAACATGAACTAAATACAGTTATGCTATAACTAAGACAACTAAATAGATAATTCACAACTCACAGCTAATAATTTACAACTCATAGCAACTTGGCAACTCAACTCTCAACTCCTCATAACTTGACTGTTAGTTAACGCTTTTTTTATTAACGTGGGAAAATCCTCATGGACGACTCGCCGCCCTCTGGGAGGCAACGGGGTAGTGTCGGACTCAAACCGACTAAAACCCCACGGTGGTTGTCCGACGATTGGTAGGAGTGCCCCGGGACCCCCTGCAAATTACTGCCGAGGCACTCCTTCGTCTTCTCCCTGATAGTGTTATCGGAAGTCATCCTTGGTTGATTGGGTCGTTAGGAGGGACCACTTCTCCTAACGCCACGCTGCCTGGGCTGTAGTGCAAGTCCGAGGGGGGGCCCAGACCCTCCTCGGTGTGACAGTAGGTGCGGACGGCGATGTACTCCTGTTGTCCCCTCAGCATGGCTTTTACGATCGCCTCGGGGGCCAAACTCTCGCCGATGGCGAGTCGTAGGACACGACGCGGTTCCTCCCACGCCGGGCAGAACTCTAGCGTGTGCTGTGCCGTGTCTTCCTCTTCCTCGCAGTAGTGGCACGAGCTAGTCACCTTCCGCCGAATCCTTAGTAGGTACTCCCCGAACACTCCGTGCCCGATGAGCACCTGCGTCAACCTGTACGTCAGCGGGAGCCCGCCGCGATCTCTTCAGGCCTCCCAGTTCGGTAGGACCGATTCAACGGCTTGACGAGGCCGTACCGTATCCTCGGCGGCAAGCTGAATGCGCCATCGTTCCGAGGTCTCGAGCCTTGCCTTCTCCCGGACATTGTGGATCGATTGGCTGGCGGAGGGCGTATCCCCGCCCAAGCACAGACCCCGCAGGTGATGGTACAGCCGTCGGAGCGCTAGGGCCTGCAGCTCGAACGGAGGAGACGCCGCCAACATAGACGCCGACGCGTGGGATATGATCCGATATCCCCTGACTATTCGGATAGTGGTAGTCCTCTGCAACCTCCTCAGCAGCAGTAAGCTGCGACGACTCCTTGGCAGATCTTCCGCCCACACCGGGATCCCGTACAAGACCCTGGATCGAACCACTCCCTCGTATAGTTGACGAACTCCGGCTCCGACCGCGCCGATGTTTGGTAGCAGGCCGCATAAGACGTTGGCTGCAGCCGTCACTTTAGGGACCAGGAGCTCGAAGTGCGGCCGAAACATTCATTGGCTGTCGACCACGAGGCTCAGGTATTTCATCTGGAGCCCCACCTGTACTTCCTCTCCGCAGATGTTCACATAGAGGCCAGGAGGACGGCTTCCTCCACGGTGTTGGTCGAAGAACCACATGGCCTCGGACTTGGCGGGTGGCACGCTCAAGCCCAGCTCCTGAATGGCGCGAACCGCACACGCCACGGCGACCTAGTCGAGTTGCAGAGTCTCGTTAAACCATCGTCCCCCGGCCAGGACCAAAGTGTCATTGGCGTAGCATACGATGCCCGTGCGCGGAGGCAGGGAGCAGCGAAGAACCGAGTCGTACGCCGTGATCCACAGGATGGGTCCCAATACAGAACCCTGTGGAACACCCCGCTTGACTGTCCTTCGCGCTTCTTCCTCCCTGTTGTCCTAGTAGGCGACCCACCTGTCGCTCAGGTAGGTCCGGTGCCACGTCTCGAGAGGCCATCCTCTTCGTTGCTTCCAGCAGCTTGTCGTCGGCGACATCCATCTCTTCCTCCCATTCCACCGTCCAGGTGGAAGATGGTCGTGCCTCCCTCGCATCATCGTCGTCTTGCCGGGTGAACAACGTCCCGATGACGTTGGCAAGCAACGCCGGGTCTATGCTTGCGGTAAGTGGGGGAGGGGCAGGTGCGCAACTTCTTCATCATTATCCGGTAAGGCTGCCCCCACAGATCGGATTCGACCGCCTGAACAAGGTCCCTCCAGGACCTGGCTTTCGCGATCTTGATCTCCCGCTGTAGAGTGCGTCGCGCTTCCTTGTACGCCTCGTAGCAGCGAGAGATTTCCTCTTGGTCGTAGCGAATCCGTCTACAACGCGCCCTCTGGAATACTCTGCGGGCCCGGACGCAGCGAGTCCGAAGCTCCGCGATCTCGTGTGTCCACCAATGGACGGTTTGATGGTGTTCACCACCGGGCACAGAGCGCGGCATCAAGGCGTCACACGCCGCGCTAATGTCTTGAAGGAGAGTCTTCGCTTCTTCGTCGACGCTTCCCTCCGTCGTACGTGCGTCTCAGCTCCAGGCAGCTACGATGACTGCTGCGTGGAGCAGCTCGCTGTCCCTCTCCTTGACGCGCCACCTTGGCGGTGGGCGAGAACTCTTGGCTCTTTCTCCGGTGCTGCAGGCCTGTGTGGCGGGTTAGGTTGGGGTTAGGTTGTTGTTACAAGCGCCAACTCCATGAAAATGTAGAGATGGTCCGAAAGAATCTCGACCCTTTCGGCCACTCTCCAATCCAATACTCGTCGGAAGGCACCGGGGGTAGCCCAAATGATGTCGACCACGGACGACCCCCTCCACACCACGCAGGTGCTCGCCGAGCCCCTGTTAACTAGTTAACTAGTTAGCCGAGGCAGGACAGCCTCTGGTACAATGACCAGCTTCGCCACACCTATAGCATAAGTGTGACCGGTTCACCGTCGATACGCGCGTCGCCCTGACGTGTCCTAGCTCCAAACATTTAAAGCACTGCAAGGGCCTCTTGGCGATGGCTTCGACCCTTGCAATAGACCATCCCAGTGCAACCTTTCCTGCCTGGGCGAGCTTCCTCGCTCCGACTAGTGAGCAACGCACCCAAGCCGAGCCGAGACCGATTCTGGATCTCGCCGACCTGCACCTTCGCGCCGCCGCATCCCGCAGCCAACGCCAAGGTGTCCCTCAGTTCTTCTTTGGCGATGGACACGTCTATCCCGACCATACGCAGCTCCGCCATTCTGGCTGGAGCCGCGACTCTGACTGTGGCCGGGTCCCAGATCTGTCCCAGACGCGTCGCCAGCGTGGACGCCTTCTTCCGGTCTTTATCACCGGGGACCTCCAAGATGATAGCGCCGGTCACAGTTTTACGCATCTTAACCGCCTCGATGCCCACTTCTGCCAGCGGGATTTTCCCTCTTGCCGACGCCAGCACCTCCGCGTATGACGTCTTCGCTTCCTCGCTCAGGGTTAGGGTCACCGCAGATGATCGCGGTGAGCGGGGGAGCACAGCCTTCACTGCCGCTTGCACCGGCACACCTTTCGAGGTTTTCGCCGAAAATGCGGCAGCCCTGGGTTTCGGGGTGCACTTTGTCCTGCTCCCAAACTGAGCGTCTGTCGCGGGTGAAGCCGTGTAAACTTGGCTCCCCACTGCCCTTTCTGTGACTTCCTTCACCCTTTTCTTCTTCTTTTTCTTCTTCTTTGGCTCGACCACCTTCCACTCTCCACCCTGCTGCTCCCTCTGGAGCGATGGTAATTGGGTGGTGCTGGTGGTGCGAGCCGAGGCCACCGAATCCTGTCTGGCTCCCGCCTCACGACTGCGTCGCCTATCTCTGAGGCGCTTTTCAATGGCCCTTATGATGGAGGGTCCAAACTCCTCGACCCTCTTCTCCAGGGCAGTGTTGTCACTCTATCCGTTTCTCGGAGGACGCCCCGCTTCGGAAGCCGAGACGCCGCACCGAGAACACTCCTGGCGCGCCCTCACCGCCATTCTCGCAAACTCTTTCGGCAGGGCCTCGTTTTTCTTCTCGAGCACCGACAGCCTCGCTTCCGCGAGGACAATATCAGATTCATCACGGTTTCCCATGGCGTGGTACTACGCCGCGAGAACCTATACCAATCTCGTACTTCCCTCTTAGTTAACGACTGTTCACAACTCGACTCTCAGCTAACGACTGTCTGTTAATTCGTCTTTCTCCCTTAAGCATCCCTTTGTATTTTCTCATAGGCCCACCACGTACGTGTTCCGCAACCGTCCGCGGCCATGGTCACGTAGGCCTTTTTTCTGCCTAACTATTCGACTGAAGGACTGACGACACATTGATGGGCCGCTTGGCCCATTGAAATTCCCAGACCCTTTGGCGATCTGACCATGATACTATACTCGGCCATTCTAACAAATACATCTGACCTCAGATGTGCTCATCGTCACTCGCACTACTAACTCTAACAATGTTCCACAACTTCATATGATCAGCCAGCATAGAGATCGTTTGCGGCCTTTTGTGCTCACCTTTTCGCTGCACCATGTAACGGTCATTCCGTAAAACTTTTACCATGCGATACGGCCCAGGGAGCTTCGAGTGGAACTTTAGCCCAGGACCGGCCTGCGTCATCGTGATCGCCACCAGAACCCCCGTCTTGTATGTTGTTACCTTCTTGCGTTTCTTGTTAAACGCTCTTCGCGGATAAAAGGTCGGATTGATAGCTCGTACCACCTGAAATTTTCTCATAGCTGCCTCATTCTCGTTTTTCATTCACTCCTTAGAACTTGTGTTCTCGTCATCCTTCATCAGGGTACCAACTATTTAATTGACCAGTTTATTTTCACCGTTGCGTTGCATGAAATTGTGAATTTTACAAAGCTATTATCAAACTTGATTTACGTTTGTTCCATGAAGCTTTACGTAAAGCAGAATTCATCTCTCGGTCGAGGCGGCCACTAGCTGTGCAAACATGATTAGTCGGACCGCAATAATCCTAAGGAACTGTCATAAAACTACGCATTTGTATTTTACCGTTAGGGCCCTTAATTCCTTATTTTTCCCATGTTCAACGGTCATTTCCACCAGTAAGCGATCGGTGGTGGAGCGACCAATATCCAGCAATAGTTTTCCTCTGCGACAGCATCGTCACCAAACTTCACTGGTTTGACATCCTTAGATCAGTCAACATCTTGACTGACTTTTCATACGTTGACCAATCAATGTCTTAACTGGTTTATCAGCCTTAGATCAATCATCTGTTTAACTTATACGCACCGAGCTGTGCGTAACTGTCTATGTCCACAAAGTTGTTGGAATAAAGTGTACATTGTAACCTGTTACTTCAATGTTATAATCAGTTCAACCACCTCTATTACCTAAACGAAATAGGGGATCGATCATTTCATGGCGTCGATTATCTAATCGTAACGGGAATTTACGACTCCTGTTGGCGCGCTTCCTCGCGATCGCGTCTCTCCGCGAACGGTCGAACACTAATATTTGCATTTATGTTTCTGAAACGAAGGAAATGAATAATAGAGTAATTATGTGCAAGTATATGTATAATACGCGTTTGTTACATACATCATAAAACGAGATTGATATATAATACATAAGTAGAGATGGAGCCGAGTACCATTAAATTCAATTACATCCAATTTTATATGTTCCAATTATTTATACATACTGGATACGTAATTCAGTGTTCAGTATTGGATGATCAGTTCTGCGTTACATATTATGCGAAATGGACATGGATTTAGCAAATTTTTATTGTACGTTGCTTTGATAATCTTTTATTCAAAGTCTTACTAATAAATGGAAAATTAAAACGAGGAAACAAGATGTTTTCTTTAAAAGAGGAAAATGAAAAATATCGTACTTTGGTTCGAGATTTTAAATCAATCAGATAAATTCGAGAGTACGATTATTTTAGAATAAATTCTTTCTTAGAAAGAAACACTTGACAAACAATCATCATTCGTTTGAAAGATCTCGACCATGAATTTGTCACGTAAAATAAAAAGAAATTTAAGATAAAAAAGAAACTTTATTTTTCTTCTGACACTTGATTCACAATTTACTTCCGAGCTCTAGGCGTGACTGTTCAAGACTGACTTGGATGATTTTAGGGGGAGTATTTAAATTCTTTTATTCGTGGGAGTGGAAAAAGGCTTCGATCGTATATTTCGGAGAACGGATAGAGTGACCGGATGTTATCCCGGTGGTCGCTTATGCTAGGCGCTTGGAATTTCGTTATCTCGCCGCTCTGTTTAGATTTTGTCTGTGGCAAATTCTCAGTGACAGCGAATCGGATTAAAAATTACGTATATCGACAAGTATAGACGACATCGAACGATCAATATACGTGCAGTATATATAACATAACAAAACCACTTGCATTTATTATATTTCAAGGCGTTTAATGCGTTTATTCGTGTATGTACACGGACGTATCCGAAAATGCATCCAGTACAAACGTAGCCTAAGTTGGCTCCTGTCTTTTCCAGCTACGCGATTGCAATTTATATTAAAATTAAACAAAAATACATTTGTCTTCGTAAGATTCTAAACTTTTATCGAACGTTAATCTGGTACTAACACTTCACTTTATTCTTTCATTGATCGACTGGTTAATTAAGCAATGTTTTTGTTTATATGGTAAAATAAAATGATGTTTATATGATAAAACACAACATCCTTGCAGTAAAATTATGTGACTTTTATCGGCATAAGTCATAACAGATCCATACAGGTTAGAAGAAATTATTCGATTAAAAACAAATATAACATATATTATCATTTATTTTATATAATATAATATATTTGCAGGTATAATTCATAGAAGGAATAATGTATAATTGCAAATACGGAATTTATTCTTTTTAATCTAAAATGTTTTTATTGTTGGAGTTCTCCTGAATAATAATTAATGGTATTTAACCAAATAATATATATAATTGCAAATTGTCAAGTTATAAATTATGAACTTTTCTTTTATGACTTAGTAATTTTTCGTATCTATTCTTCGTACTTGTAATTATTTCCCTAAGAACATCTACTTGAATAATCTATAATCTGTAAAATTCACTTGTAAAATTTCATTCATTTCATTACTAAACTCGTTAATGATCTTTAGGCGTATTTATTAATACTAATAATTCGTAATTTATGTCTTTTTAAATTGAATTAAAATAATTATTGAAATTTTACAAATTATTAGTGTTAATAAATATTCTTCTATAACGGTAATAAGTTTGGTAACTATGTAAATAAAGATTACAAAATAATTTTAAAAAATTATACAAATCAGTCGATTGTCATGTTCAACATAAACTTGTAGGATTTAGAAAAAGATGATAATGTTTATGCAACAGTAGTCTATAACCGGCACTTGTCATTTTTCAATTTGATAATATTACTACATAATTAGTCGATTATTGTGGAAGAAGGCCCAGGTCCCGTGGAAATTCCTATCGCCCTTTTAGATCACTTTTTTTCTAATACATACTACGTATATTAGAACGTATCATTCTATACATATAGTATATACAGTTACATATACATAGAATAATACATTCATTAGGATTCGGTTGAGATTAGGTTGTCATAGTTGTCATAGTTTGAATAATTATATTATGTTTCTAGTGCAACTTGGCTTCCAGTTACACATTTGATATAACAAACGAAACATTGTCTTCGTAGATAGATATGTGTATTTATCTTTGTTCAGCGAACGATAGATGAACAAATTTCTATAAAATATTTTCTTCTATTAAACGTAGAATATAGAAAATTAAGAATATATTCCTTCCGAAATATTTAAACACTCAAAGGGTCAATAATCTATCAAACATACAAAATCATTCCATTAATTATTTAATAAATAATGCGATTGAATTTTCGAAAAAGAATATATATATTATTGAGTATATGTATATATTGGTTAAGAGAAGAGTTTTGTTTGAATGTAATAAATTTTGTTAGTACTACATACATATATAAAGGTACATTGCTTACAGCTTAGTTATAGCTTATTAAAAAAGGAAAGAATTTTCTGCGTGACCTAATAAAAATGAAGCAAAAGTAAACATTTAGCGAAGTTTTCTGTAGCACTGAATTGTTCTTGCACTGGTCTTCTCCAGAGTAATTCTATTCTAATTAGTGTTATGAAATTGTACAGTCCCACAGACTGAAAACCCAAAAATCACGTTCGAGAAAAGCATGTACGTGGTCGGTGAAAGTTTAGAGGCAAACTGCACCTCCTCGGCTGCGCATCCAGTTCCTCACTTGACTTGGTACATAAACGGCAAGGAGGTGAGTAAATATCAAAGATAACAGCCAACCTGTTCAACAACTCAAAAGGAATTAATTTTTATTCGGTAATGTCCTTAGCTTTAACCATTTAAAGTATAGTTACATCTTCATAATGTTTCTTTTTCTTCACGTGTCGTCACTCACTGACAGCAGTCGTGTTTCACGAAATTTTCTTTTTTTTTTGTCTATTAACGTCAACTTTATTCAAAGGATTAATTTAATTAGTAACGTTGTCATGTATGTCTTTAAAATTTTATTTATTTTCATATTGCTTGTTAACCTCAAATTTCAATTTTAATTTCCAACATTCTTATATTTCCTAATACAATAAATATATAATATTTGAAGATTACAAGGGAATTATTTCAAGAAGGCGATGAGTCAAATTTCAATAATACTGTAATATTCAATATTATTATAATTTCAATATTATTAGCATATACCTAGATATATCTACATATATCTACATATATATATATATATCTACATATATATGTAGCATATATATCTACATATATGATAGATATATCTACATATGTAGGTATGTAAAGCTAAAATGCAATCAATATTATATTAAACATACATATTTGTAAACAAATTATACTAGGCTTTAGACCTATATCTATGAAATTTTGTAAACAATTAAGAATATATTTAATATTATAATAATCAAAATATTTAAAGTATTCAGTAAAGTACAAAATATACATGTATATACATTTTAAACCCAACCAATTTAATAAACCAATTAATTTTGATATTAAGTAAAAAGTATCTAAAGTAAAGTGTCTTAGAAATTGAGTTATAAATGTAAATGAGTAATTATATTTGTACAATATTTAAATTAATATTTTATAATTTCTTTCCTAAACAAAAAAATACAAACAAATGAAATAGATTTTTTAAATTATTTTTCTATCAATTGGCAATTTTAATGCGTTTTATTAAGTATATTTTAAGAAAATGTGTATTCAGGGGTTGAAGTTTTCGATAAGCGGTAAGTTAAGTTGATGTTTAGTTTAGTTTAGAATAATCATCGAATTACGGTACGATAAGTTGTGTAAGTTAAATCGAGAGTTAAACTTTGATATTATCTTCTCGTATCCATATGTAATACTGCTATAACTTTTTTTATAAAAGCATACGAAAAACTCTCCGAGTCATCCTGTAATAATTCAACATTCGATCAATGTCATTTAGCTATTTTTGTCCTTTTTTTGCTTTGAAAAATTTTGCGTCTTAAATGTAATGGAAATTTTACAGTCTATTTCGACTAAGCCATCAAATATACATAATACATAGTAGTAACTACATATAAACGTCATAATAAGTGACGCAATTGTTATGTACGATTTATTTTCTATGCAGATAATAATATAAAGTAATATATCATAAAGAAATAATTATTTTTAAGTCGTTCGTTCTAAATTCTTCATTATTTTACTACACTTTTGAAGGATTGTAATCATGTTTCCACGATATTAAAATTTTTATTCAATTTTATTTCGTTGAAATCAATACTAAATACAAAAGGTTGTACATAAAAGTATAACGATGATACTTTTAACTGATCAGTGAATGATATTTTTATTTTTCTTTATATGCATCGTACGACGGACTAAAAATTATAGTGATATAAGTCATGATTCTGAGAATCTGGATATTTAACTGTTAGTTTTTAACTATTATTCCTGTAATTTCAAATTGATACAATTGAGTTACAATTTTATTCACTGGCACGATATGTTTTTATGACTTGAGAAAATATATTGAACTCTTTATAATACCTAATAGAAGCAGAAGAGTATATTACGAAAACTAGCTGACTTAAAACATAAAACTGGTCTGACTTACACCACTATGATTCTCAGACCTCCATATTTGTCTACAAAAATGATTATGCATCTTTTATTAATAATAATAATATTTTAGATTTTAAGTTTGCACCATGATTATTGGATGATATATTTATGGTTTTTCAAGTTTTTAATCGTGCGTTAATTTTTGTATCGACGCAACGTAGCGACGTCTTGTGAACATCGGAGTTTACTTGTTCAGGACAGAGGTGAAATTGGGAAGCCTCCAAAACATCGCTAGCATACAAATAAATAGTGACAACACGGCCCGAAGTCGTTACGTCAATTTCAGGTCTGCCATGAACGAGTAGACTGTAACAATATATTCGAAACATTTGCATAACTCCAACGCATCGTTAGAACACAATTGAACCCGAAAAGCCATAAATACGTCATCCAATAATAATATTTTTGCCAAAATTTATTCTGACCAAATGTCATGAGCTTTTTGTGTGTTATACTATGTAGGTGGATATTAGTCTGGTAAACCACTATCCTCACACGTATTACGAACACCAACTAATGTCAGCTACTGCAAAACTAAAGATAGAAGTATCCGCGTTGCATACAGGGGAAAATGGTTATTTGGAAATTAGTTGCTATTCAACTATTCCTGATTACCCATTACACCACGTGCAGTACGCTGATGTTAGGACGGAATCGGTTTCAGGTAATTATTCCACTGAATATAATTTTTAACAATTATATTTTCGTTCCAATCTTTCATTTTAGAATTTATTAACGTATTTATTTTATTATTCTGTTAAAATCACGAATATGGAGTGGTGAATATAATTGGAAATCCAGTTTGCAGATATTTATTTCCAGAAATTTATTTTTCACAGAATTTTTTAACACTGCTCGTTGATCCAATTTTAGGAAAGTAACTTTAGAACATTTTTCCAGGTGCATAAAAGAAGCAGATTAACTACCAATGTATAATTTTTAAACAGTCCCTTTATTCAATGTTTCAATACAGATTTTCTAAACTTTGATTCAACGATTATTGAGGATTATGTTTTTACAATCTTCTCATAAGTCATATCCTTTTTATGTATCAGTTATCGAGCACTCACTTTTAGAGAGGTCCTCAATCGGATTTTCGAATGCCATTCATCGCGTGCAAAGTGCGCACGTGACCTATTTATTTTTGCTATCTTTTTTCTTTTTTTCAATCCGGAAATCATAGATGAACGTCCCGTATTTTATGGAACTTGCCTGGTTTAAATAGAAATTTGCTTTTCAAATGGAGATTCGTTATTTCAGATAGACATCGATACGCAAGTACGTATTAGCAGATTTGGTTTCACAAAGAGAAAAAAGAATCACGTACATGATGTCATTTCTTCGTTCTTTTTTTTTTTTTTTGCAAAAAAACATTCTTTTACTCTAATCTTAGTAGTCACGAGGTTTTCATCTCCAAGGTTTCCTTTTCCATGCTTCAGATAAGGTGAACTAATGAATGAGATGCGTAGTTACCCTAAAAAGTAGTTTTAATTAACCCGTTTGAAGTGCTATTGCATCGCGAGAGGAAACATCCAATTAGAAATAGCAGTCGCGAAATTCGTACTTTCTTCAGTTCCATGTACATCTAATCTCATACTCATAGCAACTGTTCCATATTTGATGATTTTCATGCACAATCATGCTAAATAATATAATATCTTCTGTACTATACAGGGTGGTTGGTAACTGGTGGTACAAGCGGAAAGGGGATGATTCTACGCGAAAAAAGAAGTCGAAAATATAGAATAAAAATTAAAAAAAAGAAATTTTTTTTTTCGTTTTTCTACAGTGAGATCCGTTACAACGAGACGTGATAAAGTGCACGCGTACCGAGCGAAAATTCAAAGTCGATTTTCTCGAAAACAAAGCCTCGAACGAAAAATTTGTATTCTATATTTTCGATTTCTTTTTTCACGTAGAATCACTCCCTTTCCGCTTGTACCACCAGTTACCAACCACCCTGTATATTTAATATTCTCTTGTGAAGAAGGAACTGTATTTTCGTTTCAGTAATTTATATGATCTGTCAATCATTTGTGACGATACAATGCAGAAAATCGTGAATGAAAAATTGTTTACTTTCAGTTCTAAAATCTTTGTTCTAACGTATTATTAAACACGTAAGAATATTTTATTTTTGATAAAACAGGTTTTATTTTAAAAACATGCACTTTTCAATAGAATCATGCCTAAATTCCAAACAAATGGTAATTCCCAAGTGAACAACATAATGTGATCAATCATTGCAACGTTAGTTATGTAGATTAATATAAATTATTTTAAACTATCGTAATAACAAAATTCATATTATTCATTTCTTACGAAACATTGTATATTTATTTTCTACTTTCAAAAGACTTATACCCTCAATCTATCTGGTTACTCCGTTTTTTGGCTGTTTTATATTAAAATACGTGTTTTTAACTAGTGACATGGAAGTCAGAGAATTAAAAGAAACAGATTTATCATATCTTTTCCATGTGCTTTTATCTTCATATCTCTCGTAACATGTTCTTCCATTTCTCATTAGAAATACATTCGACGCTATAATTTATTCCAGTTACGTCAACAGTCGCACGCCATGTTATATTAGAAGGCGAAATTCCTATTTAAAATTTCTCGTATTTTTCGAGTATCTCGTATCCTATAATTTCTTGTAAGAAAATAATTGCAAATATGCAATGTATTTTTTGTATAAAAATTCTTTCACGTTTTCAGATCACTTCTTCCGTAACATTATATTTTATTTACAGTCATTATGTTTACTTTGAAACGAAAAAGTTTTATAATTGTTTAAAGATATCGAGGAATGTCATTTAATACTATATTTTATATAGCCAAAAAGGAATTCGATATATATAAAAGTTGTTAGTGTATTAAAATATATACTATGAAAGGGATATAATTTAAAGTTCATTATCTATATTAAATATTGAAACTTTACAATAAATAAAATATATTATAAGACTTTTGAATTAGGGAATATAATTACCAGTAGTTATCAAATATTTCACAGCAATAAATTCATCGTTTATTAAATTTTAACACGAACTATATTACTTGAATTACGGAGTAGCATTTGACCAAAGTATTCAAAATCAAAATTAGGAAGGCTACATAAAGGAAACAGTGCAAAAAATCCATATACTTTATGAAATAATCATTTAATTTATTAAAAACGTAAATGTATAAAATTTCTATAGAAAATCACGAGTTAGTTTTTTTGACAACCTGGACAGTTTTACTATTGTCCAAGTTCGCACATTCTGTGTTTCTAACGTGATATTTGTTTTCTTAATTCGTTGTTCCAGTGCAAATTATACCCGCGCCGATCGCCGAGTCCTCAGCACCAAATGTCGCGCGGGGATGGCCTCTAGCTACATTACTGTGCATACTCTGCGCGATGCACAAGATCATTCCTTAATAAAAGTCAATTGTTATAGGATAATTAAAACAAGAGAAAAAGAGAGAAATTAAACAAAGGAGAAGAAAAAAACACAGGAAAAAGTAAAAAAAAAGATGTGTAATATACGTAAACGGAGAGTAAACACAAGTGGAGAAAAAAGGGAGAATTTGTGGGAGGGACGGGGGAATATATATTATATATATATATATATATTAAAGAACGAACAATCACAATGTCTTCCTTGATTATACCGAAATACACGGGGGCAGCGATTTTATTGTCTTGCAGAAATTTTATAAACTCATATAGACGCGGCTTCTTCGTGCAACTATTTTCGATTGTCGCTTGTATCAATCGTTATCTACTTCGCGAAAATATTGTCGAATTCCAAGGAAGAATTCCGTTCGTTTTTCTGGTCTGTTTCGACTTGCAAGAGTTAGAAATGAGACCAATGGAACGGCAATAGGGGGAAAGAAAACGAGATAACACGTAGTGAATAGTAATTCGCCGGTTAACAGTGATTTTTCTAAAAAGAAAAAGATGAAAAAAAAGAGATAGGTATATACGCACGGGCGCATTTTCCTTCTTCTCTTTCTGCTTTTTCGTCCTTTTTTTCTTCTTCTTTTTCTCCTTCTTGTCCTTCTTTTTCTCTTTATTCTTCTTCTTCCCCTCTTCTTCCCTCCTTCTCTTTTTCTTCTTTGTTTCGTTTTTCTTTTTTTTCTTCTTCTCATAACGTCGATCACGCAACATCGATTCGTTTACCATCGTTCAAAATCTCTCTACGTATATCTGTGTCCTCGATTTCAGATTTTTTAACTACGTTGAACGATATCGAATTAAATCGATTTCGTACTGAACCATCGAGAAGAATTTATCAGATCCGCGAGAAAATAGGTATATACGGATATACTTACTGTTTCATCGATAAGTTAAAGAGAGTTATCTATCGCTATTCGGTGATTATTGCGACGGGACGCGATGGACAAATCCGTTCATTCGATTGGTCTATTATAACGATCGAACACGGTATAATGAATGTCAATTCGTAAATCGAATTTCTTGTTCGAAATTAAGGAATGTAATCGTATAGTTATCGTTTCAAACAAATGTTGAAGCATTTATCGTATATAGTTTAATACTTCTAATTTTAACATCTGTTATTTAAATATATGAATTTTTCTTTTATTAAATTGATGTTTCGATTTCCGAAATACTAAAAACGATTTAATACGAACAAACAAAAAAATTGAATATTTTTAGTGTGTTACTATTATTACCATTAAACACATTATTTTCTTATCATTGCTTTCTTGTCGACATGCATAACCAAAGATGAACATTGTGATCGATTATTTAACGTTTTTACATTCCTAGTTGTAGTATCATGTATGTACTCGTCATAAAGCTAA
Source organism: Bombus cullumanus (assembly GCA_014737535.1). Lineage (NCBI taxonomy): Eukaryota > Metazoa > Arthropoda > Insecta > Hymenoptera > Apidae > Bombus > Bombus cullumanus. The sequence goes on along the minus strand of JACXIX010000021.1, from coordinate 3,147,433 downwards.
TTTACTAATAATAAGTAAGAACGAAGAATTACCTATATATTTCATATACATATCGTATATATGTATGTATAAAAAAATATTATAAATTAATTAGGTATGGTACATACGAGCTTTGTATGTGTGCATGTGAATATTTTGTTTTTAAATATCTTACATATTTATATATAAAACAAAAATTATATACGTATGTACTTACGTACGTTTGCTAACAGACGCTAAGTATGTATACTGGTATATGGAAACTGGCATCCTATTTACAAATCAGAAATTAAGACTGTTGTACCTTGTTATCAGTATAATGATATAATTGGTCGTATTTGACTATGATATTCGTTTATTCAGCTATTAATGTTTTCTTCATTTAATCGTTTGTTCCTCGCGCTTTTTGATGAAACTCGTGAATAAAAATCATTAATATAAAACTAGTTACATACGTTTAGTTATACCGTGCAATAAAACTACAATATATATTATACTTCTATGTATAGTACATTATACAGTAACAATATACATTGTAAGAACCATTATATGTGTATGACATACATTCTATTACTATGTAATATTATTAGTATAAATTTTATATACATTTGTTTTACCTGAAAAAGTTTAGTACAGGCCAAAGCTGTACACTTTGTCGATCTACATATAATGTATAGATACATATGTACATAAAGTACAATTATTTTTTCAATTCTAATACGACTTCTATAAAAGATGAATATTATGAATATTTAATCAAATTGGTATTTTCTCCCTTTTTTCTTTCTTTTTTTATTTTAAATAGACACATATCAGTAGATATACGAGATCATGATATATTATTATTGAAACTTTTTATTTGTTATTTAAAATAACTAAAATCTTAGACAATCTTTTATATAGAATAAATAAATAATAGTAATAATTAATAAATTATTTATTTGTTATTAAAACGGCTAAATGTAAACGAACTAAATTAATTATATTATCATAATTGCTTAATCATGTCGAAGCAAAAGAATGCGAATTTCTGATACTTATTTTAATCTCACTTTGTCGGACTGCCCGCATAGTTATATTGCACGTTATAATTAACCGTGTATAGATAACTTGATAAAATACGTGCACACGTAGGATGGTCCCTTAAGAACAAAACTCGTTCGTTGCGCGACGCGTCCCATTGCGCTAATCCCATAGTAGGTCCTATTTTTAACGAAAGAGGGGAAAGCACGAAAGAAAGAAAGGAAACGTTTTATTTTATCGCAGGGGAAGGTTTAGCTATTTTGTCAGCACGACAAATAGTCTATAAATGGCGATCCTGAACAAGAACAGAAAAACAACATGTGTAATTATAGAATTTCCTTGCCTACGCACCGTGTTCTGCACGTCGTGTCGATCAATAAAGTTGTGTATACGACGGCTTTCCGGGACATGCCACGTGTGCACGATTCTAAAACGCTTCCGTTCCCCTTTTTCTTCTCTTCTTTTTTTCAGTTTAACGCGTTCTGTGGAAAAGAAGAACGAGAAGAGGGAGTGAAAGTGACAGATAGATACAGATAAAACGAGAGAAAAAAAGAAAGAGGGAACAAGTGCTGTGAGTGGGGGGGGGGACTGTTATATTCATAATGGTAAGAGTTCTTTAGCAAGTGATAGGTACTTTCGACGTACCGTAGCGTTATAATTATACATAAAGAGTTAATCTTTTCGAGCCTCACGGCTACTTGATTGTCCCTGATCTCAAGAGGCGCGCGAATAGCTACTAGCTACGGCACCGTGCCGATACAATGCAATGGAGACGCTGACGAACGTGAAGCAACTCTGCCCATTATACAGACTGATTATGAGTCAACCGAAACGGAATTTAACATGAATAATGAAGACCATTTTCAGAGTTGGTTGCACAATGCGTACGACATCCTGTAGTAGTCCTTGCTTTAAATTTATAGATTTTTAGGAGAGTAAAATTTTTACATCTATGATAATGAGATCTAAATTTATATTAATAATTTATAAAATTATGCGTCTATTTGCAGGGCATTTAAAATGTTATATGAAATTAAAAAGACTTAAATATTACTTGCAATATAAAATATCTCACCTATTAAAAAAGTAACACGAAAGATTTGAAACAGATCAAGATTAGTTGTTACAATATATATATACATATACAATATTTACTATTTAAATATCATTATTTGGATTAATCTCGAAAATTTTCCTATTCGAAAAATCTGGAAGAACTTTCTTGATCTAACTTATAATTCACAGAAATCCAAGAATCTAAAGATAGAAAGCTTGCCAAGTAACGAGTAATTTTACAATTACGCAAGTTAATTTTATCATTACGCACTATATGATAAAAATTAATTTAATTACGTCACAATATTTTATTATACGTAAATATGCTGATTACCGAGAATATGTAAAATTATAGTACAATTTACGCGTAATTTCGTAATGAAAATATGTTTTGTTAAACCAAACAAGTGTCTACATACTTTTAAGCCGTAGTGTGTATTGAAAATAATAATGGCACTTATTTTTAAAATGATTCAGTACCTATTAGTTACATTTTGTACAAAATTGATTAAACTCAAGATATTGATTATTTACTTCGTACTTGGATAGACGTAAATGCTTATTATTCGATTTCATATTACTTAGGAACGTGAACGAGTTAATATTCATAATAAACAATTCACACGAATTGTATTTCTTCGAGTGTTCTATAGTCAAAATATATAGTATTACATGTTAAAACTAAACTTTGCTTTTAACCTGGATATAGTTATAACATTAGGTTTGATCATCTTACAAAGAAGGTTTCTACTATATTATATTAGTCCTTAAACGATTGTTTTGAAAATTCGTAGTTTTTTTTCGTCAGTCAATTTATTCTATTATATTTTATATATTTAGCAACAGTCGTTTGTTGTGCACTTTTATGAAAAGCTACTTAATAAAGATTATTACAAATTGGATATTAAATAAGGTTAACGATTAAGGGAAAAATCTAGCATTGGTCAATAAAAAGTGTCATTTAAAAAAAAAGAAACATTTTCCCAGGGTATATATAGGCATATGTAAGTAGTACCCCGAAATTCTTAAATTTTGTCATGAATTTTCCGAACAACCCGATAGAATAGAACGTCTCCGTGGATGTATAACTAAAGATTTTGTATTGTGCACTTCAACCTTTCAGAAACTAAATCAATCATACTTTTTATTAACTTCTTAATTTATCACTCTGAAAGCCGCAAAATGGAAGACAAAAGGCGGTTGACAATGAGTAGCGAAAAAAAGCGAAGAAACCGGCAAATTCAGGCCGATAGAATATCGTTGACAAACGATGAAAATGTTGTTGCTATTCACATTGATGTCTTCTTTCCAAGCGTTGATTGTAACCATGAACGAGATTCCATCGAGCAATGATAAAGCGTTGATCAGTCCGGCGAGAAAAGTAGCCGTGAGGATAGTCGGCGGAGAAATCACGAGCATAAGAAATTATCCGTTTCTCGTAGGTGAAATGCGCCCGTGAAGATTCCTAAATATTATTTAAAACTGCGGATACGCGAGTCATGCTCTAATCGTCTCCAAAATACAAAAATAGGAAAAATACAGATAGAAAATGGCGCCAATAAAATATCTATTTACGAAATCTTTTCATGTCTCGATAACATGGTAAGAATTATTATTCCTCGCGATTTTACTAAAATTCGTACAGAATAGTAGAAAATATGTACGTATTTAAACTGTTTCCTATTAACGGAATTGATCAAGGTAAACGTAGGGGGAAGTATATACTAATGGTGATCTGAAAAAGGGGGTTAAATAATAATTTAGGAGCGTATAGTGTCTATATAAAAGTAACAAAGTCAGTATGAAAGTAAGAAGTATTTTATCGATATAGGTACAAATTAATCTTGGAACAATCTTATCCGTGAAAATTGACAAGAAGAATACTTAATCAGAGTTACAATTCGTATAAATAAGGAGAAAGTGTTTTATTGACTTACATATGTACATAAATAGGTACCCCTGATCAAATTAACCCCGGAAACGAGGACAGAATTCGATATAAATTCATCATTTCCAGAATAGTCACTATTCTATTCTAAAATATACATAATCTTCGTCCAAGTTGAAGATATTCTTGCAGAGGAATACTTATTATATTAAATAGAAAACTAGGATAAAATCTGCCTTGAAACGAACATTGATGAGATAAGTCGATAAAGAATATTTCAAAATGTTCGGAATTTAGAGTTTCTTCCTACGAATTAAATGTACCAATTGTCGTCGAAACAATCTTCATCCATAACCAGATCTGATATCTCTTTCAAGATTAATTTGCAGACCTATGTACAATTATATTGATAATATAATTAGACCGCAGATACTTACGTAAATGCATATTTTTATGAATATAATTAGAGAGGTAGAATCTATGTGCAGAGTTGTTTTATTTACTAAATATTATAATTTTATATATATTTACGCGTCATGTGCATTCTACGTATTTTTGTATCTTCATATTTCCTATGAATGCATAACAGTTTGCAATTTATTAATAATAGTGTTCTTCTCACTTTAATAGATAGTATACGCACCTAAATTATTTATTATATCTCTCATTTTCATTCGTCTCTGTAGCAAACAGTTCTTCGATTAGTTCTGAAAGTCTTAGGTTGTTCGAAAGTTGATAACGAGATGCATAAAAAAAGTAATCAAGAAGAAGTAACTAGCATTTTGTTGAATGTTTATTTACTATTCTATTTTATATGACATTTTACTATCTACTAAGTGACCTCGATTATTTTTCAAGAAGGCTTTTCGTCTCTTTTGATAATGAATTCTTTCAAGTTACGACGTATTAAAAATTTTTGTGAAAACTAAAATAACTGACGTTCAGGTGTTCTTAATTCATCCAAATTAGCTTATTTTCTAGCTGAGGTTCGATGCTCTTTACTATAACGTGTTCTTGTTAAAAAAACGATTTCTAATTGACTATATTTTCTAAATGTTTCTCTTTAACTACTACATTTAACGATCGGTTAAGAGCAATATTTCTTTGAACTTTCTATCATATTATATAAATTGTTCGTGAAGTTAACAGCAAAATTTCAAAAAAGTTTCATGACAATCTGTTCTTATAGGATTATTATGGAATGCTATTTTATTAGGTTGCATGTATATCCGTCGTTTTATTTTCCGTTTGTTCTAAATTTAGTTGCTCCATAATATTTTTAGGTTTATAGAGGATTCAATTTCTTGGAAATCAAGAAATTTTCTAAAGCCTAGAATATATGATAAGGGAATGGTGCTACATTTGGTGAATATTTTTTTTTCAATTAAAGTCTAATATATTTTGCCTCTTCTTGATCGATATATCGATGAACGCAGGATTTTTCTCTTCGATAAAGAATTTTATCAAATATATACATACTATATAACAGAGTATTAGTCTCTATCTATTGGAAGGCTGAGAATTATATTGGTGTAAGTCAATCCATTATCATTTTCCACAACATAGTATTCTACATTTATTGTTTTAGTATTTATTTCATTTTTTAAATGATAAAAGTGTATTCAGGCAAAGAATAAAGACATAGCTTCGTTAACTACGGAACTAATGGGACCTAAACAGATAGATTCCTAAAATCTTGACTTACACCGTGTGATGATATTGCGAACATTTCGAACAACCTAATAAAAGAATTGTGGATGTTTAATATTTATATAACTTCATATTTTTATGAATATAATTAAAAAAGTGGGACATGAGTAAGAAATTGTTTTACCTGTTAAATATTCTAGAAAATATTCTATGCTTTGGATATTTTATATATTTTTGCATATTATGTGCATATAGTGCATTTCGCATCTTCAAATTTCTTATAAATGCATAAATGTACGTTAGGATAAGGAATTTCTTCGGAGACGATTAGAGTGTACGTTGTAAGTATCCGGGTTCTATCGGTAAGAAGTAAAGGTTCGCTGATGACGAAACCGAATTTTCAATGTCAATTTCTCATAGGTCTCGGTCCAACGGCGACACTTTAGTCATGTCTGCGGAGGTACTTACATAGCACCGAGATTCATTTTGTCCGCCGCTCATTGCATGGTCAGGTGCGTTCTAATTGTAAGACTGCGACACAAACATATGTAGATATGTATACAGTCTATGGCTCTTATCCCTAAAATGGTAGCGAAGTATCGCCAGTACTGGATATCTTAACCGACAGATTAATAAAAATATTCGATTAGTGAAATGTTGCAATGTTTTTGAGGATTCAACGAATTTTCATTGGTGGTTTGAAAAGTGAGTACATGATAAATGAACACACGCTATACATATACCGCTCATACACCGACAATATTTATAAGTTTCTGAGGATAATTAGGGACTAATTTTCAGTCATTTAATTGGTCGTAGAAAGAATACCGGGAAAATTGCTGATAGTCAAGGCTGAGAACTTTTTCTAATTGTACTTCTTGAGCTAATAATGAAAAAGAGATGAATTGGGAAGTTTGTATATTGAATTGTAATATATGAAATGTCTTTTTGTCTAACTTTACTCTACGCTAAGATATTTAAAAGTATTTCATTAATGAAATCAAAAGAATTTCTCGTTAACGAATTACAATTATATACATATCTATAATATTATATTATTTAAAGAGTTTAGATTTATTTTGTAGATTTCAGAATATTCTTCTTTACAATTTATTAGTGATTATCCATAATAACATGTACGCTATTAGTGCTCTCTTTAATTAAAATATTCTATCTAGAATGTTTTTCAGTTTTCAAGTATATTTAAATAATTCAAGCGTCTATGTTTCTTCCTTTTTAATACTGAAAAATAGTCAATTAAGATTGCTTGCTTCTATCTTGATAAGAGAAAAATATAACTATATATAAAAATATATTTTTAAGTGTAAATATATATATACATAATTGTAAATTGTGTACACTTGTACTATTTAGGTGTATCTACAAGCTGATGCGAAACAATTATTTAAATATTTGGAACTAAATGAAGAAAGCAAAGAAAATGATAAAACTTCCGTTTTGCCGGATGTTTCGTAGTAGTAGATTTTGGAAATACTAATGGAAATAGATTATTTGTTATTATTTATATTGTTACGATATATACATTTATATTTTAAATAACATTCATATGTTATTATATTGTTATTATATATACTACATTATATATATTGTTATTATTTATATGATGAAAAAAATTACAACAGAAAACTTTATCTTCAAAATCATTTTAACAACGGATACTATAAAATATATGTTCTACCATTGTAATAAATGGCAAGAACATATTAATTAATGATAATCGCCTTTAAATCTATAAATTACTTTTTATATCGAGAAACGCTATAAAAAATAGACTTTATTCGCAAAATATAAATTATTATACATCTACGGCATGCGTATATTACAATCCAATATACCTAAACCACGTAAACAGTAGTTCCAACCTTATGTATTCAGTAATTAATCTAAGTAACGCTATCTTGCTTTTTAACATGTAAAATCGACTTCTACGTATTATAATCTTCATATTAATGAAATTCCGTTTATGAAAACGCGCTCGATTGTAAAACACCTAGTTTCTTTTATATTCTTTGACCACGCAATGTTACATTGTGCATCTCGTATATGTACAATGTACTTGTATAGATACGTAAAAGTAAAGTTGGCCTGCTGAAAGCCATAGAAACGAGAACGTAGAATCGATTTCCTTTCAGAGCTCGACGTACCGACGATTTTATACAGATTAGTTATAACAGTTTATCGAAACCAAAGGCATGATAAATGCTGTCAATAGTTATTTTTTTATTAAAACCGTAGATAGTTGGGTCGAAGAAGAGGATTTATTATAATATCTCTCGCGTATCTTTATGCTACCATTTTACGGTCATAGAGCATTCTTCGCTCGTAGCGCTTTCATTGCTATCATAGATACGTATGCTGCTTTTAAGATCTCCAAATGTAACAGACACGACACGTTAATTTTAAGAATATCAGAGATCCTCTATAGCTCGTTTAAAATTAACTGATTCAAGGCTATTTATAACTTGTCCGTGTCTTTTATATCTAATCAAGTATCAGATGAAAAGAATGAGTTAAAAATCTATAAAAAATCTATGGAAAATCTATGAATGAAAGATTTTATTTTTTTATTTTTATTATATTATATATATATATATATAGTTTGGATGTATTATTATGGATAATTGAAGGATTGATAATTGAAATATTTAGTGGAAGAGGAAGGCCTATTCTACCTATTCTATAGGTTTCGTACTGAAAAATGAAGTTCATTATCGGGAATAATTGAATATGAATTTTTAGCGCCTTTATATCGCACTATCAAAATTATCCTTTTGTTCGACTTTAGAATTAAGTATGTATTTTTTTCATTCTTATAATTAATTCAAAATTATTGATTGTTATATCCAATATAATATTAGGTATGTATTTGGTTCTTTACAAAATTTCTAATCTATTTCTCAAAAGCTTAAGAGCTTGTTCCCTTCCTAGTATCGGTTATAGTATCTAGCTATAGGCGACCAGAGTAGTTAAAGGTAGATTTTAGTTACATTACTTAATTTTAGGTTGTTTAATTATGAATTTCGATTATTACTTTGTTGTCTTTCGTTTACTTCTTTACTTTTGCAATTTACTGCAGTTTCTGCTTATTAGTATTAATCATTATTTACTAATATTTGAAGACCACAAACGTTCTTTGTTTTATTGCATATAAGTCAGCAATCCCGTTAAAGTTAATCCGTTGAAGTCTAACGTTGCATATATATACAATATACATATATTCGTATTATAGATATGTTTGGAAAGAAATGAAGTACATAATTAAATCAAAAGATGAATCATAGTATATAAATGATAATGTCTATGACAGGACAAATAGCATTGATCAGCCAATTGAACTAGCTGTAGCAAAGTCAATTTTACCATTAGATCGCTGTTTTGTTAACCTTTGTGACTGCGTTGCGAACCGCTGCGATTGTTAACCTTTAGATCGCTAAATGTACAATCTAATCTAGGTAGAATGTCTATGTTTTGAAAGACAAATATAGCAAAAGCATTGCTGAAAATCCAATTTGAACAGAAAATCGATAAAATTGCACGTACGAATCAAATAATTACTAGTAATTAATTACTCGACCATCAAACTGTTAACTGAGTTAGACTACCTTTGATTAAGAAATATTTGTTTTTCATTGAAAAGCCAATTTACAATTTAACAAGTACTTGTACAAAAATTCAATACAATCAGTTCCTGTATTATGTACACGTATGTATTGTAACTAATAAGAAACAGGAGCACTTTAAAATACTTATCGATTCAGCAGCGAAATAAAAAATTCGTAAGTTATGAATTAATATTAACACTTAAAAGTTATCATGTGAATATCACTTAATATTATTGTCCTGTAATAATTGTTAACTTCCACACTGCAAACGACTTTTCTACTTTTCGTCTAATATCAAATAATAATAAAATATTTAATTGCATTCGTTTGACTTTATTGACTTGTAAAATGAAAAGTATGTACATACATACATATATATAGTATATTAGTGTAAAATTTCACTTATGATAGTACAATATTAACGTGATTTCTTTCGATGACAGCTTTTAAGGGTTAAATTGCAAATAATTCAACTAACGGATTGACAATTAATAACCAAAGATTTCAAGTTCCACACAAAATTTACTTTTTCATGGTACTATTTTACACCGATCAGCATACGTAGTAGTGTATACCAACGACAGTAGCGACCATAGCAGTGAAAGGGTTAGCAGCGTTATATAGATCTTATTAATGTTTAACAACCCAAACTTAGAAAAAAAAAAGACAAAAATCGCAAAAACAAGAAAGAAAAGAAACGGAAACTGACAATGTAAGTGCACTAATCATTCGTCACTATCTTTGTAATCGACTCATCAATTTTCCATCAAATTTCGAAAAGCGTTTATTATCTTTCCGTGTGAAATCAGCTTTCTCTCCACTTTGGAAACAAGGAATCAGTGGCCGCCCGTGATGATCCTACAAAATTACTTGATCTATTGTTATTGTTCTATGCGAAAGTTCTTTTGTATGCGTTAGGAAGAAAAGAAAGGAAAAGATGTAATGCAATGAAAAGAGTGAACCATGTAAGAATATGATGTGCAACTTAGAACTGATTCGATTAAATCATTCGTATAGACCGACGTTCGACGGCAATTGGATAGCTGAAAGTCCACGTCGATTCTACGCGATCGCCGGAGCCACTTATGTGTACTTTCCAAGCTGGAGTTCCATACAGATGGAATTGATAGACAGAATATTACCGCACACGAACTTTAGATTCTCGAACATGCATCACGATATTGGATTGTTCAGGGTGATTATTATGTGTATATATAAACTCTGTGTGAAAAAAATAAAATAAATGAAAGAAATGAAAAAAAGAGAGAAAAAAGAAGAGAGGTTGAAGTTAATATAAAATATTCTAAACCAACTATATGTATATACATACATACATTCGTATATATGTATATATCTATGCACTTACATATGTATTTACGTTCTAAATATATGTAGATATAACCGATGACTATTTTTCGTTTCCTTCCATGTTCAATTCGGAGTATATTTTGATTGAAATTGAATAAAGAATACATACAGATATAAAGAAATACTTGGTCTTGGTTACCGTAAATGCATTCTGCATTTTTGGATCGATGGAGATCCAGAATGAAGATTGTTAAAAAAGTTGATTGCGAGATTGACCTTGACCATAGTTTCCAAATTTTTTATCGCGCCATATAGTACATATTGCGAGGAACAAAAATCTAAAAGGAATCATGGATTGCAAATGAACTATTCTCATGTAAAGTGGTAAAAGGACGTTATTATTACCAAAACCGATTTTAATTACGTGAGTTTTATATTTTCAGTAAAGTATGTTATCATTTGTCTGTTTGCTAACGCACATTGATATTGCAACCACGAGAAAATCAAAATGTTTCGAAGCGTTTCATACTCTTTGTTGAGTTTTGCTATTGAGTGCCGAAGCGTGCAGACGTGTGTCTAATGCTCCGTGTAGTTCATAATACAACATTGGTAGAATTTTTTAACTGTTTGATTATCATGTGGGTGGCTACCCCCAGCGGGATACCATCTTCGTATTTGTAGGTCTTTGTGAGATCTACTGGGTGTTTCCTTTTCAGTCTTCTTTCTATGTTTGATGTGTTGATCGTTTCCGCAGCCAATCGGTTCGGGTGTGTTGCTATTCTTACCTTGTATTTTTCTGCGTATCTGCTAATCTCCTCATTGACCGTTGGTATTCCCAGGTCCTTCCGTATGTTCTCGTTTCTAACGTACCATGGGGCGTTTACTATTGTTCTAAGAATTTTAGCTTCTATTGTCTCTATTTTGTTTATATGGCTCATTGCTGCTGTACCCCATAGTGGTATTCCGTACGTCCAGATTGGTTTTATGATCGTTTTGTATATTTTTAATTTATTTTCTATGCTTAATTTGGATTTTCGACCTGTTAGCCAATGCATTTGTCTCCTTGTTGTCTGTATTTTGTCTATTACTGATTTAATATGCTGTTTCCACGTGAGTTGTGTTTCTAAATGGAGTCCTAGGTATTTAACTTGCCTGGTTTGTAATATGTGCGTACCGTTCAGTAGGATGCTTGGTGATTTCTGTTTTCGCAGTGTAAATGTAACGTGGTTGCATTTGTTGGGATTTGCTTTAATTTGTTTATCTTGAAGCCACTTTTCTATTTTTGTGATATGTTCCTGTAGTAACTTAATTGCTGTTTCCGGGTTAGTGTGCCTGACTAGTACAGCTGTGTCATCCGCAAATGTCAGTATTTTGCTATTGGTAGTTGTTGGTATGTTAGCCGTGTATAGCGTGTATAGAATTGGTCCTAGGACGCTTCCTTGCGGAACCCCTGCCTTGATGTCTTTGACTTCAGAGTATGTGTCCTTGATTTTTATTACGAAGGTTCTGTTGCTTAAGTAAGATTTAATTAATTGGTATATTTGCTCCGGGGTTGTTTGTAGTAGGCTTTCGTGGTTTATTTTGTCAAATGCTTTCTCGATGTCTATAAAGAGGGCTGTACAGTATTGTTTGTTTTCTAATACTAGTATTATTTCGTTAATGATCCTGTGCATTTGCTCTATCGTGGAGTGTTTGTTTCTGAATCCAAATTGGTGATCTGGTATTAATTTTTCCTTCTCTATTGTTGGTTTTAGGCGGTCGTATAATTATTTTCTCTAGTATTTTGGAAAACACAGAAAGTAGTGATATTGGTCTGTAAGCTGCAGTTTGGTGTGGGTCTTTGCCTGGTTTAGGTAACATTATAATCTGTGGTAATTTCCATAGTTTAGGAAAGTATTGGATTCTTAATATTGCATTGTATATTATTGTCATTAGTCGTATCGCTTTTGGAGGAAGGTTTTTCAAGATTTCATCATCTATTAGGTCGGTTCCTGGTGCTTTATTGTTTTTTGTTCTCTCGATTATGTTTCTAATTTCTTGTACTGTTATTTTAGGTATGTTGTAGTGCTTGTCAGTTCAGGTACTAGTAGTTTGCGCATCCTCGCTGTGTGACATTTGAGGTTGCTGTTGTAGATATTATGTGGTGTAAATGTGTTGCAAAGGTGGTTGGAAAATTCTTCAGCTTGCTCTTCGTTGCTTCTTGCCCATGTGTTATCTGCTTTTCTGATTGTCGGGACTAGTTTTACCGGCTTCTTTATTTTTTTCGTGACTTTTCATAGGGAGTAGTTGGAGTTCTCGTGTGCAGAGAGTGTCTCTATGAACTTTTTGAATTCGTTATTGTTGTGTTCTTTTATTTTGTTTTTTATTTCCTTTGCAAGTTTGTTTAGATGTTTTTTGTTTTATCGTGTTCTATGTTTTTGCCATTTTGCTTTCGCTTTTCTTTTTTCTGTAATTTTTTCAAGGATGTCTGGCAGAATTAGTTTTGTTTGTCTGTTGGTTGGTTCAGGTATAGTGGTTGCCCATGCTGCTTCTTGAATAGTTTCTGTCAATGTTGATACTGCCTGTTCGGTGTATTCGGGTGTTTTCAATGGGATGTTGCAGTTGATTTTGCTCTCAATTATTTCTTTAAATGTTTGCCATTTGGTGGTTTTATTGCATAATAAAACTCTCTCTCTCTGGTTTGTTATAAAGTACTAGTTTGTTTCTGTATGAAATTATTATGGAGCATTTTACTTCATTTATTTTTCCCATGTATGGGCAGTTTATTGTTAGGTGCTTTCCTGCGCATTTGACACACGCCGGGTTTCTGTTGCAGTAATTTTTTGTGTGTCCATATTGCTGACACCGTATGCATTGCGGTATGTCTTTTTTATGTCTAGATGGCTCCACTGTTACTAATGTGTTTAGAACTTTTTTAATTTCAAAAATTTCTCTGTTATTATTTTTAGGTTCGAGTTCTATTAGAAATAGCGGTAAACACAATAACAAGGATATATCATACTCAGCAGGTCAGCACAGAAACTGAGACAACACCAAATAAATATACATTCCTACTCGTTCGGCCGAGGCGAGCATACATGTGCGGGCAGTCGTGTGCCCAGTCAAGTGTTTCAAGTGCTACGAACAGTAAAAGTGAGCAGAAGTTAAAATGCAGCAGCAGATTCCTACAATAAAAATAACAAAGAAAGAAGAAAATCATTACATAAACGACAATCAAAATATTATGGATACAGAAGTAATAGAAGAACAGGAGAGGCAGGAGGAGTGCAATCAAGATAAAGACAGATATTACCAGGACGAAAACTGGAAAACAGCAAAAAACAGGAAAAAACGCAAACTAATTACAAACATAAGGACCGCAGGAAACCCAAACACAAAAAAACAGCGATGGCTGCAAGAAGTACCCCTAAGAATCTCCTTCAGCTCATTAATGGAGGAAATAGACGACGACCCGACAAGTACAAACAAAACGCAAACAACGCACATAACTAAACCGTCACCAATATTCGTTGAGGCACAAATTATAGACCCGCTTATTGAACTATTAAGCAATATAGTCGGGAATGATAATTTCTCGATTAAACAAACCAAACTTGAACAAGTCAAAATACAAACAAACACCCCAGAAATCTACAGGAAAGTGATAAAAGAATTGAAGGAAAAAACGCTAGCTACCACACATATCAGCTCAAACAAGAAAGACCTTTCGTGTGGTACTACGCAACATCTACCACTCAGCTAACTTAGACGAACTGAAGTTCGAACTCCTAAAACATAGGCATGAAGTAACCAACAGTAGCAACATAAGGAATAGAATCTCAAAAAACCCGCTATCCTTATTTTTTATTGACTTAAAACAAAAGCCAAACAACTAAATTTACGACATAAATCGATTAATGAACTCAGTAGTAAAGTTCGAACCTTCTGTTGTAAAAAAAGAAATAGTGCAATGTAAAAGGTGCCAAAGGTACGGTCACACGCAGAATATTGCAACCATAATTTCCGCTGCGTTAAATGCGCAGGTATACACCCCGCTGATCAGTGCACTAAATTTCCAGAAACTCCTGCGAAGTGCATCCTCTGTTAAGGAGAGCATTCTGCGAACTATAAAGGTTGCTCAGCCTACAAGATCTTGCACAATAATAAGTGTCACAAACACAGAGCCAAGGAGACAACCAGCCAAGTACTCAGTCCTCAAAAATTCTCCACACCCTCAATCTCCTATGCCCAGGCAGTTCAACGAAATCAATCGAAAATCCATAGTGAACATTCTCAAAATAGTGTTCCCAGCTCACAAAACACGGACAACTTCACTAGACTCGAAAAACTAATTGAGAAACAATCAGAGCAAATTAACAACTTATTATCATTATTAACACTCTTCGTGGATAAATTAATACGCACAGAAGCAAAATAAAACAAATGCGCATAGCTCTTTGGAACGCCAACGGTCTAGCTCAGCACAAATATGAACTAGAACTCTTCTTAAAATAACAGCAAATCGACGTAATGCTCATATCTGAAACTCACTTCACCGATAAAAATTACCTAAAAATAAACGGGTATAACTTCTACCAAACCCAACATCCCAGTGAAAAAGCCCACGGTGGCACCGGAATTATTATCAAATACAACATTAAGCTTTAAGAGCTTCCATCATTCCAGAAGGACTACCTCCAAGCCACAAACGTAGCAATAGAAGATTGCCATGGTACAATCACCACCTCAGCAGTATATTGTCCTCCTAGACACTCCAGTTCTAAAGAAGTCTTTGACAACTTCCCTGACGTTCTGGGCAACAGATTCATAGTAGGAGGGGATTATAACGTCAAACACACCCAATGGGGCAGCAGACTTATCACAGTAAGAGACAAAAATCTCTTGAATAGCATAAACACCAACAGACTCAACTACCTCACCACACACGAACCCACATACTGGCCCACAGACACTAACAAAATACCTAATTTACTAGATTTCTTCATAACTAAAAATATCTCGCCAAGATATGTCCAAATCAACTCCTCAGCGGAGCTCTCTTCAGATCATTCCCCCGTTATTGCAATAATTAACTCAACAATAATCGAAAATCCACCTAATGTCTTTATTCACAACCAACTCACCAACTGGCAGCTCTTTAGAGAATTTAATCACTCAACATCAGCCTTAATTTCCCTAAAAACGAATGAAGATATTGAAACAGCCACCGAATACCTAAACACCATATATAACGTATAATAAACGCTATGTACTCTTCCACACCCACCAAGAGTACTATCAATAAACCAATGAGACTCATCAGACCAATGTTTTTGAGATAGAGTATCGATATTGAATTCCATTAATAATTACAGGAAAGTTAGTCGACCGCTTGTTCATTGGCGTACGGAAGAACAAGTCATTGCACTTGCACGTTCATACTCGGTAATAGGTTTACGTTGCACTGCACATCGCGCCGGCATCTCACATATAGTGCGTTGTATAATTAATAATACATTAATTTATAATTAATTTTAAGAAGGTAAATAAGAAAAAAAACTACAGATATTCCGGAATAACGCCCGCGCTGGTAGAAGAAACTATTATCGCTGGACACTTCGGGAATTACATCAGAATTGGACTTTTCTACATTCTCATGTTATATTTTACTCGTCAGAAGTACAAAACGCATCGAAACATTTGATTTTCGCATAATTGTAATATCAATATGCATCAGCAAACAAACAAATGATAATATCGATTATATGCTTTACTAGATATGTAAAACTTACATAATTAAGATCGGTTTCAGCAATAATAACATTTTTTTATCATTTTCCATGAAGTCCATTTACAACCAATGGTTCCTTTCAGACTTTTGTTCCTCGCGATCAGTATTATACCACGCAATAAAAAAAATTAATCTTGAAGATCGTGCTCAAGATCAATTTTGCAATCAACGTTTTCGACAGAACTCCTTCGACTCAAAGGTGTAGAATGTTGTACATACGTATATGTATACAAAAATTGCAAAAGATCAGAAGGAAAAGAAAAAATAAGTTATAAAGTTAAAATTTGGAACCAATTTGAGCTATTACAGATGATTTTTGTTTTATTTTGTTTTGAAATATATATTGATTGAAAAATATATATGTATTTATATGTATATAAATATTACACGCGGCTGGAAATTCTATGAAAAGAATAAGATGAAAGTAAAAAGAATCCAAGTCGAGATCTTCGACTAATTGTAGATTATTCAATCGATGACTGTTTCATTTTCATATATATATATCTTCAATAATAAAATCCTTTTATATAAATTAGTGTATATATACATACGTAAATTATATGCAATAATAATTACATATAAGACAAATAAAACAAATTTAAGAGAAAAGAAAAGAAAAAGGAACGAATGAAAGGAAGATCAGCCAAATTAGATCAATGGTTTCTTACTCTGTTTTCAAAATTCTCTTTTATATTTAACTTCAGTAAGCTCTCTGTAGTAGTTCATAAAATATATAAAAAATAGAGAGTAAAGAATGAAATAAGACAACACGAAAGAGAAAAAACGAAACAAGATACAAAGAGATGAAATTTATGAGAAATATCATTTTCATTCTATCGTTGTGTTTATTTTTATATCCAGCTTCGGAATCCCTTTCATATTAACTCGTACGTGAAATACGTCACCCTTCCTCTTGCTTATGACGCAGACATTTTCCAAAGGTACACCAACCCCTGCACTGTGGCTGGCTGGGGACGACACATTCCTGGATCCAATGTACGTAGTTAATCGCATCTAATTATTTACTGTCATTTACAAAAATTGTTTTATTGATTGACAAGTGTAGAGACATTCTGTTTGAACTCGCATTGTACGAAGCGTGGAAAATCCACAAGTGCTTGAAGCATGAATATGGAATAGAGTACATGAAAGGATACAGAGTAAATATAGATCGTATAGTGGGAATCTAAAATTGAATTTCATTAATCCTTTAAACAGAAAAAAATTAAGTTTAATTTCAATTTTATTTTCTTCTCTACATATGTTCTCATCCTATTTTGTGTTTTTCTACTTACTTTGTTTATTGTATTGTATTTTATAGCTTTTTCTTTCTTCCTATGACTTTTTCCTAGAATAGAATAGAAGAATTTCTAACTTGTTTGTGATAACGCATTTTAATTTAGAAAGATGATTTTGATTTTGAATTTGAATTTAAAAACGTGATTTTAAATTTGAACTTGAATGTTTATAGGGAACGGGTTAATAAAAGATTTCATTAAATTCATAAGGAATATTCTACGGATAAGGAATAACAAATATTCTAGTACAGCCAAATAATTTTATTTAGAGAGGGTCTGGTACTTACCTTCGTAGTGTCCAATTACCTCTGATTCCACCGGAAAAATGTCCAGTTTCAGGAGTAGATAGTAAGTTGCATTTATGCGCAGGCGTATTACAAGGTGGACGAGATGCTTGTCAAGTTTGTAACAATTTAAATTCAAATTTATTTTATACCTAGGTATCCTTTTCATAAAAGAAATAAATTTCAGGGTGATAGTGGTGGTCCACTTTTATGCAATGGTACGCAAGTTGGAATAATTTCTTGGGGAAAAGGTTGTGCTCGCCCTAATTGGCCAGGCGTATATTGCCGAGTAGACTTATATTTAAACTGGTTAAACGAAACTGTACAGAACAACGCTGCGTTTCAAATATGCGTTCTTGATATTACCAACGTTCTCATTATAAAACTGATAATATTCTTTGTTTTGTAAAATAAAATGTATTTAAAATAAATTACATATGCATGTGCGAATAATTTATAAATCAAATGAAAGATTATAGGTCAAAAGAAAAATATTTTATTGTAGCAATAACATTTATATGTACTATACGAATGTGGTAAATAAATATTAAATAGTTTTTAAACTTGGCGCAAGTTTTATGCATCCTGCCATCGCTTCATCAGCATTAAATAAATCGAGATTCTAATTTATAGCATTGTTAATTAATAGAATTTTATAATTGAATAAACTTTTCCTTTGAGAATCATTCCTTTTTTAATTTGTTCCGTATCTTTTGATACGTAGTACTCGATGAATACAGATAAAATATAGCGGTTTCAAGTTTGGGAATCCATTTGCACTAATTCAAAAGTTATGTATTGTAAGCGTATTGTATAACTTTCATTAACGTGATAACCACTTAGACGGTGAATTTTATTGTTTATTGCAACATCGTAAAGTAGCAAAATATGGTTTTATGATACGATGGCCTTAATATATGAATTGATTTGTCAAATAACATTTTTCATAAAGGTTTAAAGAAAATCTATACATATCGCCCACGGACACGACGATCTAAATAGGTCTCGACACTCGTATATCAATGCCTAAGGAAAACTGTCCGAACATTGAGTCTTGACTAGTCATGAAAAATCAGCATTGATTTTTCACGACTGAACACGAGTCAATTTTTGTACGGTTTTCCTAGCATGTATGAATACTTGTTTATACGATCATACCCACGATCGAACCATATTGGACGATTGGTCTTGAAACTCCCGCGGTGGGAGATGTTACGATTATGCGGTGACTTGTGTTTTTCCAATCTGCCATTAACGACGTTACTGCAGATTAGTCAAAACGATAGAGTATACAAGGCCATAATTTTGTTTCCCCTAAAACGAAGTTTAACCATACATAGAATTGTTTATGAATAAATAATGTATACATACTCATAAAATATTATAAAAATTATAAAAAATTTACTTGATTACTTCTACCACAAGTTACTTTATTGAAATTGTTTTAACTACTCAACATTAGCGCCTTGTATGCGATGGACAATACAAGAAATTTTCTGTCCTCAAATCTGGAACTTTTTTTTTCTTTTTTTTGCACGTGGAAAAATCATCATGGACACTCCGCTGCTGCTAATAACGGCAGCAGCAGAGTAGTGTCGGACTCTTACCGACTAAAACTCCACGTTGACCATCCTACGCGTATGACAGGAGTGCTCCAGGAACCTCGATAAATTATCTTTCTGTTGCACCCCCTCCCGCGTCCTCTCGTTCGAGCCAGTCCTATAGATTCCCTGACTGTTGAATTTGGCGCTAGAGGGGGGGGGGCTTGACCCTGGCGCTGTCCTTCCTTCTAGTCGCGGTCCGTGATGGCGGCGATGAAGCGGCTCTATGCTCAGGCGATGGCCGTCTGACTGTCACCCCCTCCATCACGTTATCCTACAAAGGTAGGAATTTCTCTTTCTCTCCCTTTCTTCTCGCCCCTTTGCGAGCATAACTCACTCGCAGAAGAGGCGGACAGCATCATATTCCTGTGGCCCGCTCAGCATTGCTTCTATGATCGTCGAGGGGGTCAGCCTCTCGCCTAAAACGTGCCACAGGGTGTAGCGGGACAGCTCCCACGCCGAATAAAACTCCAGCGTATGCTGCGCCGTGTCCCTGCCCTCCCGGCAGTTGTGACAGATGTCCGTCGTCTCCCGTCCGATTTTCATCAGGTACTCGCCGAACACGCCGTGTCCTGTGAGCACCTGGGTCATCCTGTAGGTGAACGGGAGGCCGCGGCGGCTTCTCCATGCCTCCCAATTTGGGAGGACCGCCTCCGCGCCTCTGTGTTCGCCTCCCTCGTTGATCAGCTGGGATCGCCACTGGTCCCACGCGTTCTCCTCGGCGATTCCTGGGTCGTCTGGGGCCGCCTGCTCGACCGAGTCCCCTCCCGAGTCCCACATTCTCATGCGGGCGTATCTTTTCTTCAGCACCAACGCCTGAAGCTCCCACGGGGGAGACGCGGCTAGTACAGTCGCCGACGCGTGGGACACCGTTCGGTATCCTTCGACGATTCTGATGGCGGTTGTCCTGTGCAGCCTCCTGAGAAGCACGACGCCCTCGTATAATCGGCGCACCGCATCTCCCGCCCCGTCGATGTTCGGCAGCGGGCCGCACAAGACGTTGGCAGCCGCCGACACCTTCGAGATCAGGGAGTTGAAGTGTGGCTCGAACGTCCACTGGCTGTCGATGACGAGACCCAGGTATCTCATTCGCGGTCCCACTCCGACGGTTTCTCCCACCATGCTTATGCTCAGACTGGGCGGAGGAGTCTCTCGCCTGTTCTTGTCGTAGACCCAGATGGCCTCCGACTTCGCAGGGGAGACCCTCAGACCTAGTCCGCGTACAGCACGTATCGCGCAGGCCGTTGCGACTTCGCCGATGCGCAACGTCTCGTGCCACTCGCGACCTCCGACCAGGATCAAAGTGTCGTCAGCGTAGCACACCATGGCCGCGCCCGGAGGCAGCGGACAGCGGGTAGCGCAGTACCTCGTCGTACGCGATGATCCATCCATAGGATCGGCCCCAACACCGAACCCTGCGGAACACCGCACTCGATGGGCCGCCTTTCCTCCCCCTCCCTGCTTTTAATCTGGAACTAACCCCAGCGTAGGAGTTTTCAGACCTATGTATTAGTGATGCCGATACATTTGAATTTTATCGATATGTATTGATAGATACTCAAAGTATCGATATAATATCAGGAATAAAATATCGATATTATCAATATCGATACTGAATGACTGAGTTAAACTACTTTTCATAATTTTTCATCATTTATTTAGAGTAAGTTGTCATATCCCGGGTTCGTACCGGCGCAAAATTATTTCGTGGCGATTTTCTCACGGACGTTACGAGTTTGCAATCTTTTAACTATGAGGTGCATTCATCGTACATTTAACCTGGCCCGCGATAAGACGCTTTTACGCCGGTCTTACAGTGCAGACACGACAGTGTGCCTAGTAATAGGCGCGAAGTATGGCTTACCGATGCCTAAGATTTATATCGTATACCGAATCGTCTACGCAGAAATCCTCAAGAACGGGGAGACTGGAGAATATAAAGACCGGCTGTAGTTTCCACGTGATAAGAGAAAACGATTTCTACGACAGCGGGTTCATACAGCTCGCAAAAAAGTTTCTGCAACTGCATCTTTGGAAAAACCATATCTCAGACAAAACGAAGCAACTAAAGGAAAAATTAAAAAAATTCTATTGGCTCATAGGCCGACGCTCCAAACTAAGTCTACAGAATAAAATTACCCTCTACAAGACCGTAATAAAACCTGTCTGGACCTATGGAATCCAACTATGGGGAACAGCAAGCAACTCCCCAACATTGAAATACTTCAACGCTTCCAATCGAAAACGCTAAGATCCTTAATAGATGCACCGTGGTATGTTACCAACGAAACAATTCATCACGACCTCAAGATACCCACAGTCAAAGAGGAAATAGCAAAATATAGCGACAGATGTAGCAAAAGAGTCAACAAACACCGAAACCCCCTAATCACTGGATTACTTGACACGTTNAGCTCTAGATTTAATTAGATATTTACACTAAGAAATATTTAATTATTCATATTACTCACTTATAAATTATACATATCTATAATAAGTATTAACTTATTATAAATAATTAGCCATGTCACTGCGCCACGCCAGAAAAAGTTACTGAAAATTCTCAATGTGAGAATTGATTGTAATTTTAACAAACAAATAAAAAAAAAAACTGCATCTTTGACATTGAGCTATTAGTAATAACTAAAATTAACTTAACAAATGCGTGCTTTTTACAGCGTGCGGATGTTCTTACTGCTATTTCATCCAAGAATTGCGAGCAATAGTCCTTTCCGCAACTCATTATTATAACTTATTATTCATAACCACTAAACCTACAATTTCTATTAATCTCTAGTCGTACATTGCCGAAAGGAAATGGAATTAACCCCTTAACCTACAACTGCGGTCATAGCCCGTAGTACGATGATCGGGCCAAACGTAAATGTTACGGGCATAGCCCGTAATAGTTAATCGGACCAATCGTAAATATTACGGACATCGCCAGTGGTACGTACTACACAAGTCGTGCGAATGGTTCGAAGGCTCCGCGAGCTTTTTTTACGTTTTCGGCCCAAAATTCTCGAACGTAAATAGTAGATTAAGGGATTAAGAACTGTATGTGTATATTATGTATGAGATATATTAACAATGGTAACTCTAAAAATTGGTAACGCAGTGGAAATAGAAACGGACGTGATATTTCGAAGAATAAGAGACCAAGTTCAGTGATACAGATCCTTTGATACCCTGTCCATCGCCGTAGGGGAGAGCCATGTTGAGATGCTGCTTCCCTTTTGATAGGTGTTGGTATCTGGGGTAATAACACAATAAAGAAGTAGTTCTTCTATGTAAACTTAGACTTCAGCTGTCAAATAAGAGGAAGCGGAAAATACAAGAGTTCTTAGTACTAATGTCAGTAAAACAGCAAGACGTCGGTGGGTCGACATCACAAAATACAAATACGATATTTCATTTCATTCATTTATTCATTTGCCACAGAAAACTGTTTAAATGAATATTGATTATAAACCATTATTAAATATGTATTATTATTTCCAACCAAAAAATTTAACAAAATTACTACTTTCAAAACAAGTATGTACACGTTATATTTAATACCTTTATATTTGACAAGTTACCAACCACCCTGCATATAATTTAGTCTCTCGAACTGAAACTAGGATTCCTGATGCGGTGTTATCACGTTGTTCGACACAGCTAGTAATAGATCCGATTATGACCACTGTCGTATATAATTAGAGATAATTTTGCGTCGGTACGAACTGGGAACGTGACAATTTGCTTTATATAAATGGTGAAAAATGATGAGAAGCAGTTTAGTTCAGTCACTGAGAAAGCTCAGGGTGGTTGGTAATTGGTGGTACAAGCGGAAAGGGAGTGATTCTACGCGAAAAAAGAAGTCGAAAATATAAAATAAAAATTTTTCGTTTGAGGCTTTGTTTTCGAGAAAATCGACTTTGAATTTTCGCTCGGTACGCGTGCACTTTATCACGTCTCGTTATAACGGATCCCACTGTAGAAAAACGGAAAAAAAATTTTTTTTAATTTTTATTCTATATTTTCGACTTCTTTTTCGCGTAGAATCACCCCGCGAATCATTTCCGCTTGTACCACCAGTTACCAACCACCCTGTATATTTTACCTTCGATGCTTTCATCAAAAGATTGCATTATTTAATTTTGTATTTACAAAATCCTAACTTCTCGATCGCAGCGTTCTACAGTGGTCGATTTGTAAAACACAACTCCCGATATTAACAGTCTTACTCCTTCCACTGAAGTTTTCAGACCTGTAAATACGACCGTAATGGGGACCGAGCATAAATTTTATTGCCTGCAGTGAGGTGTGGAACCACTTCCAAAGGACCAGGAATAGGGTTACGTAGTGTTTGCAGCGCATTCGTCACCGTCTCAATGAAGTATACCAAAAAGAGGAAATAAACCAGTTAAGCAGTTACACCAATTCACTCTTACTAGATGATAAAAAATTTGTGCAAAAAGAAGCATTACTGATGTGAAAATGCGTTAAAAATATTTTATTTATATTGTATTTAAACACATATGCAACAACGATTAATATTTTTCATTTACTTACTAAACAATGAATAAGGAATAAACCAACTGTACTCCGCTACCGATATTATATTTTGAACAGTGATATAGAAGGATAATTAGTATATATGTAATATCATTTATCACAGGGTAATTTAAGTGATCGATTCTGAAGTCTGAAAATCGAGTTTATTGTAAAAATACTTAAATGAAATACAGGAGTAAACAACAGTTAATAATTAACGACAATTAATAACAGTAATAATTAAATAAACAACAACCAATTAATAACAGTAAACAATAAATAACAAGTTCTGTGCAATGTCTAGCTGAAAATGAAGAATCGATTTTCAACGTCCTGAGCTACCGATCTCTCTCCGTCAATCTTCAATGTTTTAAATAATTACTCTTTCCTCTGTGATCTTGTCTATCTCTCATGTTGCTCTATGTCCGTCCGTTTGGGAAATGAGTGTCTCTCAAAATGGCTGCCCGTAAAACAAAGAAAGTCGCTCTGTCCGTGAAACAAAAGAAGTCATGCTGTCCGTAAACCGAGAGAGTCCCTATCACACTTGAATTCTAGGGAGTTTACATAAATACTTTAAATACGGTTGTAATTGAACTTAGAAAAAAGAATTTTGCAACAGGCCAAATTTACATCATTCTCGGTCCCGTAAAAAGTTTGGGTAGCTTAAGCATATTTGGTTCAGCATCAAGCATAATTTTTAATAAACCGCATAAAAACACTTGCAGAAATACAAAACTTACGAGAACTTCTGTCGCAAAGAAACAGTTGAGGTCTACTTCCTACGACCAATGTATAGAGAAGTGACCGAAATATAGTTGGAGAGAGAAGTTAATAATAAAAACAAACGAGTCAAATCAGCTTTGAGCGTGTCACACGCTCAAGAAGGCCACTCGCTCGGAAACTACTGTTTCCAGGTAGACGAAATGTCCTGCATGCCACAGCTATCGAAATAGTAAGCCAGACGGTAACGGAATAGCCGTCTCTGAGACACATCCGACGATAACCCCTCCAAAGGGACTAAAACCTCAATATAAAGCTCTCCTAAATTGGCGCTCAAGACATTATTCTGTTGTAACACTTTGAACCGTCACTTTATTGGATTTACATAATAAAAATTCCATTATCATATACGAAGTTCAATTTCTTCATCTTATTCGTGAAACGTTCGAACTGCGACGCGAGGAGATCACCGGCGATCTATCAGTTTCGTGATTTTGTAAAA
Organism: Bombus cullumanus; assembly: GCA_014737535.1. NCBI lineage: Eukaryota > Metazoa > Arthropoda > Insecta > Hymenoptera > Apidae > Bombus > Bombus cullumanus. Next base: position 3,122,192 of record JACXIX010000021.1, on the reverse strand, counting down.
GAACCGCCGCAATCTTATCGCTTCCAGTGATGTCTCCAGTTTGTGGAGAAACGATCAGACATAATAAAATGAAATCAGTGAATAATAATAGGTCGTTTGCGATAACAATAGTTAAAAAAGGAGAAATATAAAAAGATTTGTAAACAGGATCAATCGGTGGATTAGCCCTACAAGATATAAAAGTTTCATTCTGATATGTTAATCCAGTAAAGAGCAATCGAAAAGCATGCATAAAAATTAGGTCTTTGCAGTAGACAGTAGTTGACAATAAACAAATGTAAAAAATTCTTTAACGGAATCAACGGAAAAACATGAAGTATAAGATGCGAAAAGAATCATCCCGCTTGATCAAATCGTTTCGAAGAAATCGGGGAACGTATATAAAAAGAAAGAAAAACAATGTCTTCATCGAATTGAGATACTTTCGCTCTTTTTTGAAGTCAGTATAAAAATAATGTTAAGAAATGCGACCACGCGCTAATTGACTGTGTGTTTCCTTTGTGGTAAGATGTGTTATACGAGGCGGAGAAACATATCAAGTATAAAATCGAATCTGTGTGAATCGATTAATTATCAACCCCAAACCTACATTAATTAACAAATAAGACTGCGCTTCCGCATTCACAACCAATCACCAGTGCGGATCCATATACCACGGATCCCGCTCCCAGAAAACGGCTTCACTCTTTGTAGTTATTATTCGAAGCCTGTACTTATTCGTATGTTCATTCTTGCTATCGAATTTTATTAGTTATAAAATTACTTTTAGTCAAAATGAGTACAAAAGATAATTATGATATTTATGTTGGTGGTAAATCTGGAATTTTCAAAGGTAATTATAAATACTTAATTCTAACATTATGTCTATTTTAATTTGAAAAATCGAATGTTTTATAATAGGTTAGGAGAATACATTAATCTAAAAAGATCGTTTTTATTTTATGTACGAAATATTGTATTAGTAATAATGGCATCTAAACGAAATATATAAAATTCAATTGTGCATTTTATCGACAGGTGTAAGAGTAGATAAAAAACAATGTATATCACAAAATATACAGAATTTGAATTCCATAACTGATAACGATGAGATTACGACGATGTCTTGGGGTGATGATGAGGAAAGAGAAATTCTAATTGCATGTGGTGTAAAAAACATTAGGAGGTCATGTATAATAAGTCATTTATCAATTATACTGAAATTTCATTTATTATTTATACAAATATCATAACTTCTTTTATTTTACAGTATAAAAGTTTATGATACCGATTGTTCAACATTTACATGTTCCTTCTTTTGCAATATTGGAGCAGGAAAAATTACTGGCATATCTCGATATAATGAGTAAGTAACTTTTAGAAATATCAAATAGTATGTATATATGTATGTGGTATATAATTTTAATATGAGATTTTATTTGCAGAGCAATTTTGTCTGCTGTACAATCAGGAGAAGTAAAACTCTGGCGATTTGAAGAAGAAGATGAATTTTTAATGAATGCTGGTAAAAATTTAGATAAAATGCGTCATTCGAAAATAAATCGTCAAATAATAGCTACTGGAGGTCAAGAACACGCATTAAAATTATTTGATATAGAAAAGCAAACACAAATATTTATAGAGAAAAATGTACCTCCTGATTGGTTACAGTTAAGGGTTCCTATCTGGATTTCTGATATAGATTTTCTTCCTGGTACAGAAGAAGTTGTTACAACTAGTAAATACGGATATGTAAGATCTTGATTGATATATGTATGATTCTAATATGTAGTTGTTACATTATGTAAACATTTTTTTATTGTACAAAAATGAAACTTTGAAGGTGCGTTTATATGATCCAAAATCACAAAGAAGACCTGTTATAAATGTTGAAGTAAAAAACGAAGCATTAACAACTTTAACTGTAGTGCCACAAAAAAGGTATATATATATAACATACATAAAAAAATATAATTATATTTTTTAATGGATATTATATATAAATATGAAAAATTGATTATCTAATTGTAGACAGATTATAGTTGGTTCTGGCAAAGGTATAATGAATCTCATAGACTTAAGAAAACCAGCTAAAGTATTAAATACATATAAAGGATCAGTTGGAGCTGTAACAGGAATAGCTTGTAGTAGAATTGAACCTTACATTGTTAGTGTTGGTTTAGATAGATTTTTGCAAATACATCATATTAATACAAAAGAATTATTAAGAAAGGTAAAAATAATTCAGTATTGCAGAATGTTATATTAAAGAATAGTATTTAATTTAATCAAGTTGCTACTTATTATATATTGTTCTATATTGCAGGTATATTTGACGTCAAAAATATCATGTATGTTGTTACGTTCAGAGTTTTCATTTTCTATGGATAAAGAAGTTAATGAAGAAAATACACAACAGTGTAAGAATAAAACCACTAAGAATTTCCAAGGAAAACGGCAAACTGTGCAAAGCAATTCAGATTCTGATTCAGAATATGATATGTTATTTGACAAAATGCCAGTAATTAGTAACAAAGAAGATAGATTGATAGAAAAAAAGCAATGGAAAGCAAATCCTTCAAGGTTAAATAATGAAATTGTAAGTGATTTGTTATATTTCTTTTCTTTTCTAATTGATTTACAAACTTCAGTTAATGAAGCTAAATGATATTCTTTTTATTTTTTAATATGCAGATTTCCCGTAAACATGAACTAAGGAAAAACGAACTGTCAAAAAGACAGTATAAGAAGATAAAGAAGTCAAATTCATTAACAGAATTATAAGTAAGATAATAGTGATCATGAATTATCAACATCTAATATTAATTACTAGTATTGTTCACAAGTGATAATAAAAATATTTTTATACTTTCATATGTTTGATATATGTTATATCTTACAAAATTTTTTAAAATTTGTATTAGATAGAAAATATTAAAGATGTTAATACATATGTATAGTGTAATATAAAGATAGGGTAAAGGCACATAGAAATCATTACAAACAATGAAATAAAATGTCTCAGTTATGATGTATTTTGTCACTCAGCAATTTGTTTTTTTTTTCATTTGTACCTTACATGTACAAGGGACATGAATAATACGCTAATAGCTTTTGCCCTGGATATACAGTACTGCGACGCGACTAAGTGTACTGTCTAATTATTCGATTAATTCTTTTTATTGTACAATTTATTCTTAATACCTTGTCTATAGTGTTTTGGTTCATGAATGCAGCGTATACCGACTTCAATGGCTTCTCACACAATAGTAACAGTTTTCTGTTAACGTTACATTAACTTGTTTTCAGCTACAACATGTAATATTGAAATCGGATGCGCTGCAGAATGTAGGCTACTGTAGATTTCTTTACGTCTAAAAACTAGAAAAAAAGTGAACGTGACAACTTGTAAAGTTGAAACGTATTTTGTACTAAAAGGAAATAATATTCGCAGCTATAGCACACTAAATCTTATTTGGCTACAATCATTTCAGCTGTACAAAAATCATTGTCCCCTCGCTACGCCTCTTGATAATTAATACTAACGTAAATTTGCTTTATCCTGACTGCGCTCTCATCTGAAATGGAATATTTATTCTTATCCTTGTAAATGTACCTAGGAATAAACTCACTAAATTACAGGCACTGTCCCCTTCAAGATTCAAATAGGTAGTTTTCATCTATATTTCTGTAGACGAAATGGAGCTTTGTGCCAAAAAGGAAAATATATTCCCTGGCACAGAGGCCACTTATATACAGATCTCCACATAAATGTAACACATGCAGATATCCTGCATAATTTATAATTCCACCTCTTCTTACGTGCAGTAAACGTAGAATGAAGTCTGTTTCAAGCTGAAACAGTGTTTTTTAAATAAAACATTTTTACGGGAATGCTTTCTGCCACTCATTTTATAATTTGTTATTTAAACAATATACAATATTGAGTAGTTTCTATTTTATATAATTCTGAAGTACAGTTCAATATTGGTGCTTGTTTAATCTTTGTATGATACTATTAATTTTATAAATATTTACGAGAATCAATTTTCGCAGTTTTCGAAATAATTTCTTTTAACTAATCATCACTTACATATAAAAAATAACAACAACATAAAATACAATTACAAAATTTTTCATTTACTGTATTTCTTTTCGAATGCCAGTTGTCTCTTTGTCAGTGATTAATAACGTATTGAATTTAGTGAGAAATCATAAAAATTTTAACATGTTCTCTTTTCAAAAGGAAAATTCGTGAACATATTAGTTAATTTATAAAAATCTCTTGCATATAAAGCAAATACAAACATAGAAGTATTTAAAAGAAGCGCTACTAAGTAAAATTATATGTATGTATATACACACAAGTCTAAAAAGACTAATATGTTCGTAATTAAATAGTTTCATAAATAACTTGAACGAAGTGCTACAAGTATTTTTATACATTAATTAAAATACCCGCGGCAACGCATATTAGTTGTAGAATTGTTCTTATTTTTCACATTTTGTAGGCCTTTCAGTACTTAATAATGTATATTCATCTCATAAATGTTATTTCTTAAAAAACGTACATGAAATAATAACATATAAATTTAGCAAGTATTGCTTTCCTGTAGTGAAATATTTCGTGAAGCTTATGTAGAAGTTAGATGATAATACAATTAATTTCGAACATTTTATCTACTACGTATGTATTTTATTGTTTGTTATTCATTATCTGCACACTACTACCATTTTATCGTTATATCAGAATTAACGCAAGATCAAAAGCACCATGTTTTTCTCTTTTTTTTTTTTGTTTTTTAAAAATATCACATGCTGTGCAATCGTTTAAAACAAAATCGTTTATTATGCATATCAGTTTCTAATATTCAGACATCCAACGTGACAGTTCATGGATAAGAAGCTTTTTTATAGATAAGCATACAGGATATATGTACGTGTTTAGACGTTTGCTTAACACTGTATTTCGTTCCTGTCAGGAGAAAGCATGGAAGGCCTCTGTAAAAACGAGGTCCATATTTATTAATTATGGAGCACTCTTTGACATACGACTATTCTGTTTTATGTCTTCTGCACATTTTTCTATACTATATGAGTAAAGTAAATTACTTCATAATCTTTGATTTGAAATAAAATACAAGGATATCAGTATTAGGAGCGTAGTAACATCATAAATCTAAAGGATGCAAGAAATCACTATTTGTTTCCTCGAAAATTCTACTGAAACATTCCCAGTGTACGATTGAAGAAAGGGTGTATAGAATATCATACCCTGAGTAGATAATGGCGTAGCAACCGTTCCTGGCAAGAAGCTCGAACGTTTACGCTGAGTAGCATTTGTACCATAAAAAATTAAGTTTAATTATTTTATACAGTATAGAGCATCGCATTATCGTTTGTCGCGTCCAGTAAAATTCATTTCATTATTTTCACGCGTTCGACACGATTACATTATTTTAGATAACAGTTAGTTTCGTGATGTAAATTGATCGAACGAGAGAAGAACAATTTTTCGCATATTTTTCCTAAGTTCTTAAGCATTGTACACGCAAGTATTAAGAACGAACGAAAAACAAGCTCAGTCGTACACTGCTTGCTGTCGTTATCTTATAACGGTTTGACGTTATAGTCAAACAATTGATTCACAATTTCATGCTTAATGGCATGTTAAGATAATATTGGTTCAATCTCCTCCTGATACGGCTACTTCCCGCCATGCAGATTCTTGAGACTGATTTACTAAAGTTGACTGAGGTTCAGAAATATCTGATGCTGCAGGACTCAGCGGTGGACTAGGTGTTGTGGGTGCTTCTTCGGATTGGTTTACTTCAGCTGTATCTTGTTCAGCTTCTGCTTCACCATCAGGAATGGAAGCCTCCGATTGCACAGAACTCGGAGCCTTTGATGTAGAATCCTGTGCTCTTAACGATACAGAACTATCTTTGTTGCTACTGCCATCTTCACCTAAACATTGATATTTGTTCGTTATTAATACCTTTTAATCTTAATAATATTAATACTGTGTACTTTTGTCTCGAAAAAATGTAAATTAAGATATATTCTTACCGCAAGGCCTAAGAACGAGGTAGAAGAGTAAGTCGGATAAAGAAATTATACCGATCACTTTATCATCATCATCAACCACTACTAACCTATGGACCTAAAAAAGTTTTATATGACTTATTTATATATATTCACAGTCATATAAAATAGTACATTATACTACAAAATTAAATAATTATAAGCTCTGTTCTATTCAAAGTGTACCGCAATAAACAATCAATAATCATTTCTAACATATTCTTTTAATATGAAAAATATGAAGATTATACCTCTGCTCTAACAATTCTCTCCATAATAGTAAATAGGGTTTCATCTAATTTACAACTTTGAACTCCTTCAAACCATTCATTACGATGCTCATTTGCTTCTCTTAATGAAATATCTAAATTATTATATGTTTTTTCTGCAGCTAAGTTCTGTGAAAATACAAAAATAATGTATTAGGTAATATTATTAAAAATAAAAGTATAGTATTTGAGACTTATAAAATTCACTTACAATAACATCAAACTTTGAATAAATATTAACCAACTTTCCTTCAGTGTCAATAATTGGTAATGCAGAAACTCTCCTTTCAACAAATTTCTTTAAAGCTAAAATTATGCTGGTTTCTTCTGTTGCTGTTTCTATGTTCTCAAAGGTACCTATCCTTAGATCCCTCAATGTTTTACTGGTGAAAGATGGTTTTGGTAGCTCGTGTATCTGTTAATGAATTATTCAAATAAGATATATATGCCGATAAGTAGTTTCTTTGATTTTACAATTCTTCTTGTTTCATATTTACATAAAGAAAAAGGAACCTAAGGATTCGTTTGTGTGTCAGAATATAGAGAACATTTCCAGTATCTGGATCTATCACAGGCAAACGATGAATTCTATTTTGAATTAGAGTTTTAATGGCCTCGTATAAAGATGCATCTGGGCCAATGCTCACTAATGGATGCACTTGATCTTTCAAGACTTCTAAAATGATAAAATTTCAAATATTTATATTTTTGAACATATATATAATCTATAGAACATCTATCGATAAAAAATATTTACTTCTCCATGTATCTAATTCATGTTCTTCTAATTCATCCATTGTTACAGATGGGCTGGTATAGTACATCTGTAAGATTTTTATAAAATCTGTTATAGTTAGCATTCCAACAAATTCTTGTCTTGAACTGTCCCATAGTGGTGCAGCTCTCACACCTGTATATAAAGTTATTTATGTAATATACGATAAAATAAATAATTTTATCAGTAATAAATACAAAAATATCAGAAGTAATTTGTTAAATATTTACTAATGCATTAAATCATGTAGTAAATGTAAATGTTTCCCATAATAAAAAATTGATTTTGAGCAATGAAATGAAATAATGATCATTAAAATGCTATACAAATATATATAATTTTGCAACTTACCATTGTAGACGAGAGCAAAGAAGGCCTTCTTGACGAGGAGGTGCGTATCAAAAACAACTAATTTAGCGCTGGTTGGTATTAGATCATAACACTTGTGAAATTTGAAGAACTTTACGAAAATCTGTGATTCGTCCTCCTCTGAAAGTCCAAATAGTTCACAGTAGAGTAACGCTTTTTGGTTACGACGTAGCATCTTTATTTTTTCATGCGATGTCACAATGTTCTTACAATTTACACAATATTTTTCGAATTACTTTCAAGCCTTATCAGCCGGAACGAATTATTATAATATTTAATCTACATAACAAAAAAGTTGACACTTGACACTTTTACATACTCAAATAGTTTAATCTTGATAAAATGATACTTTTCATAGTTGCGAGTTACGACCTATATTATAGATATAGCTGTTATGGCTATGACCACGACCGTATTCCGTGATTGTGACTACATTACGATAGGTTATGGTAACAGGATTCGGCGCCGAATCAAAAGTCTTGGCGCTACCTCTGAATATATATGACAAATATGAAACACAGTTATGTCAAAATAACAAAAATACGAGAGAATCGCTTATTAGAAATGTGTATCACTGAGTATCACAAAAATTTTTTGTTTAAATTTTTACAAGTTTTTATAAGTGTTTTAATTAATACTTTTAATTAATATGAAAAAATCTGTGTGATGCCATTATCAACTAAACAGTGTTGCTTGTTATTTACTTTACAATGCATAAAAATTAGTTTAAGTTTAAATGATATTAATCTTAATTTTGTAGAGCTTATCGTATAAAAAATAAACAGAATACAAATACAAAAATATTGTTTTGCATATATAACTCAAAATATAATATTTTGAATCAACTAATTTTGTCCTAATACAATTTTTTCATTGATAGAAGTAAATAACATAAGATATTTAAGAATTCGAAATAAATGATTCTGTATATGATCATTCTGTATATCAGTGTACCACTTATTTTGTTGTTACATCACGTAATATACGCAGTTGCTTCTAATAACAAGGAAGTAAGGTATAACGTTAGCAACACGTAGCATAGAATTCCATTACTCAGAGCTAGAGCATATACATATGTATGCAGTATGGCTGTAAAGTTCCCATGCATTATAACGATTATTAACTGTTTTCGTATGTATGATATTTATTTCGTAATAAACGAAATGAGAAAAGAGAGGGTAATAAATGAGGGAAATAATAGAAATAATTTTGCCTCAGATATTAAAAATTTTATAACGCGAATAAATGAATGTATGTTATATCAATTCAGACGTTACATGTACCTAATTATGGTTTCATAAAAATGTATGAAATATAAAATATAAATTAATTTCTTTTTTCATTTTATGTAATATCATATTGTATTTTAAGATAATTTGAAATGTAAGGTTATCATTCGAATGATATCTCTTTGAATAATATCACTATTAATGTAGGAAAACAATATTTTGATAATAATATTGAAAAAATATATGTACATACTCTCGTTGTTATCATTTTTTATATTGATATATTAATATTATAATAAGTTTTTCTAAAGTATTCAATTTCTGATCAAAATACAACAATTTTATATAAAAAGAGATACTTTTATGTAACCAGTGTTTAAATGATAATATACAAAATACGTACATGTGTACTTTTACATGGTCTAAATGTGTTAATAATGTTTTCTCGAATAATCCCATTATTAAAGTATTAATAGTAGTGAAAAATAAGAAGTAGTAATGTAATAAGAACTTTACTTTAACTTTAAGATAATAACACATTCGAGATATTGCTATGTTAACTAACTTTTGAAAAAGAAAGACACTTTGCTATTAAACCATTAAAAAGAACAGTATATACATATATCAGATAACAATTATCAAGATTATAAAAAAAAAATAGACATACTAATAAAAAGTCTATGAAATTTTTCCAACAAACGCGATATGAGTCGACGTGAAATTTGAAAATAAAATGTATTGAAAATCAAATGAAAATTTAAAAACCAAAGATAAAAATTGCACGCCTTAAATGTAGTAAGTACGAATCAATAAAACATAGATTGAACAACATGTTTTAATATCGGGAACAGAATATGAAACGAAACACTTACCATTTTTATCATTTTGTCCACCCTTAAAAAGCAAGCAACAGCTTTTTCGAGGATGTGCAAAATCACAATGAATAACGGGAGGGGGGGAGAGAGAGAGAGAGAGAGAGAGAGAACAGAAAAGAAGGAAAAGAGAAAAAGGGCGTAAAGCCAGGAAAGCTCTCGAGGACGCAAATATACAAGATATGAGAGAACATAGCAGCAGCATGGAAGAGAGAAAGAGCAAAAATACTATGAGACGGGAAAGAACAATCGCGAAACTGGAAGAACTGCAAGAACAGTGTCAATAGGATGAAGTGCTGTTGAATAACAGCTTGCGATAGAATAAAATGGATCTGTGGGTGTCATATGAAGTGAACAAAATTCCAGTTAAATTCCGGCCATTCAGATTATATGTATTCTTCATGAATCTGATCACCTTTTTTCCTTAACACGACAACTTTCTTCCATCTTAAAGATAATTAGAAGTGCATAAATGAATAATAAATTAAAATCGTCTTCCTGTACACTGTACACTAACACGTTATAATAATTATTTTGCTACAAGTTCAATGAAATTAAACTAATTCTCTTTAATCAAAAGTATTCAGATAAGTATAGAAATCTTTTTATCAATATATTATGTATTATGTTGAAATTTGATTAGCACTGTATATTACATGTTTAGAATGACTATTCATGTTGTGTACTAATTTTTTACTAAATACATTTGCAGTACATATCTTCTGACTTCTATATACCTACATACAATATATTCATAAAAAATTTTTAGAAGTGTTCACATACATATTTCGTGAGTCACTGTATGTTACGTGACATAAATGGTCGAATAAAAAACTCGTTTCCTCGATTAATTGTAAATTGCAGAAAAATCAAGGCTATAGCACCGACATTCACCGTACACATATAAACCACACACATGTACATATGATAAATATGTAATACTAATTCTGAGAATCAACACTTTCAATTCACTGATACTAACACTAACTTTGAATCACACGAGAAATTCTTTCACAGGTAGCATAGACTTTCCAAGTATTTATAAACATACGTATCAAGATTCACAAAACATTCATTAAAATATATTTTCTATATCACTATAGCAGAGATCATTTTTTTAAACTATTCCATATACATTTCATATTATTTGTTTGTCCTTCCGTTTTCGTTCAATTTCACTACGCATATAAAACGAATAACCGATTACGAATCGATTGGTTGATAATAGAATTTCATGGGAAAATAAAGATTCTATTTGCTGATTGTGATGTCAACTGTAAGTATACCAACGACCCGTAAAGCATGTAACAAATTGAATATGGAATACCGAGTAAAGATCATCATACATAAAAATAAATTCTTCGCTAAACGAATACACTAACGAAAACAATGATAAGTGCGAGGAACCGTGTAATGAACTAAACACGTAAAAATTGATGAAACTTTGGCCAAACGAGTTTTCTCTGCTCGGATCACGAGAGGTGAAACTATCTTTTGATAAGGTGATTGTATAGTAAATTTAAGAATTTAGATTTTGATTAAATGTGAATTATAAATATACTGACGAAGGTTCGCCTACTATGTTGGAATAAATTGTACGCGTGCTGGTTAGAGAAACGTTCACTACACGGGCTTTCTGTACAAAGATCATGAAGCTACTGACTGGCAAAGACTGTGCAGTACAGTTAGGCTATCGTTCGTCGTCGTCGTCGTGTTGTAAATATACTTGATCAAGACAGTGATGGTGAATCGGCTGGGAAACGTGTCAGTATAGTTAACAGAAAACAGTTTCTCAAAATGAGTATTCAATTATTACGTCACCAAACTCTCAAAGCCATCGTTAAATCATCTTTAATTGCTGATATTGGGTTGGCAACTAAGTGATTGCAAATTTTGTCATTAGGTGGTATTGATAAAATCCGCAATCACTTAGTTGCCAACCCAATATTTATACTTCCGCTAAAAATCATAGAGATATACGAAAATTGTTTTATGTTCAACAATTTGCAGATTTCTCTAATAATCACGAACAAAATATGCAAAATGTATTTGCATTAACAATTTTTCACATCCTCAAACAAATTTTAAAAATTTAAATAGATTTAAATAGATTAAACTTAAACTAAACAAATTTTAAATATTATCCGAAACTGTAAATATACATGCGTAACTATGTACATATTTTCACTATATACCAATCTAGAAACGCTAATAACTACAATGTCCTTACATGTTTAGTGCTCGGAATAGGTAGGTACCTGTTCACGTTTTGTAACACGACGCGACGTGCGACGGTCTGAACGCGTCACATGCGTCACATGCGTTACATCAATTTTCCTGTTTCTCGTTTTGCACAATCGAATACAAAGAATAAAAGTCAGAATGATAACTACGTCATGATTATTACGCCAATTCTCCAGTCAGGAAATTGCCGTAATTTGAAAATACTCTCGACGTTAAAATGATTTGTATGAAATCTATGAATTAGAATGACATTTTACCCTTCAGTAGTCGCTACAAGTTACAGTCTGTCGACAATTCCAGTTGCAGAGTTGAATCTTGTACTATTGAATTCTGCATTCTGTGCTTCAATATTTTCTCGTTAGCGGTGTCCATCTTTCTCTCTTTCTAGATACAATTATTGAATATTTGATTTTTCTAATGTATAGTTTATCAAATCGTGATGTTTTAACAGAAGTGGTGAAAAAACTTCTCAATTATTAAATTTGGAGGCGCTAAAATTGATTTGTCTTGATTAATTTCCAATTTCATGTTCATACTAGTTTCTAGTTAACAGTTGACCCGGATAACAGATTAAACGACAAATTCACATAAAATAGTCTCATCTATTGGGTATTGTACGGTTTCAAATTACGAGAAACGCCAGTGACAACAATTCTATCAACGATAATGTTCACTCTTAACGATATAAACTCCTATTGGAAACGACACTCGGAACTCGAAATATCAAGCGTCGGATAGCAAAATACCTTTTTTGAGAATCCAAGCGAGCTCATCCTCGAGCGGTGGATTCTCCACTTCAAACTCCTTGATGAGATCTTTTGAGTAAACAGGATCACCGTCTTCACTCCACCAGGCACTCGTGACCTTCCTCAACGTGGCACCGACTCCCTTAGCATTCGAGTAATAATGCAGGGCCAGCATTATTTTCCATCGTCACTTTCCGTGACCGGACTTTTGCCCCTGATATTGATTCTGTTCGCGGTGACATCGCCTCGAAAATTCCTATCGCACTATCGATTCGCTATCTACTCAAACCACAACTTGTTCGAGATTTCATCATCGAAACGCCTATCTTGGCGATTTAAATCAATGACCAAGCCCTTTTTCTTACTGAAATAATTTTCATTAATTATATCTATATTTGTTCTAATGCATACATTTAGCTTTTCTTTCCTCTTTCCTTTTCAGGAAATTTTATTCCATGTTTAGACGTTTGATTGTGACGTTACTATGACTAGTAAAAAATGCGAGAATTGAATTAATCATTGTATGATGTATACGTATCTGTACATAATTGAAACGGGATTTCATAAAAATTCAAAATCATTCTGTCAATAGTTGCTAAATTTGAACGAAACTGGTTCAAAATCTTCGATATTTAATCAGTAAATTCACTCTGCGGAACCAACTAAACACAGAACTTGAGTTCTCTATGTATTGTATTTGTATTTGGTTTCTCCATGTACATTGACTAGGAAGTTAGACCGACTTTTGAGTTGTCAGATGAATTCTTCGTCTGATTATAATATCCACAATGCTAAAGAGGATAAAAGGAAAATATTATTTTCGGTAATCTGTAATGTCGTAACAAGAATGAAGTGACGATACACACACACATACACAAGAAAGAGATTGTTTTATGAGGCCCAAATTGAATTCCACCGAGTTTTTCGATTATGATTAATTATACGGATTTGCTTTACAATAGACCTTTTCCCAATTTTTCTCGGGGATTGTTGCAGAAGACAGATAATATTATACTATTTTTTCATGAAAGCTTTTTTACAGCTTTTTCAATCTACAATTATATCTAAAAAAAGAAATGTGAACTATAAATTTACTAAGATTTGTAATTTTTAAAATTATAAGGAGGGAAACAAATGTAATAAAATTCGAATATCGATAGTTGTAGAATAATAAAAAAGATTAAATAACAATTGGCAATGATACAAAAATAAATCAGTAATTATCTATCGATAACATAAAAATATGTAGACATTATAATTCAGATATTAATGAAAATTAACGATAATTATAGATATTACTCTATAATAATAATAATAATTCCTATAATTATCTGTAAGTTCTAAAATTAGATAAAATAAAATTTCCTGGATTGAAATATGTTTAGTACTTTTCCAAAAGGCTACAAGATAGCCTTGTTTTTTTACTTATACTGCGATTTTTAGCACCACATAATGTGTTATCCTTTGCTTGGAAAGCTGAAATATTGAATTAATAATAAAGAATAATGCATAGAATTCAATTGATTAAATAATAGGAAAACATTTACTTGACTTAAAGTTTAGGCAGAGAGGCAAAGTATTTAAAAAAAAAACGTTATAAAGAAATCGATATTTCGGCTAAAAGAATTACAGCAATTTTTCAAATGAATCTTCGATACCGAATTGAAATTAAAGTGGAATTAAAAACTACTAAATGTTAATCACGAGATGAAATTTCAATTCTGTTCGTTAAAATTTAGGATGTTTTTGCTGGTGGCGAAAAATTCATCGAGGATGCAAATAAATTGATCTGGGTTCTGATAAAACCGAGGATCGAAATAGAGTTTACTTGGCCCATGACACTTCAGCTGCTGGACGAATCATGACAAAAAGTAATTTGACGGACTTCGAATTCGATGCGCAGACCTTTTACATTGTAATTTATGATCCAATTATTTGGTTGAATAATATTTCGAAGATCTATAGATATTTCTATAAATACCCAACTTTATTGTTAGGATAACAAATGCTTGTTTTTATAAATGATAATTTCCTCCTCGAGTCTACCAGTCAACTGAAACATGTGGATTTTTACTGGCACCCAAGAAGTGCCACATTTTTACTATAATATTCTAATATCTTATTGCGATATTATTCATTGGGAAAAATAAAAATTTTGAGGGATAATTTAAGCTATATTTAATAATAAAAAATCAAAAAATGGAAAATATATTTCATTTGTAGTTGAAAATAATAGAAATATTTAATATGTTGGAATAGTTTGGGAGGTGAAGCAATTTGTCTGCAAATTTTCGAGGATGCGTTCATTTAAGAAGGACGATTATTTATAGTCTAGGATCAGCTGTATACCTCCGCGATCGATATATCTATGCGTAGAGTAAACGGTATTTGAAGAAAGTGAATACAATCAGCGAAGCGAATTTCTTATTTACGATAAGTTGCTAAAATAAGATCAAAATATTATTGTGCATGGAGGATCATAGATCATTACCCTTAACGTAAAAATTCGCCGAAAATACTGAGTTTAGCGAGGAGAAATTTTCCAAAAATTCCAGTAGGAACCCTTGACAAAAACACACGAATGTAACTTATAAATAGGAACATTTTCATTGCCAATCGGTCGAATATGTGACGGATAATTGACAGTTGGACCTCAGTCAAGTGTAAGGTGGTCATTCTAACCACAATATCTCACCAATAGATCTATCTCAATACCTCTCACGGCAATTATCACTCGTGTTTCCCATATACATATAAACATTTAACGTATACCTAACCAACTTAAATATTTTGCTAAAAGAGAGATTTTTGATAATCATACAACGATTTTTTCACAAATTTTTCACAAATAAAGTTATCCGAAACAATTCCATGTTGCAATAAAATCTTAAAAAGATTATATTTATATTATAATTTGGAAAATATTAAAATATTACACCACCAGACAGCTTCCTTCTACTTTTTCAAAAAGAAAATTATCCACAATAATTCCATGTTATTATAACATTTAGAAAGTATTATGTTTATATTTAAATTTAGAAAATATAAAATTTATATTCCCCCCCCCCCCAAGAAATTCTTTTATCTTTCCACAATGGAGCGCCACAGTAATGTTATCCATATTATGATCAAATTTAGAAAATATCATATTTAGATATAAATGTAGAAAATAATGTACCAAATGATTTCCTCTTATTTTTCCAAAATGAAACGATAATTTGAGATTAAATCGTAAGTATAACGATTATGAAAAGGAATAAGTGCAAGAGACCATTCGCAGTTGGAAGAGTTTCTAGTTTTCTAGGATCTCGAGGATCGTCTTAATAAACCAAAGTTTCACCTGACAACTCTATATCCGCAATAGGGTTACTCTCGATACCAATAATCATCACTCTTTGACCGACGACGCGTCGCAAAGTTCCTCAATTCCGTCGCTGGCGAACCGAATAACCGTCTCCGACTACTTCGTGTCTTCCTTCTATTGCCGACCACCACCTCATCGACGATGCTCGTCATCGTCATGGACGATCGTGCCAAGAATAACTCCACACGAAAGCTGATGTTCATGCCAAGAAAAAATTCTGTCGAGATTCCTCTATCTTATATTTTGAATTTTCCTATTTTCCTATTTTCCTATTTCCTATTTTCCTACTCGGCTTCATTCCTGTATCTTTAATTATAAAATATGTATATAAATGATGTGTTAGATAGATAGATAGGTCGATAGCTTTGCGATCTGTTGCTTTTCTTTGTCGTCAAAGTAAAATAGTATTGTTTAGATTGGATCATTGGATGAAATTGGATCGATGCAATAGTTGAGTTAGAGAGTAGTAGATAGGCTAACTACTTGATCGATAGCAATGCTTGAGATGCTCGAGTAAATCTGGCGATCTACCAGCAAGGGGTTCGGCTTGTAGATTCCTCTTCTTATGATGTTATTCGCATATGACGATCATTTTCAAGGTAAAAACTGCTTGTTTACTATTACGATATATTCGCTTTCTCTCTGTTGGTTTATTTCAAGATATTTTAATTCCATGGCTGTTTTCTTTTCTATTTTTCGTATTCTTATCTTGTTCAGGTATGGAGTTGTGTTAAAGACCCAGGTGTTTCGCTGATAGTAAGTTTCATCATTCCTATGTGGATTACGAGAAAATGTTTATTTTCATTTTTTCAAATAGTTAGCCTATCTAAATAAGAATTTTCTTCCATAGTGAGGGATGTAAATTATAAGTTAACTTGCATATTCACGTGTTTGTTGATTATTACTGTTCAGCTTGGTTCAAGTTTAAATAATGTAAGAGGGAAGTTATCTCCTTGAATCATATAAAATACAGAAGCTCTGAAGAAGCTATTTAAAAAATAGATAACTAGCCAAAAGTGAGTTTAAAATAAAATAAGAAGAGTGATTACTGATTACTTCATGACCTAAAATTTGACCAGAATAAATTTTTTTATTATAAATTAGAACGTTCCAAAAATAATGAAGCACTAATCGAACATACTTTAATCGGAACATCATATGCTGCTAGAATTATCGATTGCCTTGGTTTAGCAACAAATACAGTCACGTGCATAGTGACGGTTAATCGATAATAACCATTATCATGATTATTATTACACAGTACTATACGAGATACGGCTTCAACGAAATGCTCGAAGAGAATGATTCAATAGAGTCATTTGTACTCTACAGATAATTGCCCCTTGAGGAACATGCTGCAATAATGATTAAAACGAGTAGTATTTATTCAAAATAAGCATTTAACATTGCACCTGCTTTTGAGAATTGCAACAGGTAAATCTCCTTACGTCTTACGCCTTACATCATGCATTTTATCGATTTCGCGCCATATTGCTAATCATTTTCGTACTTATAAGGTGTTTAAATTAATTTGGCGCCTGTTTTACATAACAAAAGTTTATTTGCAAAAAAAATAGACAAAATACGACTCGATAATTATATGGTACACCTTTTATAGAATAAAATAAAAGATATACAACTGCGGAAAAAATTTTTCATCTAGAACAGAGTTATCATTGATTAAATGTAGAAATAGCAAATGAATTTGTACACGCAATAAAAAAACGTTCTTTTTAGGCGAATAAGTCGTGTAAGTACAGGTCAATGAGTTTTAGAGACTTGAGCTGCTAAAAATATTTTGCAAGTTTCTGAGAGGAATTTTCGTTAATAAGAGGTTATTTTCATTTAAAAGAGTTCTTTGTATTTCTGACGTTTACCATTTTTATTAATATTTATTAATCAACTGTCATATTTTTTAACAGAGTTTTCTAACACTTAATAATAAAATGTTTCATAGCCTCCCATATTTTTTCTTTGTAACTGAACAATACAACTACCAATTTGCCAAAACGATAGATTTTAGTACTTTTGTTTTTGCAATTATCAAAAACTATACACAATATGTGATTTTGGCACAATACAATATGACCTCATATATAACGCGATCAGAAAATAGCCACCGTGCTCTCATATAGCCCAATTGCAAAATTGCTTGAAAACATTCTTATATGTATGTATATTATGATAGTATATTTGAAAGGAGCAAAAGCATATTATTGCCTTGTCTTCAACATACAAAATAAAGTATCTCTACATTTTATTTAAAATCATGATTCAAATCATTATAATGTATACATTATATTTTTTTTTCATTGTACCACTTTAATTATAATTATTTATACGCAGAATATTTATTGTAGTGGACAAGTTGGTAGTTGTAGTATTAAATATTCTATCAAAATAAAGATGCTGATACGTATATTACATTAACCTAGACATCCTATATACATATTTATTGTTAGTACCTATATGTAAGTTTAAAAACTGACATTTAAGTTAAAATTAGATTAAAATACTGATAAATATTAAAAGACAAAAGATTAAAGGTAGCATTGTATTTTACATCACGAAAAGTTGGATTTCATCGGTGGTATAAAATCGTAATAGCATGAATTACTACTCAGCCTCATCCGAACATAACGAAATTAGTTATACACATAGTCAAATTTGAACAGCAATAGTAGATTTTCCAATGACTTCAACCCAAATCTCCACCTATGTATTTACGTATACATGCATATATTGTAGAATTATAAATAAACATTCTCTTAGAGACCACCGTTGTAGAAAATCGCGTTTGAACATTAAACCTGTTTAAACGAACTCCACGTATATATATCTCCAAGTAATATAACATTTCTTCATACAGCTTCCTAACAAACGAACGATTCTTTGTTTTGCAACGAAGCTTCGTCTAACTTTTTATTTCAGGCTATATATGTATTTCCGTTCTTTTCGTATTTCACACGAGACTTGCCGATTGAGTACATGTGCATTACTGTTCAGAAACTTTAATCGCTTCTAGTAGGAAAGTGATTTACAGGGTATTTCAAAAGTACAATACCATTAAACATGAACTGGTAGAGGTGGTAAAAGAAATATGGTACATTGTTTAATCGACAATACACGATGTTCATTTATAACTTGTTTTTAACCACTTAATGCACATGCATGTGATATATACGGATATAGATTATTACCTTTAGTTCAGTTAATTATTTAATTTTTCCATTGATTCTTATGTACTCAAGCTACATCTCCTAAAATAAAATATCTATATATCCCATGAAAAGTATATAATATACCTACTTGTATTATTAACAGTTATCTTTTATTGTGAAAGAATATAATCATTTCTATTAATAAATCAAGGAAAAATTTGTACATTAAGGAGTTAATACTAGAACTATCGAAGTGGCCAAAACAACCAATATATAATTTTTTATCGAAATTTTGTGAATTTATATCATATATTTTATATTATTACATTATAGGTATATGTTTACTTACATATCTTTCATTTTGATTTCTTTGCAGCAGTTACGTATATATAAATACATATAAATACATACATACATACATACATACATACATATATATATGTATACCCGTATATTGTATATGTATGTGTATAGTAGTATGTAGGTGTATACCTTTAGTATGAAAGATACTAAAATTTGTAATTGCCATGTGATTTAATAGATAATTTCAAATAACTAAATGATTCTATAAAAAGTAGTAAGTGCTGCTTCCAATTATTAATGCATGTAAATTCTTTTTAGTGATTTTCTTATTTTCAATATGAAAATAATTTAGACATTCATCATAAACGAAATACCTTGTACAATACACAAACCATCGTAAGCCTTCATCGACTTTAATCGATCAAAACAATGGAACCCTGTTTCTCCAAATGTTATGCAACAATGCGTACCTATAGAAGTAGAAACAACATATCGAAAACACAGCAACGAAGTAGTACAAAAATTCTATTAACTCGCCTTGTCGTGTTTCTGTATTATCGAATGTATACCACCCCATGACCTAGACCCAAATACAAATGTGCGAATGCGTCATAGAATGCAATCTTGCCGACCTTGCACCGGTCAGAGCTTATCCTCTCCCTTGGTCGGTTCTGCCCTGCTTTCATCCATCCCCCTTATTGTTAGCCGAGGATTTTTCTACTCCCATTTTATAGTTCGATAAACTACTATCTCTCCTATTTTCTTTCTAACCTCTTGTTTTACTCGCCATTTCGTTTACCATTCTACGAGATGTATCATGAAATCTGAACTTGCTATAAAAAAACCATACGTGAAACACAAAACTAGTAGTACCAAGCTATAAATGTCTAGTATTTTCAACAATTACAAGAGACGTGATAACGTGAGTAGCGTGCACTTTTATCATTTTTTAATACGTTAAACTCCCCAAAACCACAACCTCCACCTATCCTTGTATATGTATATGTATATGTTTTCCATTTCCCTCATCTATACGTGAATATATAATCGCTACCTACAAATCTCGGTAAACAATAAAAACCTAATGTTTAGTTTTTTTATGAAAGTATACCACGTACTTCTTCATTTTTGCACCATACAAAATTTGTTGAACTTCACATTCGAAAATCACACTCCGTTTATCGCATCTATCTGTAGGTGCATTCTTTCCCTGTTCCTGTTTTTCTCTTTGCTATTTCCCTTCTTTCTTTCATTTTCTTTTTTCCTTCGAAAATTTGTGTGTCTATGTCCCCTTTTCTCTCATTTGTCTATGCTACTATCGGTTTCGCGTATTTAAGAATCAACCCTTTCTATCCGTCACATCTGTTGGAATTTCCGTATCTTCTATCTCTGTTTAACGTACACGCGAGCGAGCTGGACTCCCGGGAATTCATCGATCGGTTCCATCCACCCACGACAGACAGTGAAATGGAGGGGAGAAGAGGAATACTGAAGGACCCAGTATCACAATTTCAAGGAGCAACCAATATAGATCGTAGAGTACATAGGATAAGCTTCCTGGTTTAATTTAAAGTTGTTTTTGATCGATTCAACTTGAGATATTCGTATCGCAAATATCACCCCCTAAATCCGTACGTTACTGAGTAATTTATCGATTACACTCGCACGTATACGATGGTTGTAAGTACTCATACGGTGTTTCAACATGATGAACAAAAGATTTTCGTTGTTTGGAGTAATATCGAATTTCTTGAGTAGAAAGTGTTGTAATACATACGTATATAGAAATATTTTTCAAGCATAATAATTAACTTCTTAAGAAAAAGACCAGAGAAGATGAGTTAACTATTTAATTAATCGAATTGTCCTATATAATTTTTTTATGGGTCTTAAAAATCAGTTACATAACGTATATTTGCAAGGACTAAAATTGTTCTAACCAAAATTAACTAGTCTTTCTTCTCCTTTAATGTTAATTAGCAAAATTATCCGGTTAATAGGTTAACATATTTAAGGTTACGATTTTATTAAATAATGAAATAACAGTTCTGATTAGAAAGGAAAGAAGATAATAAAAATTTCGGAAATTTCTAACAAAATTGAATGGAATACTTCAAAAAGGAATAAGAAAGGAGAACTGTATTTGTAATTTCTGTACATAATCGAATGATATTCGATCGATATCGATGATACTTATTTCTCTCCAAAATATATGCAGGTCGCACATTTACGACGAAAGTAATTCACTCGAAGAACTAGATTTTCCCGAAGAAGCAAAACACTATTTTTGTACATGATTAAATCAAATTTATGAAGAAGAAGAACAATGTTTATGAAACAGGTTCAAGTGTATTTTTTCTTCATTTTTAATTCTTAGCTCTGGAGATCCCCCTTTCTAGTTAGGACGCAATTCGCAGTAAGACGCATTTATAGAAAACAGCACAACGTCATCTGAATCAGAAAAAGCGAGGTAACTGCTCTCTACCGACCAAATTACGAAAATAAATGAACAAGATTTTCATAATGGATTGAACAGTGTGTCTGCAACATTTTCATAGTGATAACTCGAAAATCGCGTTTTTTTCGAGTTGTATAACATTCGTTGCAAATGTGCGATATGATGCGTTATCATGCCAGTCGCATTAACCGGCTAACCGAATTACTTGTATAATTATAGAATTAAAAATTAGAAAAGACAACAAAATCCACGATTTATCATTCTTTATCAAGGAAATCAAATTAATTTGATAAAAAACATTAGTATAATATTAACATCAAATCCCAATTAAAAAAAATAAAACGAATTAATGTATTAAACGTATAAACGAAGGTAAGTCAATCTCAATCCTCGCAAATACGAATTTGGTATAATTTATTTCTAACAAAAATGGTACGACTTATTAAAAAATAGGAGGCAGGTATGTAAATAAAAAAATGTATGGACAATTTTTGGAGCATTCTAGAGCTTTTGTGAGTTTATAGGATATATTATATTTTCTACTTGGAAACCCAGCCTGAACAAACTAAATTTCTGTGCACTGCACAGGATGAAACAGCCAGTACATAACTATGTAAAATTGTACATACAGGTATAGGTATATGATTACAGTTTCCTGTTGAATTTCGTTTGTTATGTTTACTCGTTCCTAGTCGGACAATTTTTATTCTCGTCAAGTTAGTGAGTTTTTAACTCGGTTCTCGTTTCTTTTTTTTTGCGATATTGTGTACTTTGAATTTTCTTTTAAGAAAAAAAGGTAATTGCGACGAATGTTTCTTTTTCGTAGAATCAAACATGAGATGGGACGAAAAGTAAGCAAGCATGAACAGTAATTTGGAGTAGGTACTTTGAATGTGAATGCAAATAAAAATTGACGAGTTTTATGCATTTAATCAACGTCACATTGATTACTACGTATATTTCTTTAAATAAGTGCCATTTCCTTTATTTTAATAATTTTGTACTTCATTCTCAGTTTGATCTGATTTAATTTAAATTGATTTAACGTAATGTAATTTAATTCAACACTAAATATATTCGGTTCTCGTTTCTTTTTTTTTGCGATATTGTGTACTTTGAATTTTCTTTTAAGAAAAAAAGGTAATTGCGACGAATGTTTCTTTTTCGTAGAATCAAACATGAGATGGGACGAGAAGTAAGCAAGCATGAACAGTAATTTGGAGTAGGTACTTTGAATGTGAATGCAAATAAAAATTGACGAGTTTTATGCATTTAATCAACGTCACATTGATTACTACGTATATTCCTTTAAATAAGTGCCATTTCCTTTATTTTAATAATTTTGTACTTCATTCTCAGTTTGATCTGATTTAATTTAAATTGATTTAACGTAATGTAATTTAATTCAACACTAAATATATTAAAGAAATGAATTCGAATAAACTGTCTGATATTGTAGAACATCTTTGTTAATACGTTCAATCTAGTTCTATCCAATCCATGAATTCTACTTCTGTGAATCAATATGAATGTGACAGTATCCACCTTTATCAGGATACTACCAAATCTTTTTACACCTTTCCTTTGTTTAGTACCAGTAGAATTGCTATTTTACCCATTTTACGTCTAATGAGTTTCTTCTTAACTTTTAGACATTATAAATAGACCGCAAATATTTATATAAATTCATCTTTCTCGAAATATAATTTAAAAGAAAGTTAGATAGAAAATTGTCTTACTTATTAAATATTACAAAAAGTATTCTATGATACTTTAGATATTTTATGTATTCTTGCACGTAAAAATCCGCAGTCTAGTTATAAAGTCCTATATTTATAAACACTTACAATTGCAATAATTGTATTTTATTTTATTGTGAAATATTAAATGTAGCAAAATTTACCTCATGCAAATACTATGTCCCAAACCGAAGCATATTTAGAAACGTAATAAATTACAAATCGTGCTATTAAAAATATTATTTATATATTTTATATTACTAAAAGTTAAAAACATCGTCAATATCTTGTTAAAATTACTAAAAAATAACGATAATATTAAAATATCGTATTTTATTTATTATTCAATGTACGGATAATAAACATATTCCATTAGAATTCTACGAGATTTAATAATTCATTCAAATCCATTCTGCGCATCTTATTTACGAACTACCGCTTATTTATAAATATGTTACCTGCTCCATCGATTTACCGGCTTTCCCCTCTTTTCCTTCGGGAGCTTTCACGAAAGTATTGTATCATCTGCCCGTACTCGGTTGTGGGGCCAGTAAAACGAGATGGATTGTAATAATACTAATGTGTACAGAGAGAAAAAGATTCGAAAAAAAGGGCAAAAATATTTTTAATTTATTAGCATTAGGATATCATCAGAAGGAGTTTGTGATCTTTCATTGAAAACATTCAATGAAATTTTTCAGCAAACAGTTAAACAAGCTACATGAAAAGTTAAATCAATGTATAACATACCTACATTCGAGTATATATAATCAGAGTATGTATTATACACTTCATTTAATAAAAACTATCCATTAATTTTCGTGTATATATATATTATTCATTGTTATTAATTTCCAATTATATATGGTTATAATAAATTTACTGTAAATTTTAAACATTGTGACATCGTTTTATGTAAAAATGTACATATATAAATTGTTTAATCATCCGCATATGTCTATACGAATAACTAGTAATTACTTATAATAAGTCTCCTGGAGCTTTTAATTCTTAAACAACAGAAACAAAATAATATAATTTCATGTTTTAATTAACAAAATATTTTGAATTCTATATATATATATACTATAGGTATATAAATATTATAATACATATGTAGACATTATACTATAGTATTTCTAACAAGTCGGGTCGATTTATTACTAAGTAGACTATGGATATTTATTTACAAATTACAGGCAGTGATAAAGAATCGAAACTGTTATAAATATGAGATATATTTCACTTTTGATGCTTTATACACATATGTATTTCCACATTTATGTGTGCTCACTCTTATTCATTTTTGCATATTTGAAAATCTCTAGCCTATTAATAAACTATAAGTAAAATGGAATCTTTTAATCATTTTTTGAACAACTTATCGGAATATTTTTCTATCATTCTCACACATTATTTTATTATTTTTAATTTTAATGCTTTTAGAATATCTTATTTGTTTAAAATCCATATACTACATTATTTATATAAAACATCAATAATCAGTAGAACCTTGAATCGCGACTCCCAGGAGACCAATCGAAGTGCAATGCAAAATGTATAAATATACAAGTAAATAATTAATAAAACAGTACTCACCGAGATCAGAGAGCGAAACTTTCTCCAGAAAAGGATCTACAACGGGGAGCTGAAAATTGAGAATACAAATGAATATTATTGGTTCGTCATAAATGTTTTATTGTAATATCTATCGTTTTTATCGTCAATTGTATTTTTCATTTCATCTTAGAATATTACAGTAGAATATTTTTCATCGGATATTTTTCTGTTTCTTTTATTTCTATACAGCAGTCAGAACGATTTTATTAAAACATTACCAACATGGATAATTATGAAATAAATAAAAAGAGGTGCGCTTACGTCATTTTTTAATATTTTATGTCTTAATAAATCATTTATAATCTACATAGATAATTCTAGTCATTTTGAATAGTACGAAAACTACACGTGCCACAAAACGTAGGTGTAACTTTAGAATCGAAATTCCTTCCATCAACATACGTGTACTGCGACTAAATTAGATCTATATATAATACATACACGACTGCATTAAGTGTATGCATACAGAGCTGCTTTTGCTTTTTGTAGCGACCACTTTTCAAGAGATAGAAATTAATATTATCCCGCTTTTCAGTAGAAATATTATTTCATTGAAAATTTCCAGAGATTAACTTCATTTAAGTACCTATTTCATATTGAAGTAGAACACCCATACTTTCATTTTATAATAGTACACCCACACTTTATAATGTGCCCTATATAATAAATTTATATAAAATCGTGAGGAATAAATCCCAACTACATTTTACAGTTTTACTAATAGACTGCGAATCTCTGTGCACTTACGGGAAATTTAAAAGTGTAAAATATGTAATGATACAGTTAAGTGACTTTTTCCCAATTTTCACTATTTTAGCTTTGTTTTATTAAACAATGAAAATTTTAAAAAATATAATGTTTTTGGCATTAATCCATTTAATGTTCAAAATTTATCAAACAGGTTAGGATGGACCTTGGGTCTTTCCAGAGTCAACAATTTTTTAAACAATCGAGATATGTATTTCCGTTTTTCCGTGTATATATATAAATAACTTTATTGAAAGCTAACTGAATTCTAAAATACAAGACAAACTTAACAAACTTAACTACTTAATTTCAGTAAATTTTAAACGTCAAGTGAATTATATTAAAAAAATATATTTTTTATTTCTTTTTACACAGTAAAGAAAATTTCTAAATTTGATGCTTTCTTAATAATAGTTGAAAAAATGAAACAATAAGTACCAACGCCTTCTTCAACAAAGATTTTGGACTGAACGGTTGCCTCTTCTTTACGTTTGTCGTGATTTTCGTGTACCAATTCGATAAAATGCCAGACGAGCTGGTACTATGAGCTATGCTGGGACTCTTGGTGACAGTTCCGGTCGGTTCGCTGGTTTGCCGACGAAACACCATTTTTACACAAAGATTTTACTCGACTCTCACTCTCACAGGATCACAATCCATGCACGATTATATTCGGATTATTCCATTTAAAAAAATAAGTTTATATTATTCTATTTCCTTTTACTTTTAACATTTATTGTTTTTTAAGAGATGTTTTCATGACATCATAAACTACCAATATATTCAATGTATGTTTTTCAATGTATTTGATAGATATAGATACTTTAGTTCTTAATATATATATTTATTATTTTCTTCTATGAAAAGATTTTATTTCACGAAAACATTTACAAACTTTGTCTATTAACTTTCATGATTATTCGAACTTGTATATTTTCAAGAATCCTCGAGAATTCTTGAAGTCGGTTTCCGAACAGATCTTCTACAATACATTATACATACATATGTATACGTATGTATGCTGGCGCATTATGATCTTTCTTATCGGAAAATAATTGAACATCGAGATCAAGAGACAACATATAAAACACATTTTATCAATTTCTTCCTCACAGGAACTGGTGATAACACATCCTTCACTTTTACGGGAAATCAAATCAATTTTTCGGCTTTATTTGGGAGAAAAAGAGACATTCATACACTTTACCAAATGTTATTTGATTCTTTGGAAATATAGGAAGACACGAATCTTCAACAAATCTTCGTATGAACGATTATTTTTTAAACTTTTATATGAGAATGATATATTAATCGGTATTAAATTGAGAAATCTTTTCGTGAAAAAATAACCTATTTAAAATATCCTACGATGACCAGCAGAAATAAAGTTTCCTTTAAATAAACAAAATTTTATTATCTGTCAAATAACTGTCAAAATAACAAAAGAAAATTATGTCAATATTTTTTTTGTACTACAAATTATCAATAATTCAGAAACTATAGTAAACACGTTTTAAGAAGTAACAGCTTCCTAAATGAATTATTTAAATGAAAGCAAATTTTATATTCATTCATAAAAACAAAACATTCTCGTTTGGAACGTAGCTTAAAATTTTTGGTCGGTAAAGTACTACATGAGAGTATTGGGAACTCGATGCTGTGTGAACAAAATTATAGAAATATTATAAGAATTTCATCAAACATTGAAGTGTCTCGTTTATACAAGATAAAAATTATATCGTTGTTACATCTTTTTTCCTGTTTTGTTTTCCTATTGTGTTTTGTGTGATATCTCCCAATTATTCAACAATTTATTAAGCAGGAAAGTTTCTTTGCTGTACTTTAAATTGGTAATCTCACAATTATTGACAAATTTAGAAAAATAACCCTACAATCCGTCATGGACCGTCGAAATATTGACACGGATAACAAATGGAAATATCGTAAGAAGATTTCGATGACACAGCTTTCTTCAGTGCACTGTACGAGTATGTCTTCCGAGGAATGGACGACTGATTCGAGTATCAGAGTATCACAGATTACTAATGCCACATTGGCATTGAACGCCCATGTCTACTAGCATTGAATACGAATGAGTTAAACACAACAATACACTAAGAAAAATGATTTCTTCTATGACATGTGCCCGATACCAAGTGAATCGAAAAAGCGTATCCTCTTTGGAATTCTAGCTCACAGGAGGAGGTTTAATTAAAACATTTTGAATTGTACGCGCTTCTCTTAACTTCACAAAAATCTTAATGTAATAAAAAATTCGACTACAAATAGATAAGTAAGACTTCAAAATTTAAGAAAAGCATACTATTAATTACTTCCAGCTAAATTTTTTCGGTTAAACAGTGCTATTTTTGAACACTAACTTTAAGAAAGTAAATGTTGAATTAATACTGAAATTAAAATATCCTTTAAACTATTCAGTTTTTGGTACAAATATGCTTTGATACTGTTTTATCAAAAGTAAATAACTGCATCGATTAGTGCATTATTATAATTATTAATATAATTATTAATATAGAACCTTTCCATTTTTTCTTTTTTGTTTTCGTAGAATGTTATATATTACAGATACTACATGTTACATATACTGTGTATGCTATAGATATTGCACACACATAATAGATATCGTGAAGCATCATAGAAATTAGCACAATTCATGAAATTTACGTATTTAGTTCTGCAAAATCAATAATTTACATATTGCTATTCTTGTTTAATTAAAGATTGTCACTCGTCATATCGTTGATAGGATACTATGTATGTGGTGTATTCGAATGCATGTTGTATCGTTGTCAAGTCTTCTATTTATAGACTTCCGACTAAAATATGTATATTTTTCCTCACTGATTGAAGATAGAATTTATAACTTACAAAAAGGTAAAGGAGAGAGAAGCAGGAAAATGTCCTTTTATGAGAAACTTCGATAAAGATGAAGATGTTTTCTTATGGCTTCAAGCGATATTTTATTAAAAGACATAAATATAGCCACTTTTTTCTAGGAACTTAGATATAAATAATATTAATTATTATATTATATAATATTAATATTATACTAATAATATAATTAATTATTATTAATATAATATTAATAATAAATAATATTATAGCAAGTTGGATTTAAATAATATCTTTATTAGCTTCTGTCTAATAAACTTCTCTAATAAGTTTCACTTTTGAATCTAAATAGATTATAATGAATCATGCTATGATTTATCAGCTCTAGAATATATTAACTTTTGAATAACTGATAATTAGTCAAATCCAAGTGAAAATTCTCTACAAAAAGTCCAAAGAATGTAGATTATTTTTCATTCACATTTCAAAGAAAATTAAAAAAGATAACTACATACTTACTAATCTAACTACCTTGCTAACTTTCATAATTAAAAGTATAAAAACGTCAAATAGCTTAAATAAATATGAAATTTTTTTAAATTGTGTATTTGTTATCAATTTAGCTGAAATATATAGTTTACATAGGTAGGCATACATAGAAATTCATTTTTCAACCAAAAATTCTCACAATCAGTCGTTCACATTTACTTCTCTTCGAGAGAATTCATTGCAATAGAAATGTATCAGAAGATCGCGTAATACCTTTCCTACGAGCAAAATAAAATGTTCACGGAACCGTACGAGACATTCTTCTAGATTCTAGATTCTAGACGACCACGTTTCTTTCACAGTTCTAGTAAATTGCAGCAAGTTTACAGAGATTAGTTTGTCAAGTGTCTGCCGGTATCATTGTCGAAAGTGTTCGAGTTCGTGAAAACCGGCGAAGACTTTCTAATTTTCTCGTTGATTCTTCAGGTTTTACGCTGCGTTATCATTGCGTGTATACGTATAACGTTGCAAGTCGCAAATAAGTACAAATTTCTTGGCAAAGTTCTGTAACGATACATTAGATATGCAAAATTGTAGATAGATAAAAGTAAGAAATATAAGGAAAATTAAAAAAAATGAGCAATTAAATAATACAATTATTGACTTGTCCCACAATATTATATTTGGAGAAATATTAAGCAACTTTTAAATCTTAACAATATACAAATAAGATTTCATTACATTTTTTAAGCAATTTATTTATTTTAACTAATTGTTTGAAGAAAAATAATGGTAAGCATATTTTAGTTCAATACGTTATTCCTTAGAGTCGTTTTCCTTCAATTTCAGTTAAATGATATTAGAAGTAAATGTTACTTAAAAGTGGCTATGTGATACTTCGTTCAAGTCTATTTATAATTATTTATTAAAATGACCATATTTGCTCAATTCCTTACCCGTGAATAATACATATATATTTTTCTCATTTATAACAGCTTCTAATGAGTAATAATAAAAATGTTATTTGAACAATAGGCTAGTTTCTGATATACGAGCGTAATATCAATATCGGAGTAACACAGTTCGCTGTAACACAGTTTGAGAATTCCTACAACACAGTTTTGCTGTAACATGGTTAGAGAACAGGGGAAATCCCAATAAAAAACGGCACGTAATGAGAATTTTTAAGTGCAACCTAACGTCATTCGATGCTTTTCACTCGAGGAAACGTGTGCGTTGTCTGCGATTTGCTTACGAAAGTTTGAAATATTGAAATTTTCGATTTATTGTTAATTCATGGAATATCAATCCTTTGCTCTCAAAAGCTTTTTCGCTAAAAGAAAATAGCAACTCGAAAATTTCCTGACAAAAAGTCGATGATATTTTTACAGCTAACACATCATCGTGATGAAACCATACATGAATTAACAAAGCTCAAAAGATGAGGATATTTAGATGAAACCAGAAAAGAAACGTCTTCGTTTAGTGGTGTTTAGCAGTGATGAAGAAGAAAATATTATGTAATATTAATATGTTATACTTTTGATTAATTATTGGTTGTTCTAATACACATATGTCTCTTATTTATGAAAAGAAAATAGAAAAAAACGACTATAACACCATAATGTTTGCATAGAAGCACGTATGATATTTATAACTTAAATTCTATATACACGTATTGTAAAGACAAAAGTAATTCTTAGGTAAAATTTTAAATAAATTTTCTAATAAAACCTTTAAGAAACATAATATATACTGTACTTATAATATATACAAAATATATCTATAAATAATTCCCAGCACCTAAGTTAATTCCAAGTTTTTAACAATATCCCTATTTCTGTCGAGAGAAGGTAGAATCTCGTCTATGTCTTCCATTATGAATACCCACGCAACGCTACTCTATGCAATACCAATGCCAATATTTATCGACACGCACATATATTCCAAACACGCAATAATGTGTTTTCCAATATGCTATACATCATAAATAAAATCCAAGAAAACATAAAAAATTTGTTGAACTATAAATCTAAAAAGCTTATGCTAAAAACAAGGAATGAAATAGTTAACACGCAGATGAGTACAAGCCAGCATATAGTAGCAGACAAAAGTTTCTGATCAAACAGATCATTCACTTTATACGTTAAAAGCCATATTTTAAAGAATTTCAACTAGTGTTATATAACTATATTACAAAAGCTCTTACATATTTTTTTTAATGTTTTCTTTTCGTTATTATACACAATATTAGTTAATATTCTTCCAAATATCGCGGTTATATTTGAAATATAATATAATATTGAAATATGATATTGAAATATAAAGTAAAAAATATATAATATCTAGCTGGAAACTCGTGTACACCGCTGCAGAAAAACTCAAAAGAATTCATACAAAAATACCGACAACTACCGACAAGCGATAATCATGAGAGAAACCGGTGTTTTCCGTGAATCACCAATCACTCGGTGCCTTCTTTCCTTTCCATGGGCGTAACTCTTTCTTTTTTCTTCTTTTTAACCAACATACATATACAGACGAGACAGACTCATTCGATCCGTGCCAAGAATAGTGATACCGTAGAGTAGATTGCCGAACAAAATACACATATATAACAAGCACAATAAACGAACGCACGATAGGACGAGGTAGGCGCCAACAATCACGATCAACGTGCTTATTTCGTCAATGGAATTTCTGCTGCGAAACGCGGCGAGTTTTCAAAATATCAACGAATATAATATAGTTCTTCCGCTTTGAGGAAGAATTCAAAATTCAGACTAATGTATGATTAAGAAAATTAAAAGTCAGGATTTTCTTCTCTTAGAAGAGGAAATAAATACATATAATTCAAGGGTTTTGTACAATATAAATGACGAACAGATGCATTCTTTCCTCAAAATTATACGAGATAGATATAAACATAAATATTTGAAATTTATATTTATATAGAAAGTTTCATTACGAATATAAAAATTTGTTATAACTGGATCGTAGATGTTTATACAAATTCATATTTTTATTAGCACAATCATAAAACGGAACCAAACATATTAAATTAAATATTATAAATGGGTACTACACTTGAATATTTTCTATATGTATTTCTGAATATATTATATGTCTCCTGCAGTTTTGAATCTCTAAATTTTCTACAAGTATATAAACATACACAGTCTTTTTATAAGTATGCATGTGTGCGGTCTAATTACGTAAAAAAGAAAAGCAGTATGTATTATTTGTAAACAACCAAATTTATACCAATTTAATTTAATTAAGAGAGAGATTTATATTCTGATACTTCACATTTAATCAAATTTGAGAAAAATATTCAGAGTTATTCAAACGTGAAGTATACAAAGAAATCTCGTTTTAATTTTCTTGCGGTTATTGCTTTTTTCCGCAATTGAACAATATATCGTTAATGTATAATTTAATATTTCGAAGCACACAGATTTTTCTACCGTATTTTTATTGAAAATTAACTTTATTCATGAATTATACCTATGCAGGTTTCCTAAATTAAATATTTTGTTACTTGTGCCATTTCTCCATCTTAACTGCCCGATTGATTAAAATTTATTTATTTCTACCTGCAATCTAAAGACTAGTAATTATGGTAAATGAATCGTCTGTTACGATAAGTTAATAAAATTTGAAATTACAGGATATGATAGTATGCGTAACTTCCAGTATCTCTTTAGAAATGCATAATAAAATGAATAAGATGAATGATCGTTTTTAAATAAATTCTTTGTTTTTAATTAAATTCTTCTTATGGTTATTGCGCTTCTATCGGATAATTCACAAATATGTATGTACTACGAAACAGCTCGGAGGTCGATCGATATAAATACTGTCTATTTTTTCGTGTCATTAGCGCCACAAAGAGAGTTCCTGAAGACATGCCAAAGCTTTGTAGAACGGTTCGAACCATGTTGTAATACCAAGAGTACTGTAATGTTATGATAGTATAAGTATCAAACTTCTCGATTGTGTTTGATTTCATAGGATCCAATGGTTATGCTAGATCGGTGTAGCCTTTTTTATATTGAATTTTACTAGAACCAGATTTGATTTTGTTTACATTTATATATACTTAGAAATATGCGAATGAATTATCCACCAAGTATATCAAAATATAACACAGGAGTTTAGTGTATCTTCTTTATTCTTTTTAAAATTAATATTTAACGGTAAATTTGTTATTATTAGCGGAAATGATAAATTTTTCCATTTCGTTAATGTATTAAAATTGATTGTGAATTCTATTTACATTGTGACTTTTATGAAACTTGCTTAAAAAGTTCGGCGTTATCAGAATTAACACTTGATCATCGGTGAACTATAATACTTGTTAAAATTTTCTTTCAACTCTTCAATTTTTAACTCTTTATTAAGAATATCGGGAAAAAGCAAAATATCAGAACTTCTCAAAATCTTATAATTTTTCACAAATGAAGTAATTTAATAAATTGTATGAAAATTTTATTAATAATCTAAAATTTCAAAATAAAATGTTTTACGGTGAAAGGTAAGAATAATTCTAAGTTAATCTCATAATTAACATACTTATGATTACACCTCTCAAAGAAAAAAGACGAAATATTCTAAATTCGGAAGAAGAGGAGGAATATTAAATTTTATTTATTAGTAGGAATTTGTCCTACGCAACTGTTGATTTGACACTATTGTATCACGCTAGATCTTCGTTGAGTTCGAGCTTAAAAAGGCGCAAATGAAATGATTCTAAAAATACAAGGTACCTCTTGTTTCTGGCGTGTATTCAACCACGATCGACCATGAAACATACTAACCACCAATCGATCAAATAGCTATAAATTATTAGAAATAGCATGGACCGTCTATTCACACGATTTTAAATTTACTACGAAGCATTTATTTCTAAATGTAAATATCGGCATACTTATCCATTGAAACAAACTCTATTTGCTGCGAATATTCATTTTTTAGTAATAATTGAATTCATTTAAATATCTAAATTTCTATTTCTAAAATTTATTTTTATTTTTTTAAATCTCTAAAATTAAATAAGTAAATAAATTTATTATAAATTATTTCCGCGATATACTTTTACATACATACATATGTATGTATGTATACAATGTATTTTAAATAAATTTATTTTGCTACGAGAAAATTAAACAAATTCAAACAATTAAAAAATAAAGACTATCGATGTTAACCATCGTTAAGCTTGTTCGTACATTGTTGTAGTTTAGTTTTCTTTCATTGTCAAATATAGTTGAACGGACATACAACGTGTGAAAAGACTGGATTTAAATGGCACAGCTACGCAAAAATTCCGTTAATGTAAGTAATACTTAAAGCCGTGTAAAATAGCGTAAATGACACGAGAATCATTGTCTATGAACGTGACATTTTAGATCACGCACACATCATTCTGATTCTACGATACATAATTCACTATTCCCTTTTTTAGTACTTTTGCTTTATTTATTTGAAGTTAAGCTATTTTTCTGGTTTACCGAATAATTACTTGATTTTTGGTCCTTTGATTCTGTGTTTGGGAAAAGGAAATGATTATTTTCTAACCTTAATGAATTCGCCACTAAAAATATTAATACAGCCTATAACGAAAATTATTTAGTTTTAGAAAAACGATATGAAGAATTATATTCGTTTTAAAAAAAATTGTGATTTCATAGATAAATTGGCAAAGTTAAGAAATGTGGTCCTGGAACAGATGAACATGAAAAGTTATTACGTATTATCATCAAGATTCAAACACGGAAAGATGATTAAATTTGAAAATAAACGTACAGAATTGTACGAAAATGAAAATATAGTTTGTATGGTAAACATTAGTCACGTGAATTTTCGCAGCATCAGTATATTATCCTAACGAGCGTTTTGGATGATGACCGATATTCTTATAATAGCGGAATTTATTGCGAGAATCGTCAGCCATCTGCCAAAGAGATGTGAATATTGTTTGACGATGCTCGCATCTCCAAACAATAATCTAAACATATTTTCCCGATGAAAATATTTACAAAACCGGTCACAGTAAACATGGTCAGTCACATAAAGAGAAATGTACGGTAATTAATTATCAGGACTAGAGAGAAGCATTATGTACATCACCATGATAAGTGAATATAAAACGTATAGAGAGCGTCACTCAAAATTTACATCAATATCATAGATATTAAAGTATTTCTAAATATTAAACTTCGTCAGGAAACAAATTTATAAAATGTTAAACTGCTACAATATTAAGGAAATTTATGACATACATAATTTTCAAAAAACATACGAAAGAAAATTAAGTTATCTAACTATAAATCACCATCCTTATCAGGAATTTATAGGACCATTAACAAAATTTTGAATTATAACATGATTTCGTGTTTACAATAAAAAATCTAAATTCATTCAGAATTTTAAAACTTCATTCAGAAGTTCTCGATTGGGAATATTTTTCATCAAAAAAAATTTGAAAGTACGTATATATGTAACTAATGATTATCCAATACCTACAAGAATAACCAGAAAATTTGAATTTAGTCAAATCTACATACATAATCGAACGAAATTCCCTATCAATAAGAAAACCTTAATTCACTCTATTCATCCGGGAATGACAGTATCCGAGGAAAGTTTCATTATTTCATGAGTGGAATAGCAGACTGTGTGCTAACCCCAGGAGTGCAATAATTCCAATAGGAAACAATGTCAGAGAAGAACGGGAGCAGGTATTCGTTCGACACATGTCTCTAGCCTTTAGCAACAAGTGTTCGTCATTGTCGTGGCATGGCTGTCCATCGGTAACGAGGCCCGCAGCAGCGTTCGTGGTAATGTTTCTATCTAGAAGGAAACATTCCCAACGGTCTTTGATCCTGCATGAATTCAATACCAACACTGACCTAGCACATCGTCGCATGCTGTCACTCTGACGACGTGCGACGTCTTATCAGCTCGAAGGGGCAACTTATTCGCTCCTTCTTTCGCAAATCAGAAACTTTCCTCTGCACTCTATTCAATGATACGAAACAGGCTGTTCCAAATAATTTTAACCCTGCCTATATTGGACTCATATTCAACTGAACCAAAAATTCTTCAAATTTGAAGAAAATTTCAAAAGCTATATAAAAGTTAAGCTATTGATATATGTACATGATTTATTGTTTCAATATTATGCTGAAATTACTCTTCGTTAGAAAGCTTAGAAACCGTTTTCCTCGTTGAAACCAGGGTAAAATTGATATACGAAAAAATTTGAAGATCATAGTAAGGTTAGAATTACGAGGCGAAGTGTTTGACAAAGATCCAACCTCAAAGTTCAAAGTCATTCGTGTTTTGTCAAGTTTCCGGTGGTGGTAGCGGATGTTACGTGTCGAATTACAGGCCACCAGCTATCGACCTATCTACCAAGTTTCAACGTAACGTATGAGAGGAAACTCGGGAAAACTGGTTCTCACACTTGGCTAGACTCACAATCAATTTCACCTTGAACTACACTGACCTAAATCACTGTTACTGTTCATCGTCACATCGTCGAATACAAGAATTGTCTTTTGTTCATTGATTAACAAAACGAGTATTTAGTTTCTTCGTTATCTCATCGAGAATTGAACTTAATCGGTTGAACATTTCAGGATGTACATTGTACATATAACGAAAGTAATACAATATATGTAAAGTATCGTTACTCGAAAGTAACACGAAAATGTTCCTCGTGGACAGTTTAGGCTGATTTAAATCGGCTTGTGATGAGATTGTGCAAAGTCGGGGGGCGAGGATTTTAGTGTCGCGGACAACACCAGCGCGGTCGCTCGTTGCAAACTGGATCGGCTTTCAAGCCGGCGCGGCGGAGTCCGCGACACGTTGTGTCGGAAATTTACGGCGCATCGGCTCGTATGCGCGCGCGACACTCAACCGATGCAATTTCACGGACTTTCTGTTTCTTTCCCTGGGAAAGTCACGTGCGCCGCGTGAATCTTCATTTACGTTGATTATTCTGTCACTGACCCGTGTGCGTCTTTTGTCACTCTAAAGAACTTGCAATAATATTTACGTATATGGATTATGGCTAATACATTAAGACTTACGAGACTAATTTGATATATATAATATATATAATAGATATGTATAATATATGTATAATGTATATGGTTGATTGATGACCCAAATTTTAATCGTAGAGTATAACAAGATTGATCAGTTAGGGCTGACGAAATCAATATGTGAAGCAATAAATAATATAATCGAGTATCGAATTTAATTGGAAAGTTAAAAATATCTTCATCGTTAAAAGGTAATAAATTCTAAGTATGATTAATCGTGATAAACAGTAAACCTTTGTAGGAGAATTATTTCTTTTTACTATGGAAGCCGTTTTTCATTATATGTTATACGGAACGCAAGAATATATCATATTTCTGAAAATTTCGATCTCGTTAAATACATTATGTTTTTGAAACTTTAAGATGGATATCTTTTTTGGGGAAAAAAGAAATGTATGTACATATTATGAATCTCCCTTATGTAGTTATTGATAATTTATATAAAAAAAATAATAGAATATACAATAATATAAAATTAAACACAGTTATCTATAACAACCATTACCGTACTCAATCAAAATGATTCCGAAACCAAGAACCAAAATGTTTCTACGAAACATAGATACATACGTTCTAAAACCATAAAACATCCTACTCATATTTTTAAGTAAAATAATAAAAACAAGCTCGTCATTTTCTGTGAAAAACTTGATCAATGCTTGTAAATATTATAAAAATTATACAAGTATCAAATTATCAGCGTATCAGTTAAAAAACGCAATAAAAATGAAAAACTAAGGGAGCAATAATATTCTGAAAATATATGGCAATAAATATTTGACAAATCAAAATTTCCTAAAATTCGTGAGTTACATAATAAATACTAAAATTTCGCGGCAAAACAACGATTATAGTAGCTCGCGCAAAGGCTGTTTCACAAGTGTGATTGAATGTGAACAAGTGAAATTGATGTCTACTTAAGCATGCAGATTACGAACCGTTTCTATTCGTTTATACTTTATACTTCACGAACATCGGTACATCTAAAAAGGACGCGGTAGAAACGGGCCTTATCATGCAAATTATACAGCTTTGGTACACGATGAGTAATAGATAACGCTTGCGGCAAACAAATTTTTTTTTTTAATCGCTTGATAGTCAAATCGATATGACCTGCGAAATTATCTGCGTTGAGAGTCTATAGTAAATCGATTTTTCTGTACATTTTTTCCTATACTACGTTATCAATAGAGTGTATCTTTCGAAGTATTTAAGTACATTGTACGTAGATAACGTTTTGCGGACGCATACATTTTATTTAAATTTTTAACCCCTTTCATAATTTTATAATACTTTTGGTGGTTCGCATGATTTGTAAGAATTTATAAGTAACTATACCCGAAAGTCTATTCATATTGATATTATGACATACATATATGTATGGTATGTATTTAATTACGTTCATAGCGCAGACTGTAAACACTCTTTATCGTGTGTAGTTGTCGTTTAACTATGGATACACGAGCGATAAGATTTCAGATAAGCGTAGGAGCATGTGCCATAAATGCAACGTGAATAAGAGAAAGTGATACAAAACAAAGAACTTATTCGAATTTCAACACGCGTGTGTGTGTATGTATGTGCGGATATACATATATAATTTCCCTAAATATTTCACTTTTTTTCTGAGATGTAATTAGATCTTCTATATAAGCAGATTTTTCTTTGCTCATAAAAAATATGGTTGATTACTATTAAATTGCTTTATGTTCTATCTGCTAGAGTAAATCTTCTATAAATTCAATTAACATTCGTCTTTACACGTTATGTTATTTTGTTACGAACATCTTGGAATTTATTTATATTTACTGCATTTTTACGATCTTAAAATTATTTAATTTTTTCTAACCAAATTGTTTTGCATGCAAAGAATGAAGATCTATTCGATCTATTCTAAGCGATATTTGTCATTATAAAACCTTTCTGAATGCCCCGATATTAAGAGACTAATGGAAATAGTGGGAATAATGTATCTTGTATAACCTCCAGAGTTATATCGACTTATATAGCAATGTTACATTTATTATAACTAGTTTTCGGATTTTTATTCATTTGTATAAAATTTAAAGGTGTGCGGATTACATATCTATAATATATAAAACTACATAACATATACAAAGTAAAGTATTCGGCATAATTTTTAATAGTTAAAACAAATTTCTATCTAAATTTTGTTTCTTTAGTTGTGTTTATAAAATTCTAAATTTGCATAAAAATCTGCAGTTTAATTATAACTTTGATAACCTACTTATACATATAAATAAAGAGGCAGACAGAATTTATGCTGCAACAAAACGTTTCTGATTCTAATATGGGTGATAGGTTTTAATAATTGTTACTGACATGATAATATAGTGATAATAAAAGAAATAATGACAATAATAAATATACGAAATAATATTTAAAAGGACAGGTTTGTTTATATATATAAATACTATTGTACTATTATTACTATTATATACTATTGTAACTAATGTACTAAATAATGTAACTTTCAAGTTACGTCATGTTATAGGGAGTTAAAGTAAGCAAGTAAATGATAATAAATAAATTTTAGGTATATATTTCGCGGTTAGAAACAGAAAACAATTCGAGTAAATAAAACGGATTTTCGAAGAGCTTTGGGTATTCAATTTTTGTAAATAAAAATAAGAACACGAAGAAGACAAGCAACGAGAAGAATAAAAATGAGAGGAATAATTCTTGCGGGAATAAGAATGGAGAGTGAAGAACATGTGTTTTATATTACTCGACAATGTTTTTCAAGACTATTCGTAAACTTATATATCACTGGTAGCAAATTTTTGCACCCTTTCCACGACGCATATTTGACGAAGCTCCAAGAATACACTTTAACAAATCGTACAATCTTCGATTCTATATTTAAAGTCATGATAGAGTTCCGATAAAAACACATTCTTTACATATGTTTCCTAAATATAAGCATAGACACTATTTAACTGTAACATTTTTCATATATATACAATACATACTCTGTCCCACGATTGTATATGTACATACA
Organism: Bombus cullumanus; assembly: GCA_014737535.1. Classification (NCBI taxonomy): domain Eukaryota; kingdom Metazoa; phylum Arthropoda; class Insecta; order Hymenoptera; family Apidae; genus Bombus; species Bombus cullumanus. Next base: position 3,081,755 of record JACXIX010000021.1, on the reverse strand, counting down.
GCATATAGGTCTAACAACTTCCGTAGTGGGGGTAACGGAGACTCTTACATGCACTCGAGCGACATTTTACCATACGATCTCGCTGTGATCATATTTCTTTCTTTGTTTTCTTATTAAGAACAATAAAGACAGCTATATGGTTATAGCGATATTTCACGGTAAAATGTCGTTCGTGTGCATTCAGCCTTAATGTCGTGATCATGATCGTGAGATGCGCTTTGCAAATCGCCAACTAGCCATAGCGTTTAAACTTTTACATTTAACGCCATTCTTCGGTGAAAGCAATAACTGTGTACGCTGAAGGTAAAGAATATAAATGAAACTGAAGTAAAGTATTTTTCATAATTTTTCAGAATATATTTAAAGTAACCATAGAATATTTCGTGTGATATAGAAAATGTTGTGCACGGTCGTGCTACAGGTTGAAGACACGAGGTCGCGCTGTACGACAAAGCTTCACAAATCGATTGAAGCATTTTACTGCGAACAAATTGAGAAACATTTCCTGCCCTGCCTTATGCCTATAAGACAGCCCCAGCCGCGGCCATATGTACAGACCGGAAAATGTTTCTTAATTTTTTCGCAATACGGCGCTTCAATTGAGAAGTTAGGATTCGTTGTGTAACGCCATCGTGTAAAAGTAGCCAGAACCTTTTTTCTTTGTCTTTTTCTCTCTCTCCTTACTGCGGCCACGTACTCATATCACGGTGGATCGATTAACAGGGGGCGTGGAAAGAATAAGCGATAATGATAATAGAGACCAACTTCTGTCTTACATATACGACTATTGTAATTATACTTTTATTATTTTATATCTAACTTATGTCTAATAAATGTTATATAACATAAATATTTTTTTCATTATTAAAAACCTTTGTAAAGTCTAAAATTACACTATAATTTTGCTTTTACAATAAAAAGTTTAATAATATTGAAATGTTTCAATCACGTATACTTTGGAAGTGACATTATTTACATGTTTTACAGATAGAGCTAATAGTTACACAATTTTTTAACGAATTTAAGAAAATTAAAAACAAATTTACTTTTCAATATGCACGTCAAATATAAAAATATTAAATATATGTATGCATATTTGATTTGGAAGTTGTGATTTTGTTAAATTTTTTCGTTGAAAACAATACATATTTAATAATAGTTCATAATTAATTCATTTAAAGTACAGTTTTCTGTATATACATACATACATATATATATATTTACTTTAAATTGATAGTAAAGAATTGTACAAAGTAATTTAGTTCAGTCATTGAGTAAGCTTAGTGGTTTAATTTATGTTTTTTACCTTCAATGCTCTCACCAAAGGATGGCGCTAAATACAAAATTCTAACTTCTCGATTGTAGCACTTTATAGCGGCCGATTTGTAAAACACAATTCCCGACATTAAGAGCTCCCTCCACCGGAGTTTCCACACCTGTGTATACAACCGTATCGTATCCTATATCTCATTCATTATTTCATAATTATATATAGTTCAAATTTCTTGCACTATTAATGTTGTAGCATTGTAGGTGATTGTAGTATGTACTATTCTATGGTAAATCCATAATATTAAAAATGATACTAAAATTAGAGTCGTTACAAAATGAAATAAAAAGTGCAGAGAAGAAAATCAATTGCATGGTAACAAATATCAATAAAAATGAACTTAAGCTAGCGTAGATAACATAGAAAGAATAGTTGTTCCATCACTTAAGAAACATTATCAAAATGTGGTAGGTATCATCTTTACCAACTGCCGGATACTACTTACCGACCATTACAACTTTATGTATGTGTTTAATTGGTAAGAGAAAAAAACAAAATCATTAACGAACAATTTATGTATCAAGTTGGTAACTTTTCATTCATGAGTTTGACGCATATCTCATACATTTGACTAGATACATAAGCAGAAAGGATAACCTTGTCCCATTTCTCCAATATGATAAAGCACCTATGAGAAGAACGTTACTTCTTTTCTACACGATTCTATTGAACTTCCCTCTCTCTTATGTTCCAAGCTTTCATTGTGACCTAGATTCTTCTCGCGTTTCGTCGGACGATATATACAAATGCTTTACATATGTATAATGAGTTAGAGTAGAGGGAAGAAACAAAAAAAATAAGCGATTTGCGAACGTTTTGTTTATGTTCCGTTAATTATCCAGCAACCTTGTGCGAAAACCATAGCCTAAGGACACTGTAGACGCGTAACGCGATGCAGATATTGGATATCGTTAAGTCTTGCAAACATGAGCTTCTTATCTCGCATGGAATGCGTGATAATGAAAAATTTACCGCTGCAAGAAGCTTGTATCAGGGAGAACGAGAAAGAAGTGAAAAAAATATTTGTATATCATTATGTTTTGCACTAATCGTCTTCAACTAAATACGACTTGAATTAATAATTAAAGCATAGGAGAACAAAGAAGTCAATACGCTTTGAACTCAGTCTTTAGATATACAAGATGTTCCATTTAACTTGCACGGTTGAATGTTGTTTTATTGTCTAAAATCACATCTTACTAGGACTATTATTAGTGACTACTTTTTCTTTATTAAAATAATGCATATGTCATGTTTATTTTATGGCACTGAGGTGTCATTTTTCAGACAATTATCATGTTATTCGCGTATAAATTTCTAATACTAATTTCTAATAAAGGCACAGAGCCTATTAACATAGTTGAATATAAAAAGAAAAGATATAAGAGAAGTTGATCTTGGAAATGATCAGTATAGTTAAAACATTTTTATTAATGCGATTGAATAGGATAGACAATTATTACTATTATTTTCATTATTATATTTAATAATAATTAATTAATTCAAATTAATTGAGTTTCGAGCTCACTAATATTTTTTAATGAAACTTTATATATTTTAATAGGCCCTCAATATACACGTACATTTGATTCTCTAAATAATGAAAAGATATTAATATCTACTGAGAAACGTTTCTTTTATCTTTATATTAATAGACTATAATCTACAAAAAAAGCGAAAGCGTACAAAATCTTTATATTGAAATTTCTATTCGCTTTCAGTTTACTAGAAAACACAATATGAATGGCTGCAATTTAATTTAACACATTTTCTTATGATAAATACATGGGCTTCCCGGCCTTCAATTGCCAAAATAAGAATAATTTTATGGGTGTTATCTATGTACATAATATTAATTCATGCGCTAAGGCTCATAAGCTTCATCCGCTTTCACCTTCCGACAGAATATTATCCGACATTCTTCTTTAAAACCATCATTAATTACACATATTGTATATTAATAATCATCTTGTTCACCATTATCTATTTATTTACTTATTTATATTATTTATTTACTATCTTATATACTATAAAACTATTTAAAAAGTTATTAAAAAATGATCTTGAAATATAAAAAAAACAATCTAAGGTGAAAATTTTCGATCGTGAAGTCTTTTCTACCAAATATGTAAAATATTGTTTATTCAGTTTCATATTTTTGTAAACATAATTAAAGAAATAGGAACCACACAGGAATTTGTTTTATCCAATAAATACGTATTTATTATAATTATTAGAATGTAGAGTTATGGGTGTTGATATAAATTCAAATTGTTATTAACTAAAAGTTAACCAAAAGAATGGAACTTAAACAGAGCTGTGTCTTTCATCTACTAATAAATATAATATACCATGCTTTGGATATTTACATTCACATTACATTTTATACATTTTTACACTTTCAAAATTTCTCGTCAATCCATAAACATCCGCAGTCTAAATATTATGGTGAATATTTTGGGTATTTTTTTAAATTTTCTATATCTCTGCATATTATATGGATCCTCTACATTCCTACATCCACAAGTTTATGTGAACGGAACATATCGCAACTATTGCAAGTTTATGTGGAACATCCTATATGTTACTTATCCTCAATAAAGATCTTGGCAGATAGAAATAGATTACGAAAACCAACATTGATGAACCAGCATCGACTTATAAAAATTTCATTAAAGTTAACACTCACCCCTCTCGCGTCTCGAAAGAGGATGGCGGCGTGCACAGGATCTAGACAAGCATCGGAAGCTCTATGAGGAATCGCAGGTGTACCCAAAGAGAATCGTCTGGCACCAGGATCCAAAGAGCTCCGTCTAAGTGCGCCTGAAATTTTCAATTCATATTTCATCGTTGGTTTAATATAATGCGAAGATTATAATTAAGAAACCGAGTGTCTGATATAAAATTATAAATGATAATAGAAATTTAAACTGCATGAAAAAAAAGAAGAAAAGACGTTATTGAATTATAATTTCTATTTCTATTTCTTAATTTTAGTGTCTGATATAAAATTATAAATGATAATAGAAATTTAAACTGCATGAAAAAAGAAAGAAGAAAAGACGTTATTGAATTATAATTTCTATTTCTATTTCTTAATTTTACTTAATTTAATTGTAATAATTTTTCTATTAAATTAAATTTTAAATTAAAGTGAATGTTACGCATTAACGTTATATGTAATAATTAATATATGTATATCAATCTATTAATTGAAGCGTGATAGAATAAAATATTAACGAAGAAGAACCAATCTAAATTAAGAGAATATTGGTCCATGTAATTGTAGATATGATATAATTTATTTATAACAAAAATAAACCGACATGCTTAAAAATGGGGGGTTAAGAGATCACGATATTATTATTTCGAGTGACGAGCTAACTGGTTTTATAATATTAATATTCTTCTCTTCTCCTTCTTCTGCGTTTTACGTCGCATGGTTTATTAAAAAAAGGCAAAATCAATCGTGGTTTACCTCGAGCCGTTAGAAATAGGGGGGCATGTATGTATTAGGTTTTCCGGAAAGTTCATTCCGATTTTTAAGGAAAATTCAAATGCAGCACATTTAAATTTTCGTATACGATTGAATTATATAGGTGCCATTTTGTTCCACAACCTTTCTCTATCTTTCACGCAACTTGAATATTCCATCCTTCCAGAACTTCTCAGGTTTTTCAACGAAAAACCTTTCAATATGATTTTTTATGTCGACCAAAGAGTTAAAGCTTTACCATTAAGGGAATTTTGTAATGACCTAAAAGGTGAAAATCTGAGGGCGCAATGTCGGGTGAATACGGTGAGTGGGGTAGCACATCCCAAACAAGCTCCAACAGCTTTTGTCGAGTAGACAATGACACATGAGGCCGCGTATTGTCCTGATGGAACACGACGCTCTTCCGATTCGCTAGTTGCCTGGGCGTTTTTGTTCAACTGCTATTTTTAATTCGCCTAATTGCGAGCAATACTTATCTGAATTTATCGTCCGGTTATTTGGTAGAAACACCAGACACAGGGTATAGCTTTTTTCGGATGAAGACCGCCTTTTGGGGTGGCTAAAGGCGATTCATTCCACCTTCCCCAAGATCTTTTCCGCCCAACATTATTATAAATAATCCATTTTTCATCCCCCATCACTACTTACTACGAAAATGGCGTCTCTTCGTCGCGTTTATAGAGTGAGTCGCAAATGAAAATACGATCCTTCAGATTTTTTTCCGTTAAATCGTGAGGAACCCATACATTAAAACGGTTTATATAGTCAAGCTTCACAAAATGCTCGTGGATGGTGGATTTTGATATTTTTAATATTTCTGTTAATTCATGTATCGTATAGCGTGAGTTATTCTCGATCAGAGTTTTGATCTAATCTTCATCAGTAAGGAGGGCCTACCCGGGAGTTCTTTATCTTCAAGGTTGGGATCACCAGCTTTAAACCTAGCAAATCACCTCTGCACAATTCTTTCAGCTATAGCGCCTTCATCATAAACAGCGCATATCTTATTTGTTGCTTGTGCAGCATTTTTGCCTTTCCGGTGGAAGGAAAGCATCAAATGCTTATCATGCACTTTGTTTCCTTCCATATTTAAGAGCGTATGAAAGTAACAAAAATTAATGTCTGATAACCAAATTTTTTTCGAAAAATATTTGAAAGATCACCTTTTAGAATATGTACACATGTCATTTGTTTTCGATCATTCTGATATATTCAAACCTGTCCTAATGTCACCTACCGAAAGTCGGTACGAACCTTCAGCGCAACATCTCATACGGTTCTTTTCCCATTACATTTACGTTTTCAATCTTTGCATTTCATCAGTTTACATCTTCCATATTTTTGACAGCACAAAAGGGAACAAGAAAAATACTAACAGCAAAATTGTTTATTTCTACACAAAAGATACTGTAATTATAAATTTCGAATCACAAAATTGTTTTTAAGTTTTCAAGATCGCTGATAATTTTGTTATGCTGCTTTTTAATAGATTAGTTATAAAGATATAAGAATATGATAACAAAGATAGGTACAGATATTATTCTCAAATACATATATTATATTATTAATACATCTCATATCGATGAGGTCAGAAATTTAAAAGGGACAAACTCGAATACTAAAATTGTCTTTTTACGATGCTCTTTACATAATACTTATTTTATACTGCTACAACAACGATACGGAGGCAGAAAAGACAAATGAAACATCTTGAACGTATGTTAATATATTCAGAAACGAAGGTCGCTCGGTAGTTTCGCAAGATGTGTCAGAATCAAAGAATAATTTGTCATTCGATGAAAGTTGATGCCTTGCATGTTAAGAGTTATCACTTATATTTCTACCTTATGCATTTTCCATCGTATTTTATATGTAAGCGCCATAGTTGGTAAATATTTCTTTCCTATTTACCAGTGAAATATAAAACTACTCTAATGAACCCAAGCCGGTAACAAGAATATCATATCCCATCTAATAAATCATATTCTATTTAATCAACAAGATTAAAAAAAAATACCATACATTACAATATTGCTTAAATTGTACCAAAACACTTTTAACGTTTAATATATAACCTGCTATCCGAACCACTTCTTAATCAGAAATTTTTATAATTATAGAATTGAAAGCCAATAAACACAACTTACTTCTATTAAAAAAAATTATATGCTACATACAAAGTGAAATACTTTTAATATGGCGGATTAGAAAATTGTAGATGCATAAATAACAAAATTATTATGTCCAAGAAATTGAGAACTTTATGTAACAACGAGTTTACTCGTATTTCCCAGCTAACAAACTGATATATAAATATGTATATGCTAACACGATACACATTAACAGACATCTATTTTATTATTAGGAAATATTTGCTCATCGTATACAGTAATACATAAACATTAAGCAGATTCTGTGCGTAGCGCGTCAAGAAGTTTCTTGTAAAACTTCAAGTTTAAATCATGAAATTTTGTGGATAAAAAACTTCTTAGAAGATTTTATATTTAAATTATGTTGCCATACTTGCAATAAGATATTCATCGTTCCTTTTACACGCCATTACAGTGATACGTCATTGTATATGTAAATTCGGCTCATCGTGACCCATACGTGAATCACCGAAAATGAAACTTGTTAAATTTCTTCTTTCTGATAAATTTTATGCTCACGGATTGGCCATGCTGGTTGACCAACACTGGCCTTAACTAATTATAATTCAACACAATTTATGAGCAGACGTGTACAATGTGCATCTGCTATATTCTATGCAAATACATAAAATCCCATGCGACTCTTTATTTATATTTCAATTGTGTTCACATTGAACTTGCTCGCGAAGTTCATCTCTGTGACTTATTCTACATTTTTCTATCATTTTTTTTAGAAATTTCTATGATTACAGAATTACATGTTACAGTCGAATCACGGTAATTCGAACCTCAAAGGAAGAGCTAGAATCTTTGAATTATAGACTTATCGAAAGTTTCCAAGTAAGAGAGATTTAATAAACGAAGATTCGACATACTGGAGTTTTTTACGAACGTACAATTACATTCATCTGTTCAGAAAGTGTTAGTATTTTAGAGTTAGCACTTCCTTTCAGAATTCATCGTATTCAACGTACATAAATAAAAAGTTAAAGACGCGGGAGATGATAGCAGGTGTACGACTGACGAAAAAAAGATTAGTTTCACGGATATACACGTAGTTGGAGAGCGACAAAGTAGGGGTACGTCTTATGTTATCCGTTCTACATTATTTGAGACAATCCTAACAATAGGAGGAAAGGAGACAATATCGAATAACTGGCTTCTTACATCTTACAACACATAACATAACTATGGTTACACTTTGAGTTGCAGAGGCAGCAGTAATAGAAATTCATCTTTTAAAGATAAACACTTCGACTAGTAGAGGTCTGACTGTTCTAAGCTCGAGTTACCAAGATAAAATAATGCATCTGCAATTTTATTTCGACGTCTAGAAGTTCTCGCAGCGGAGCGAAAGGGGATCAAAATTGTAGTTTTATGGAGGTTCGAGTTATCCAGATTCAACTGTAATAAGGATAAATCAATTTCAGAAAGATGGATTGTAGCCTTACAAATTAAAAATATAAGTATGATGTAATTTACATAAGTACATAAGTACGCGTGTATAATACAAATATGAAGATGTAATTTATATGTACATTATAATACAACGATAAAGATGTGATTTCCTTCCAACCGGAGAGATTCATTGTATTAAAATAATAAGAGATCTATTATTGTATCGAGATAGAAGATAAGAGACAGTTGTATACAAAGATGATTGAAAATTCGAATGATTGTGGAAATTCGAGTGGTTTGCTTTCGTCCCTTAATTGTTAATAGGTTTATATTTTTCTTAAAAATGATATTAACTCTTAGAAGCTATCATTAAAGGAATCATGGGTGAAATATTTATTTTAAAAATCAATAAGGTCAAACACAAATGCATTCTTATCATTATATTCAACATTTAAATGACAAATATAGGTCATCCCATAAGTTCGTGCCGACTTTTGTGTATACATTTCATGTGTCGATTTATAAACAATAAGACCAATGCACTTGAGCTTAGCTGATCGAGAACAGGCTAGAGCAGATTTTCGTGGGTGTAAGATCGTAATATAGTGAACACAGTGACTTCCAACAATAAAAAATCATGAGTGAAATGCGTATCCATTTTCGACATCTCATGTTATATGAATTTCGGAAAGGAAGTTCTGTAACAATTGCCACGAAAAACATATATGCTGTTTACGGAGAAAATGCGCTTTCATCTGGCACCTGTAGGAAGTGGTTCCAACGTTTTAGAGCTGGGAATTTCTGTTTAGAAGACGAGGAACGCTCCGGGCGTCCTCTTCAGACAGACGAAGATAAAATTCGGGATCTTGTTGAAAAATCAACAAGAAGAACAACGAGAGGGGGATGACATTTTTTCATGAAACTGATAGTTATGTAAACAATCTTAACATATATAACCGCTCGAAAAATGGCACGAACTTATGGGATGACCTAATAAATATCAGTATTATTACAGGTCAACATTAGAATAAGATTCGCATGACGTGACACTTCATCCATGATAGTCTTTAAAAGTTCACCTAATTATGAATTATCAGATTCGACATATTTTGACAAGTGTGAAACAAAATTATAATTATTACATACCTAGAATTAAAGCTTTTAGCCTAGTTTAGTTTAGTTTAGTTTAGCCAATTTAGTTCATTAAGTTTTATAAGAAATACATTCAAATTCGATATTGATCCATGGTTAGCAAAAAGTATTGACTTATACTATGACAGGATAAAGTTATATATTTTCTTATAAATTTACTTGATTATAAGCCTCTTATGACATTTAGTAGGATGATGTTTTTAAGAGTTGAGACACGCGACTAAATCCAAATTCTCAAAATCTTGACATACGCCATTACGATTTTTAACCCGTTAATTATTACAAATATGTATAGTGGTTGCAACAAATATTTGCACATCACTGTATTTATTACAACATTTACATACCAATTAATTAAATATATATTAAAATATATTATCATTTGGTAGTATGTACTTTCATACGACTGCAAAAATTTCGTACTATCAAAATGAAATGTAGAACCTGATAAAAAAATTTTTCTTTGGAAAATGAGTATATCTATAGATAAGGTATGCAAATACTTTGTGATCGTTATAGATCACTTTGCTGCAAATATAGTGCTATTTGCAGTAAATAGTAACTAACAACGATAGTTAACAACGATATGTAGATAATAGTGTAATCCTAAGCAGACAAAATAGCTGTGTATAGTAGTGTAATGATAAGCAGATAAAATAGAAATTTAAAAATATGATATTAACACATAGATATGTGATTTTTTAAAACAAAGTTTTACTGCACATGCTTCATAAGAAAAAATAAGCTATCACATCGTCCGCATAAAACAGAATGTCTCATTTCTGTTGCGTGATATTACCTCGTTTGCATTCGTCGGAACGTGAGAAACGAAAGATTTGAATTCTGCAGATTCTCACGATTTGGATGGCGTGGCGCAGCGCGGCGCCAAAAGCATCAAGATTTCCGGTCGTGTATTTCGTAAAATAAACTTTTTCTCCTTAAAATTTCCTATCACGTACGATACAGGAAACCGGAATTCGTTTCAATTGTTAGTTTCAGATGCTTATTTTATTCCCTATAAAGATTGACGTATTTAATGAATAACTTCACGTTTCTATGAATATAAATAAAGAAATGAAACCTACGCAGAGATTTCATTCGCTCACGAAATACTGTAACCAAACGAAACCATTTGGAACATCCTGTGCATTTTTACACTTCTAATCTTCTCATAAATTCTTAAATATATCTGTGGTCTAACTATGATGCACAACGGTGGAAGTGACCTTTGGAATAACTAGAATGGAGAAGGAACGTTCGGCTTCGGTTTCCTCGTTACATTCCACATTCGCATCGCTCAGATGATATTTCATCTCACGGCCAGTTAATTGACATACTCGATCAATTTTACCTTGAAGAAATGTAACCTTCTTTCCTGCATTTCCAGGATTTTATCGGTATAAATAATAATGCAAATTAGAGAAATGAAAATATGGAAAAAAACAATAGTTACTTCTGTGTAATAAAAGCTTTCTATAGTAATCATAGAATAATACGAACAGAATGAAAATAAAATATCTACAGAATATGGAGGATTCGAAGAAAACAAGTAATAGTATATATATATGTCATTCACAGTTTAATAGTGAGTTAATATGATATAATAAGTAGAAATCAGCTTATGTTGTGAATTACATTATTAGACAAAAGTTCCCTTGCTTGCTCGAATATTACGTGCAAGATTTTAAACTAACAATAAGGTCGTAGGAGGGAGGCGGTAGGAGGATCTAAAAATATATGTATACATGAATAGCTGATGAAGCTGGTAAACTCTGCGATGAGGTATTGAATATGTAAACCACTTATTGTTACACAGCGGGATAGTTACGCGATCGGGTCAAGGTGATTCTTGATCTTTCAATACTGAAGTAACTGAACTCTACGGAGCTGAGCTTGCAGAACAAAATATTGCGTAACGTCATTTATTGGGATCCAAAAATATAACTCATAAAATAAAATAATTCGTAAAATAATAATTGCACATTCATTACGCAATAAAGAGAAAGAAATAATATATAAAATTTCAAATTTTTATCATTTTTAAGTATCAGTATTCTATAATAACATTTTTTTATAGGCAGTCGAAAATTACATACAGTTGGAAAGAGCTCATACATAATGCATCAACGATATAAAGTTAATTTCGAGACATAACTCATTCGATATACTATTTCATCCTCTTTTTATAACATTTTTTCCCATTTCTAATCATTTAAAAAATAAAGCTTGCGATATTTACACGAGACATCTTTTATTTCTACTATTATCCATACTTATATTATTAAATGCAAATGACAGTATAAATATTTATACCTTTATCAGTGCGTTCTACGAGTCAAAATAAGAAGGAATATTATATAAATATAAATTGTCTGAGGTTTTATTAATGGATTTCGATAAAAATACGAAATATGAGAGAAACGAGATCGTGGTTATTAAGTACAATTCAAAAAAGGAAAAAGGTCATCGATATCGCAATATATGTATTGGATTATTTGGAAAGTTGGAAGTCTTATTAGCAAGTATCGATATTAAACTTTGTGATGCATTTAGTGAGAGTGGAAGAAGTTATTTCTTATAAAGTTTCGTATAGTGAGAGATATTTTGAATCAAATAAATATTGTCTCATTTGGTGCAAGAATTCAATGAAGTAATTATATAGGGACGCCCGAGATTTACCAGTAACAAAAACATTGATTTTAAACACAATTATGATGGCGATTTAATTTCTTTAACTACACTGAACCCCTACAAAATGGTACTTAAAATTGAGATCATTTATTCATGAACAATATGAAAAATTGTACAAAACTTATGAATCTCTGAAAGAAACGATGTAATGTTACCCAATAGAATAACAACTTTATATAAAGTTTTATATAGTTTTCCTTGAATTTCATCAATCATGTCCATAGATATTGAATCCTTGCAAAAAATGCTTGGAACCATTTTCTGACAAACAACATTAAAAATTAAAAAAAAAATTACGGAAGCGATGTATATGTTATCCAATAGAATGAATAAATTGAATTTTCCATCAATTACATCAATCATATCCATTAGAATTTTATCCATTGATAACGTGAAGAAAAAAAGGAAGAGTTCCTATAAAATCAGAATTAATACGTGATGAAGTGATACGCGGAATTAAAGTTTCATTCAATGAGAAGAAAAAAATCAAAATGAACTATGTAGAGGACTAAATCCAATTGTTACTACCGTCAATCTTGTATCGACAGGAACGACGAACATTTTGAAATAGAGAAATAATTCTTCGTGTCTCGTATCAGTGCCTGTAGGTAATTGTAAATTCATTACTCCTTTGCATTTTATATTCTTCTTATGACATTTTGATAATAAATTTTATAGTGATAATTTATTGTAACTTTAATAACGATATGATATTTTTATATAATTAATCCATTAAATATATGAAATATTTAATTTAGAAATTAGAATTATTGTTCTATATTTATATTATTCGGTTAAAACTTGATTATCATAACAACAATTGACACTTACATGTTGAACCATGTAGACTTACAATAACATTATATACATTCTACATACATATACATATCTTTAAATACTTCAGAAATTCGAACGCGAATAGTCTAATTCAATTTGGCACATCGAAATAGGGGGAATACCCACTTTCGACCATCTTGAAAACAACTTGCGCAACGATACGTAATAGGAGAATTAGCGTAAACCAACAACGATTTCAAATATTTTCGTAAATAAACACGTCTTACACTTACAATTTTATGACGCAAACAAATATAAAAGTTTGAAGTTACTTAAATTGCCAAATTAAATAAGAAGAGAAACGATCTATAACCTACACGTACAATATTTTTCATTCGAATTAATCGCTTGACCTTAAAGCGTTAGATTTTCGATATGAAATTGATTTTAATTAATTTAATAGAGATATTAATTTGAAGTATTAGAAAACAGAATAGCAAAATCTCTGAAAGGGTTTAATTGATAATATTAGTGAATTAACAGGTTATACGTTATTGACTTTTCTTTTATAATTTTATAAGTTTTCGTCAAATAATTACGGCAATTTGTACAATTTACTTGTAAAATTTAATTTCTTTTATTAAGCAAACAAACCTATAAAAGAACTTAGTAGTATTGATAACTTGCAACTTATAATTCTTGTAAAATTTCACTAATAATATTAATTCAATTGTGCCTCGAGTCCCGAAGTTTCAATTATGTAATACTTTTATTTCATAGATAAATATAGGATAAAAAAAATTGTTCAACCATCGAGTTAAGCACCATTCCAATGTCTATCTTACAAACAGACAAATGAAAAGTTTTAGCTATATACACATATGCAACTGATTAATAATAAAAATAAAAGAAATTAGTATCTAATAATAAAATTTTTCAGTCGTACCAATAAAAATATTCGTTCTTTCCCTAGAATAACTGACCAAATCTACAGAATTCTAATAAATTTTCGCAGCCCACATTTCGATACGATTTTTCCGTTACCTTGCCTAAGAATGCTTTCGTAGATTCTGTAAGTGGTCTCACAATCAGCATCCCTCAGACTAGGATGCTTCGCGCCGCCATCCAGACTCTGGCTTCTATTCCGGAAATCCTCCTCTTTCTTCTTAGGCGGGTCCTGACATTCGCTCTGTCGTCTCATATGGCCTAATCTTCTCCCAAAGTGTCGTATCATCTCCTGAATACTGTAATGATGATGATGCTTCTCGTGATCGCTGGTCAGATTGAGCGACGTTGGTGAAGCTCTTCCGCTGCTCGTCTGATGATTCTGTGGATATTGTGACTGTAGCTGATGAACATGATGAAGGGGATGATGATGGTGAATCGACTGATGATGGTGGCTGCTCCCATGAATCGTATGATACACCGAGTGATTGTGCACACTGTGATGGAGGGATGAGTTGTAATTGGAAGAGTTTAAACCGTGAGACGAGTCGTGAGGTGAGCCGCGAGACGAGCCATGAGACGAGCCATAGGATGTTGAAGAACCATAAGAATACGTCGAGCTCACTGAACCTCGAGATATTCGTCTTTGGATATGTTTGTGATTTAACAACTCCTGCAGGATCTTCGTGTCGTGTGTTCTAGTGTCAGACACGGAGGAAGTCTTGTCTTGATGATGATTGACAGTCCTTGTGTCGCCATTGTGGGAGTTATGGTGGGACAGTAGATGACTTATTCCGTGCATCTTACTAAAAAACTTCTCCCTTTTATTTTGTATTTTTAAGAAGATATCGTTGATCTTTGAAGAATATTTCTTCTTCTTCTTCTTCTCTTACTTCTTTTTCATTTAATGAAAATTGTAAATCGGGCAGAATGTATCCGAGCAGTCTTTTCTTCTCAATTTTCGATGTTGTTCGATGATCCTCAAGATCGTTGTTCGTTAATGCAATAGGGAAGACGCTGTTCCGGTGAAGCTGTGACAAACAATTACACACACACACACATGTGCTATTTATATAGAATAAATGAAACCAAATGACTCGGAGACACGTGGACGTATCGATTGAAGAAACTCGGTTATTGCTTATTACAGTTTGACTGGCTAATTGCTTGATAGAACAAATATACATAGCCTTATGTGTACTATGTATCTCAATATACAAGAACTAAAATACTACAGATTTGCCAAATATTTCAATAGCGGCGGAATAATGTAGATTTTCGTTGCTTTCCAAAGAACTGCTGTTCGATTCAAGGAAATAGCGTGAATAGGCGGAGATTAATGTAGTCGAACAAATACGATGCTCTTTGAAAATTAAACTCGTCTCGAAATATCTAAATTTAGCGGAGCTTCGAACTCTTAATGCTGGTTTCTGCTTACGCAAACCAATTCTAAAGTAACTCGTATTCGAGTCTAAATTGCATGCAAATATATGGAATACGTGCTGTATTTACAGCTTCTGTGAGGTAAGATCGCTCGTGTTACGAATGTACGTGCAATAATCGATGAATAAATTGTCTTTTGTGTGTATTTACAAATTGACAAATTTCTCTCATGCAGAGATAGTTCGATCTTTAAATTGGTGTAAAAGGACGGATCAATTTTTGGCACCACGAACCATCTCCATTTCTATAAACAACTAACATTTCGTGAAATAGCCACGATTCTCCGCGTGATACGCGACATTGAATGCGCATCTGGCATGACCGCAGACTTATGAATGCATCCGATTAATAAGTATGTACAACTTACATATTTACATTTGTCCTTCCGTCAGATTAAATTGAAGAAATTTCATACCGCTGAACAAATTTTTTATATAAAAGATTGATAGCATTTTATTTGAAACTATTATATTTGGTTAATTGCGCCAATATTAATAATATAACATTTGATGATTATTATTATTATGAATATTGTTCATATTATTTTGATAGATTTTAGTACTGAAAAATGTTTTAACCCTACTGTGGTCTCAGTAAAATTATTATAAATATGCTTGTTTGTATCCTCGTGACATTATATTAAAATCTCATTGTCCCTTCTCAAATGGTATGTTACAAATAAAAATAGTTACATATAACGTCTTCGGCTCATTTTTGTCTATAAATATTAAGACACGTGGTAAAGATGGAAATCAATCATTAAAATGAAATATTTTGAAGTATTGGCTGACATTAAAGTCGAATGAAAAGATAAATAATATAAAATAACACTATAATAGTTCTATTCCTATTCAAAATTATAATAATTGGCCAATAACAGTCTTTTCAACTGTGCTAGACATATCAGCATTGAACACTTATGTTTTATATTCTAAAGTAAATTTCTCGTGAAAACTGACATCTTTGAGAAAAAGAGCATTCGTAGAAAATTTAGAGAACGGATTGATAAAAAATTTTATTATACGATGGAAATATTAGTCGCGTACGAAAGTTGCAAAAGAGATATGGTGGAGTGTTATAAATACGTCGAAATCTTCAACATCGGCTGATAAAGTTACAGTTCACAAAAAAAGACAAATATCACATATGTACTAAAAGACAAAAGGAAAATTCGCAAAAATGTTACGAACGTCAAAAGCTACTATTATCATATATTTACAACTTGTTATAAATAAATAACTTTAGTAGAATGTACCAGTTTTTTATAATAAGGCATTATAAAAAAAAACATATAATAACATATAGTATTTCCTTGATCCTGTCGTTGGAAAATAAAATTAAGAAAACGAATTTTACATATGAGGGTCACTTTTGTCTCGGAGACCTTAAGTGTGCGGTTGAATCAAGGACTACAGCAGAGTTAAATAAATTTAAATATATTGATTTTCTCCTGAAAGTTCTCATAAATATTATAACTTCTAATTTACTAAGCTATTGATCTTAAAACTATTGAAACTGATAGGTATTGAGTGTGCATTATTATTATTAATGTAACTAATAGTGGCAGTTTATTTCTTTTTGGTAAATATTTGTATTATAAATTTTCACGATTTAATTTGAAATTCTTTCTATTTTTTTCCGAAAATGTTAATAGTCCCTGAAAATTTTCAATTTCTTATTGACCAAAAATAACGTCACTAGTAACAATTCATTTTATTTCATCGAATTTTAGTATCATATTATTCTTTAAGGTAACTTATATTGCCTTATTTTTTTGTAAATAATAATATAATATATGTAATATATATAATATATATAATAATAAGAATATATTAGTGTCAATTCACTCAATTCGATTCACAATCACGTGATTCGTTTCGAAGAATACTGAACATTATAACTGAACATTATAACTGAACATATATAAATACAATTATATATTATAATTGAACATTATACATGTGTCAACAGTGTTTAGGCTCGATACTCGGTAACGGCTTTGAATTGCGACTGACGATACTCTCAAGTATAATCATACATATGTATAAACAGGTCTGGAGACTTGCCAGGAGAAATCGTTCATCTTTTGAATTGACTTAAATCGGCGGACTCGCTTTCGGTATATGAGTGCCCAGACCTGTTTATATGATCGTGCGTCGCGGATGTATAGTTTCGGAGATTCGACGACGCTCTGTTGTTCGTCGCAGAGGACCGCGGGCACGGGGCCAATGAAGCGAGGTCACGTTGCCCCGTTACACAGAAAGCGATAAGGATTTTCTAAAAGGATCTGGTCACGAAGAGATGAATCCTCTGGCAAAAGATTTGCGAACTGAGTCAAGGAAGCTTAACACTTACCCCAGAACGCGAGATCCAGATCAGAGACTAAGATCGATATAGGTATTATCTAACAAATGGTAACCTATTTTATTTCAAGACATTTTAATAGCAGAACATTTTTTACGGTGACTCGAACTTGCCTCTGTTTATAAAAATTTCCATATTCCCTACAATACATATAAAATTTTCAAACCAGTCTAATACCAGAATAAATAAATTTTCCAATATTCCTCCTTATTCGATTGTTTTAACTTCCCAAATATGTTACATACATTCGTAAACAAAACGAATATAAAGTATATATTTGTTTCCTTTAAATCAAGACAGGTAAACAACCGATATAATATTAGACATTATCCAACTTAAAGCCGCATATCCAGCGATAAGTTAAGTTAATCTATGCTAAGCATAGCGAAATGTGAAAGCATTTGCATCGATGCATCTATAATCTATACGGAATACGGAACCGCTTCCAGTGGAAAACACAATACTTCGCTTAGCACTCATAGTTTCGCTGAGCCGATGGATCTTCGATCTAGCTCCACCGTCCTACAAGTAAGACTATTTATGGTCATCCCATAATTTCGTGCCGACTTTTGTGTATACATTTCATGTGTCGATTTATAAACATACGGCGATAAGGGACCAATGCACTTGAGCTTAGCTGATCGAGAACAGACTAGAGCAGATTTTCGTGGGTATAAGATCGTAATATAGTGAACACAGTGACTTCCAACAGTAAAAAATCATGAGTGAAATGCGTATCCATTTTCGACATCTCATGTTATACGAATTTCGGAAAGGAAGTTCTGTAACAATTGCCACGAAAAACATATGTGCTGTTTACGGAGAAAATGCGCTTTCATCCCGCACCTGTAGGAAGTGGTTCCAACGTTTTAGAGCTGGGAATTTCTGTTTAAAAGACGAGGAACGCTCCAGGCGTCCTCCTCAGACAGACGAAGATAAAATTCGGGATCTTGTTGAAAAATCACGAAGTTTGACAGTTCAAGAGATGTCAAATGTTCTGAAAATACCTAAGACAACGATTCATAGGTGTTTAAAAAAAATGGGGATGGTGTCAAAGTTGAACGTTTGGGTGCCCCATGAACTTACGGAACGGAACCGTCTTGAACGAACGACAGCGTGAATGTCATTATTTGCGCGTAATAAACATGAGCCATTCCTTAAACGCCTGGTAACTGGTGATGAAAAGTGGATACTTTACGAAAACCCTGAACGGAAACGTAGCTGGTCCCAACGAGATCAGCCACCTCAACGCTGTGCAAAACCAGGGTTACATCTACGTAAATTTCTTTTGTGTGTATGGTGGGATCATAAAGGAATACTCTATTTTGAACTTTTATCTAGTGGTGATACCATTAATTCAGACAAATATTGCACTCAGTTAGAAAAGTTAAGGGAAGCACTAGCTGAAAAACGACCAGGTTTAGTCAATAGGAACAACGTTATCTTCCATCACGACAACGCTAGACCGCATGTCGCGAAAAGCGTTACAAAAAAATTGTCTGAATTTAATTGGGAAATTTTACCACATCCCCCATATTCCCCAGACATTGACCCATCTGATTACCACCTGTTCAGAGCATTACAACACTTTTTAGTAGGTAAAAAATTTGAAAATATTCTCAAAAATAGCTTAGAAAACTATTTTAAAGAAAAACAAGAGAACTTTTATCGAGACGGAATAATGGTCCTACCAGAAAACTGGGAAGAAGTTGTACAACGAGAGGGGGATTACATTTTTTCATGAAACTGGAAGGTATGTAAACAATCTTAACATATATAACCGCTCGAAAAACGGCACGAACTTATGGGATGACCTATATTTCAATTAAAATCGATCGTTAAGTATCTAACAACGAACTCGTTGAATCTTGTTACCAAATAAACTTTATTGTCGATTGCTCAAGATGGAAACAAATCCAGTTTAAACAAGTATAAACTAAAACAGTACAATGACGAATTATATGTACATATTTATCGATATATATAATAATTGGATACAGAATCAAATGCACAAAGATAATAATGGAAGTGAAGAACGGGCACATCCTTGAGCGATAGTTAAATTAGACTTCAGGAAGAAGCATTTATTAGCACACTCGACTGGTTGCGAGATTAGAGGAAGTATTCAGATCCAGCCGATTATTATGTTGCTTCCACGAGAATGATCCTATTTTCCTATTATTGAAAATAACGGAATCTCATATTGGCCAATTGCTAAAATCAGGCTGAAATTAATTTTTGGTGATGTTGAGATGAAAACTTTAATTTACACGAAACGATGGGATTAAATTCTGCTTCTATTAGGTTGGCAAGTATGTGATTGCGGATTTTGTTATTAGGTGGTAATGACAAAATCCGCAATCACTTAGTTGCCAACCCAATAATTTTTCTTAATTAATATATATAAATAATTTGTATAATTATTTTTTTAATTATTAGAATATCAAAATTATTTTAAATGTGATGAATAAAATATAATAGCAATTTTTCATTTCAGTATAAGAACGCAAAATTGCTATTTAAGTTTCTGAATTTCTTTTGGAAGTTTATAGCGCTTTCAGGAGAGAAAAAAATTGATTATCGGTTGTAACAGTAAAACATCTCCGCAAGTTAAAACTTGCGGCAATTCATAGAAATGTATAGGATGGTTTATTTTAACATTCGATCGTACTACAAATTTCTTAATTTTCTATCGATAATCAGCTAATCTTTGGTAAAAATTTGGTATCGCTACAATATTATAATGATAAAGTATAGTGGCACACTGGTAATTCCTAAAGTATAAAATATTAAGACAAAGTAAGATATTAGACACTGTTAACTAAATAAAACGATATTTTAAAAATGCAAATGAAACTTCTAACAATACCGCAGAGTATTATTAAGGATATATAAAATTTATGAAAATGAAATATTTATACACGATCTAAATACTATAATCAATAATTAATCCTATAAACTTAACAAAACATAATTAACAAAACATTTTATTTTTACTTTTATATGTATTTTATGTATTTATATGTCTTAAATATCTTGAATATAATTATATAATACAAGACCTTGTCTTAAATTATAGGTAATATCTTACAAAAGTTTTCAAGTATTCCTTTAAAATATGCTACAAGAATAAAAGCTTAAAATTTCGCTTAAGATACAGTTAACGGGTAAAATCGATTTAGTTTCGTATCGTTCGATCGTTTACGCTTCCCTAATTTTAATTAAGTCCCTGTGCTATCACGAACTTAAAATCATGGCACCAACCTTCCGGCTACATGCTTGGAAATGTCCCAATTTTGACAACAGGGTCGTCGATGTGGCAAATCTCGGGGTCGTGGCAAGGAAACTAGGTCATATCGATTGATTGTCTGTCCATTCTGGAGGGGTGCGCGCTTAAAAGAATTTTATTTATTATAGTTCTCCCTTTTTTTTCGTCTTTCGTGCAACGAGATGAGGAGTGAAATTGGTAGCTAGAACTAAGGAAAGAAACTCGACAACAATATTAAAAATAAAAATCAAGTTCAAATCGCGATTTTACTGCCTGGTAAGATTCATTCTTTCGTTCATCTTATTGCATTTCAAACTTTTATGTCCAAAAAATTGGAAAATGATGTATTCCACAATATATCCTATATTCTATATTATATAATTCTAAATTTGTTCATTTGAAAATTATTTTTATTTATTATATCTTACATTCCTTTTGTATGGGTACTGTCTCTTTTAACATCTTATATGGTTATGTTAAAATAACCAGTTATGTACAGTTAAATTCCGATATTCAACAAATTTATTATATTTAATCTTATTACTTCACTAATATGTATTTAACTTCATTCCATTATTGTCGTTGTTTAATACTTGATGCTTTAATGCAATTTTTGGTAACTTTACTTTATTTCAGAGCATTTGATAATTGAATTCATTTTAAGATATAGATTACATAGCTGTACTAAAATATATAACTGAATCTAAATTCTGATATTGTGAAATATCATTTTATTTAATCTTATCATCCTACAAATATATATCTTATTTGATTTTGTTCTTTCCGATATTTAGTATCCAATAAAGTAACATAATTTCTTGATAACTTCGCTTCATTTTGACTTATTTGATAATTGAATTCATCCATTTAAAAATATATAATTATACTAAACTATGTAACTATAATATACACATAATAAAATGTATATATAATATTTAAGTTCAAATGTTCGATAATTTTAATAAATACTTCACTTAGCTTCATTTTTTTCAATATTTAATATCTAATACTTGAATGTAATTTTTAATAACATTATTTTTCTCAAAATCGGGTAATAATTAAGATATCTAACAATTAAAAGCTCTACGCAATTTCAACCAATAAAATAAACTAGATATAATATCTATGTATAAATGAGTAAAATATCCGTATATATAATATAGGAAATTTATTTAATTTTTTATAGAGGCAAGATGAAGTTTACGTTGATAGTATTGGAAAAAATTTTGATAGACGCAGTATCATAGAATTTATACTGGAATAATAAGTGGCGATGACGTCCGCAGAATTATTATTTTTCCAATCACGCACAGTTTAGGCATAACGGAAATCATTTCCAGCATATCATTCGTAGAAACATGCATTGGAAGAATGATACATATTTAGTTAAAGTCAAGCAATAGGATAAATACTAGTCACGGAACTAATTAATTTCTAGTCATATTAATTATTAATATTGTATTTCAAATATCCTAATAAAGTAGTATCATAATTCAATCAAATTTACATATTACTTTATTAATAATAATAATAAATTGATATTTCAAAAGAGAAAAATTTATTTCCATTTCTGTTGAAAATTTTTAATAACTATTTACTACACTCACTTCTTATTACTTAAATTATTAGATATTAAGGGTCTAGATTTTAGACAATTTGACCTAAAAATAGAATTATGTTATCATGTGTTCGCTTATTGCGTAAGTTTTGCATTTATAATTAGGTGCAGGTTTCTTGCTGAAAAACAGTTTTCCTCTTTTTTTCTACGTTCTCTCTAAAGAATCGATGAAAATCAATGAGTTTCACTGGAATTTAGATCTCAAAGTAATAAGCGGTAGCTCTTACACACTGCCATTATTACTGTAGTTTATTAAAGTATGGTTTTTAACCCAAATCAACTCAAGGAAAACGAACGTCTACATAATAATAAATTTTGAAAAGTTGAGAAAAACAGATATATATATCTCTCATAACGAATCAGACTAAATCTACAGTGATCAAAGTTGAGAGTTGTATTATCAAGAAATACATACAGATATTACACAACAATAAATCAAAGAATTACAAATTGTAGGAAAAGCTTTTAAAAGTGCTATATGTATAGTGTGTAATTAAAGTAAGTTTAATACGTGTTTAAATCATGCGTTAAGTCCATGGCAGAAAATAATAATTTTTATGAAAATAAAATGAACTAAAGATGAATTATATTATATCTAAATTACAAATTCTTTATACTTGTGAAATTTGGAATATCATATATGATAACAGCTTGTAACCCTAATATTTTCTAACCCTATATAGGTACATATTCTTCACGTTTTTGTTTGTCATTCTTTTATCAAACAGGTATATATGCTAAGTGTAGGTATTTAATGAAGATATGTATTTCACTCACACATACAATGTATTTTATATTATACCTTTTAACTGTTTGTCATATCGATATATGAAGATGACAAAGGAAGAATATATTATACATAATATGCATAATTTTATATTTGGAAGAAAGAAGAAGTTTTGATTAGATTCACAGATATAAAGCATAAATACATACAGATAAATCTTTTAAAAATAAATAAATAATCAGTGGAAATTTATAAAAGTAATGATATAATTAATGTTATAACGCTTAACATTTTTAAAATGTTCAAAAGAATGACGAGAATATAATAATATGGACATATGTATAATTCTAAAATCAAATAATTGATTTGGTAACATATGTTTGGTTCACAATATCGAATTTAAAGATTTACTACCCTTTAAAAAACAGAAACTATGACTTACCATATTCATCTTTATCATCTTCATACGTGATCGAAACGAGAGACTTAAGGAATTTAAATATTCAAAAAAATTGGTAGCGATGACGAACATAATCATAATCGTAACAAACTGAACTATTAAGTTTAATATCAAATTATTATCATTTATTTAGTTAGTTTTTGTTTATCAAACGCAATTAGGGAATTACGTGTTTCGTTACTTTTTCATTTCTATCGTTCCAATATTATCACATATATAAGAAATCAAGCACGACAGATTTCTTGCAACAGTTCCTATCTTAATGAGCAAAGAGAAGAGTTGACAATAACCGCCTAATAACTTTGTACAATATCATCCATAAGGAGACACGCGTAAGTCGAAAAACAATTTATACATAATATGTTAAACCATGAAGTATCTGCGTAAAGGTCAGGCTCAGAGCAACATCAACATGAAAAATTACATCAAAGGATTTATAAATACATTGGTTTTTCAATTTACATACCGTTAGAATAATCGGTTTGAGGTTGAAGTAGTGATTACTTCGGTTGAGATGGTTCACCGAATCGATCTTTAAAATGTCGCACACGATACATATATGTATGTATGTACATATGTAATTACGTTGCGAAACATTACTGGTCACAGTAAATATACCTCCACTATAATACGTATGCATACATATGTTTATGTACATACAATACATACCAATTACGTTTATGTATACCATGATCGAAAGTGGATGATACTTTGAATCCGTTCTGCTACTGTCTACACACCAAAAGTGTCAGTATTTCACCACAAGCCAATCGAAATTAAATTACAGCTTAATGACAGTGATCATGTCCGCGATACGTACACTTCGCATATTCCTGATTTAAATTTAAATCGATATGCAGAGCGCCCTGTAAACTGATGTTATAAGCTGGTTTCTCGTAAGTTATCACAGGTACATAGCGACAGTTTATTTTTTTCAATTTTTTTAAACAGTATGAACTGTCTTTTTACTAGTCCTTTTCTCATGGAACATAACAAACATAAATGCATAAAGCATTTAAGAAAAACACTAAGACCTGAGATAGCTAAGTAGTTGATCGCAAAAATGATAGATAAGAAAAAGGTGAATGCATAAGTGGTTAAACATCTATAGAAACCATAAAACAAGCCTATTTATACACCTTAAAACTAAAAGTTATAAAAAATTTCATGTATTATTCGATTTGCCTAATTAGTTTAGGTATCTCAAATTTTAAATTTTTACGACAATTAGATGACGTAGTTGCGATTCTTCGTATTTGAATCATTATTGGTACGTTACGTTTTCATCATTCCAACGTTCAACGAATTTTCAGATCTGCCCTAAAGAAGTAACCCGGAATATTCACAAAATATCGGAAGGAAGCGCAATATATCGACAATACGATTTGAAAAAAAGAAAAAGAAATGCCGAAATATAAAACGCCACAAATACGACTAGTTATACCATTTGTTCTAAGTACATATATATTCGCACTTTTTCTATATTATCCCTTTATAATTAGGGAACTCTATTTTACTTGTGAGAGGAAACAAACATGATGGATTACCTATAATTTTTTTTAATTTAGTCCAGAACGTAAGAAATATCAATAAATTTTCAAGCCAAAAGGAGTTATAGAAAACTGTTTATTAAATAATCATAGACAACTACATATTTTCTGGAAGTTACAAGAACTGTTTTATTGGTTTACTGAAATCAAGCTTAATATCCAGTAATCCTAAAAACATTTCCATCAAGTTGAATATTTCTTGTATTAATGACGCGCACAAATAGTGGTGTGGTATCTAATATCTAGAATCTGGAGACTCACAAGCATATGCACATTTCATGACGCGTTACATATAGCGCAAACTGCAGTGGCACGATGCAGTACATATAATGATTACTTGAAGTTCTCGATGTCAATTTTGCTTCGATCACGTTTGAAAACCCGATTTCACAGCACCAGTGATATTACGTCGTGAAAATCACTAAACATGGATTACAGAAGACATGTAAAATTCCTCGCAACGAATTGTATCTACGTATAATAATTTAATTTAGGAAGATAAAAGCAGCCGAGTACTATACAGAGACCAATGCTTACTTCGTAGTTCGTATAAGATACCAGATCTAACTAATAAGATAGAACGTTAATAAGATTTTCAGAGCTTCCACTACTAACGCTTTCCGTTAAACGTTTGTTTTATAGTATATATTGCAAACATTTCTTTTATGGAAAAGTAATTACCTACAATTCATATTTCCCTTAAAAAGATTGAAAGAACAAAAAGAGAAAAAAAAAGTAAGTACATACATATACTCGTAAACGCTGTAACAACTAGCATATTATAAGAGAGATAAATAAAACAATGGGAAATGAGTGAAGCGTAAACATAGTATATAATTTTACTACGATGAAAGGCCTATAAAACTATAAACAAGCTTTTTAGCGTTTCACCTTCTCCTTAAACACGTTTCCGGTTTCGAACATCGATACCATCGACATGTGGATCTCGAAACCGGTTCTTCAAGGTCGATGAAGACCCGTCAGCACCAGACTGCACTTTCAGAACCAGCTGTGGCAACATGTTTACTATAACACTTAGCAAGTTCTTCGGTGACCGACCTATATATCTAAACGCCTGTAAATCGTGTTTCACGAATGATCGAGAGTATTATGTAAAATTCATTGTTATATCATGCATTCTTTTATTATTTTCTTTCTTCGTTTCGTTTTTTGAATAGAAAATTTGTATTACGAATGAATAAGAATCTAATAACAGATGATTAATGACTTTTGATAATGTTTAAAATTAGTATGCTTAAATAAAATCGAAGCGGCTCAATTTATCAGAGTTTAGTTGTTACTTTCATATGTTATTATAATTTTTTAGTGAACATTTGGATGAAATTTCACTGTAATGCGTATTGAACGAATTATTGATGATATTAATCAATGGAAATTTATTTCCTGCGCGTTTATGTTATACCAAGAATAGATAGCTGACGTACGTCTGTTTATTCGCACTGCGATACCAGACATCATAACTGTTATAAGACAAGTTTTAAACGTTATGGTACAAGAGTTAATATCCTTAATAGAAAATTTTGGTTACGCATAAACATCGTCGATAACGGAAATTTAATTATGGTTACCAATAATCATTATCAATGACACAAATTTTATTTTGGTTACCCATTATCGACGCCATTATCGACGCCAAAAAATTTTTTTAATTACATTCGACTGCTAACGATTGTTATTAATATTACTGACAAGTAGTATATATTTATTAACAACATAAAAATATTAATTATAAAACATGTATCGCTTTTAAGTGAGAAAACGGAATGAAAGTATATGATACAAAGAACAGGATAAAAGATATTGCACTACTATAATAATACAAATATTATATTACAATGCCCTTTATCCTATTTTCTGTTTCATATATTTTCATACCGTTTCTTTGTTTAATAGAATATATGTATAAATTTTACAATTCCTTTTTTTTATGTTGTTAATAAATGCTAATCATCAGCAATATTAATTGCTGACCCACAGCCATTAATAACTGCAAACCAATTTATCTCTCATCGTCGGTAACTATTATCGTATTTCTATCTCCATTTATATCATATGTCAAACTTTGATGATTGCCCACAACAATAATAGTAGCCAAACAATTAAATTGTATACTTAATTACATATGTTGAATTTACAATTTCAATGCTTTTCAAATTTTAAACAATGCATCAAATAAAGTAAATCAATAAAGCAAGTGAAATAAATAAATAAAACTATCAAGAAACTTAAATCTATATTTAAATTTTCTTCAATCTATTCCATCTTCCACGCAAGCATTTCATACTTCAACTAAAATCGTAAACACCAACCACATAAAACCACTATTTAAGAAAATACCTTGACATATAAAGATCTTGATTCTGCTTCTTCCATTTAATATTCAGCAACTACGTACATAACTTAATTAGAAATGAATCTCTTTATCGTTCACTACTATATAATAGCAACAGGAATAAAAGTTCAGTTGAACGATACTCATAAAAGTACTAATTTTTAGAGATAAAAGCCGTACAGAATACGTCAATATTTCTCAGTGATTAAGCAATGGAATAATTTCTAAGAAAATTCTAAAACAATATATTAAATAAAATAGATAAATAAATAAATATGTATAATGAAATAAACTCAAAAATAATTATATAGTAATTATATACGTAATAATTAGAATTTTTATTTTATTTAATATTCAATTATCCCGTAATTCCATTAATCCTGCTGCGATCCTTGAATTTTATGTTTTAATCTCGCTTTCGTTTTAAGAGAAAAGAAAATTTAATATTCTAAGGAAATCTTCAGCATAAAGTGAAATGTGAATTGGTGAGTAGATACTATAATAACGATCCTTTTATTTTCTCAACTTTTTTCTAACGATAAAAAGATACGACTCGGTCGAAAGATAACCTAAAATATACAAAGGAGTTGAATTCATAAATAACACCGATCAAATGAAATAATTAATTATAAAGTAATTTGACATATAAACATTAATTTTACTACTTTTGCCTAATAATATCAAATTTACTCTGCAATTTGATTACAAATAGATCCCTTCATTGTAAACTATCAACTACCGTCATAATAACAATTACAATGAACACTTATAAATTACACATATCTATAATAAGTATTAAGTTATTATAAATAATTAGCCATGTCACTGCGCCACGCCAGAAAAAGTTACTGAAAATTCCCAATGTGAGAATTGATTGTAATTTTAACAAACAAATAAAAAAAAAAAAAAATTACAATGAAGGCAGAAACACAAAGAAAGTAAAGGAAATAATCCGTACGAAAAGGATCCTGGTTAGAAGGGATCTTGTACCATGTGATCCTTATCTTTAGGACATTGCTATCCACATGGAAATTCTGAATTGGCAAAGTAAAGGAAAGGAATACGTCTTCTATTACCTTCTGCCTATACACCATATTTACATCTTTACGTCGCTCACCAGTGAATTAGTGCACCGCTCGTCTTCCAATTTTATTGCAAGTGTTATCAACGTGTGGCAATGTAAATATATAATAAAAGCCGTTTCCCAGCCGTAGGTTCGCAGCTGTAGTTTAAGATGATTGTTCCTTGGAATACATGCAAAGTTGCCAGAACTAGTACGTTCAGTTCGTGAGAATCACCTCTCAGCAGGAGCACTTTGCTTGTACAATCTACATACATATGTACGTATACATATAAGTAGAATTTCTTTTAGCCTAATACAACAGCACTTCCTTTATAAGCTTGCTAATTAAAACGTAAAAATTCGTCGTGCAGCTTCTAGACGACATACTTATTGCGAATTTCCTAAACTTTCATCATTTTGAAATTTTCATATATAAATCTCTAAATTTCTAAATTTTCCGACGCAAATTTATCATTTTCCAAGTTTCTATATCCTAATTTTTTTAATTTCTGAATTTTCATATTCTATCTTTTTTAATTTATGATATTTCATATCACATAAATTAATAAATTCCCAAATTTTCATATCCGAATTTTTTAATTTATGCATTCGAATTTTTTACTATCCAAAAATTTTACGTACAAATTTAATACTTTCAGGTTTAAAATGACCATAATCATCTTTCAATAAAAAAATTAATATAATTACATATATATTAATAAAATAAAATAATTATATTATCAATATATAACAATATTATAAAATAATATTAACACGTTCGTCGCCACGTATACTTCCTTATACGGGTATACTTCCGTGTAGGCCCCGTCACCAACGTATGGTGACGCTCTTCTTGTTCGAGTTAATTAAATATACGATATTATACAGGGTGGTTGGTAACTGGTGGTACAATCGGAAAGGGGGTGATTCTACGCGAAAAAGGATGTCGAAAATATAGAATAAAAATTAAAAAAAAAAAAATTTTTTTTTCGTTTTTCTACAGTAAGATTCTACAGTGAGATTGTTTCGTTATTTGCAAAATGCAAGTTTGCCAATAGCAATTCAAAACGATTACGGGATATTCTGCTGCGTGGAAATGGAAAATTGTAAAGACGGCTCTGCCCACTTTCAAATATATTTTCACGCTGATTTCTGAACATTTTGAAGATGAAAAAATTACTGATGTACGTCTCACAAGTATGCTTCGCGACTAAATGAAAGATCTGAGGTACCTGCCATGAGATCCATCGGGATAATCTAGTTGGAAACATATCGTTTTTTCCATTTCAAAACTAAATAAACTTTTCTTTAGAATGAATCGTAGGCGATAAAGAATGAATCGAAGGCGTAAACGAAGAATTCCCACTTATCGCTCTGTTTACGTTCTGCGCGCCGGCGGTCGGATTTGGGCCCCGCAGGAAACCTAGCCGAATCACGCTGGGCGACGAACGTGTTAATAAAATTACATATATATCACAATTTTATACTTACGTTTCCTACATTTTCAATCTAAATTTCTTTAAATTACTGTACAAAATCTAGTTTTATACGAAACTATTGAACATACTTCATCAGTAATATACGTATATATACGTATATAAAATATTTTCTCGTTAATGTCAGTTCTCAACTAAATTTTCTCACACACTTTTTCTCTGTCGACAAAAATACCGTAATTCTTGCAAACAGATTATATTTAAAAATTCGGTGGGTACGTTTGGATAAATGTTTAGCATGAATAATGAATGAATAAATATGAATGAAGATAGAATATCTTTTGGTCAGAAGTTAAGACTTGTAACGTGTTAAACTGAAAGATTTTAAGAACATTTTCATTCGTTGTAATAATTAATAAAATTACTTAACTAATATTAAATATACAGAAAATGTTCCATACAATCTAATTACCAATGATATATATATTCTACGTTAAACAAGATTTTCTTGAAATTATGGGACTAATTACCTGAACTCCAATGCTATATCAGTTCCAAAGTTTCCATAACTTTTCAACGTCATTAACGACAGATTGTGAGTTTATGATCCAAATCTGGTAAGTTATTGATCATATAATAAAAACATTCTGATTAACAATATATACATATATAGGCTGTCTCAGCAATCGCGATACAATTGGTAAGAGGGTAATTCTAAGTGAAAAAAGAACAAAAATTAGAATACGATTTGTTCATATGACGTTTCCTTTTCGAGAAAATCGAGTTTGAAAATTTGTTAAGTGTACTTAAACTTAGCTCATCGAGAAATTGGCAGAATTGTTATTTTGGGGATCGTAATTTCATTACTAGAATACAATTATATTATTGATTAATTTTATTATCTAACGCTATGAAAATTATAATATACGAAATTTTGTAGAAAATATATATTATTTCCTACTGTAATATTTCATTTGTTCAAAAGAATAAAAAAAAACTGTGGAAAATGTATAAAGCATAGAGTACAAGGGAAATATTTAAGTTTAAATACCTTCCACAAATCTTTAAACACAAGAAAACAAACAAAAAGCATAGAAGTTCTCGAAGGGTGAGGAGGTTCTGCTTGAGAACAATGTTTGTTGTCTCAGCTCATTAATGTGATTTCAAACAGAACAATATACGCATTTTTGTGCCTTGTAGGCTGCATGGAATTTCGAGGCGTGTTTTTAATCGGGCATGTTATGTGTGACCTTGAAATTTGCACATACAAGACAAGTTCTAATAAAAGACTTTCATTGTAAAACTACAACAGACGACAAATGTAAATTACGTGAGCAATAATAATTCTGGATAAAGTAAATATGTAATGTGCAAGAGAATATTTTATTGCACATTCGAGTTAAATCCGTTAAAGCCGTGACTCGAAAAAGAAGATAAATTCTCTAGACCTGTTCCTTTTTCGTCGTTCATTTATTCTGGTATGACCACACACGTGACAGAGTGACTGAAGGAGAACACGAAAAAAGAAAATGAAGTATCTGAAATATATCGTACATTGTTGTTTATACATATCTGAACAGTCTGGTATATCTAACAAACGTATACATTTGTATATGAAGGTTACCGAATCTTTGAATTAACGGTAAATTAATGGCAATCAATTTGAATAATTACCACATGTATAATAATATTTAAGATATAAAATTTATAGTAGATAGATAGATACATACATACTACTACATTTTTAACAACTTGCCCGAACCTTTCTCATGAAACATTATGAAAGAGTTAACCCTACTGTATTTTTTCCGTCATTTTCGATAGTATTTTCCTAACGTCAAGATACATACATACATATATCTTATGTTTGAGCAAATCATGAACAAATTATTATTCGTATGCGCGATTTTATATTTCAATTATATATTAAATATCTTTCTAAAACATTATAAATATGAAAATTCGGTGATTGCAGCAGAGATAAACAAGTGACAGTATGTATAGTCGATGATACATGTGATTTGAGCTAAAAATCATGCGAAATAATCATAAAATATTCATAAAATCATGTTTTTGTTTTAAAAAAAAAATTGGATCCAAAAAGTCTCATCAATAGTCATGCGAGTGTTAATACTAGAGGAAAAATGCTGAATAGTAAAGTACAGACATACATTTGCATTCAAAGGCGTGATATTATATTATGTCCTACTGAACTATATTTTTATATGAAACTGTTTTAAGCTTCGTATGAGAATGATAATACATAGAAGATAAGTACAACATGGTACAGAAGTAAGAAAATTTCAAATGTAGTGCACCAATGCTTATTTCATCGAATAAACGTCCACGTCTCCCAATCATTACGAAAATAAAACGATAAGTTGGAAAAATGAAATGGATACTTACCAACTGTTGCAGAGTAGACCGTTTACGCAGCGACCGATTCACCGATTCTTCGATTCTCCTACATACTTGTAAATTTCACAATACACTACACAATTAACTCCATTTGTAATTTAATGTCCTTTAACACTTGTAAAACGTCCACACTGTTTACTTTTACGTAAAAGCAATATCTAGCTGGTGGAATTTATCGGCTGTCACTATACGGAAAATCGACGATTTGAAGCTTTTTTCAGACACACACGCGAAAATTCTTAACATTAATTACAACCACCATTGGGTGTTTTGCGCAGCAAATGAAGTAATCTTAACGATGAAAGGTCCAACAAGTAAAAACTACCGACGCGGCGTTCGATTGTTAAGCAACAAAAGTACCGGTTCTAACACACTCAGCAAGCTTACCGCAGAAAAGCACGCAACGCGGAATCGTGTTTACCTTTACGATCACAGGTCGTGTCGTTATTGACAAGTTCTAATCATAGTCCGTTCAAATAGCAATTCGCTTCTTAGTATTATCGAGAAGACTGCGCATGAAAGTATAAAGAAAAGGCATCGAATGTTTCACATTACAACCAGTAAGTTTTCAACACCAGTCTCGTGCAGAATCTTCAACGATACTACGTTACATCTCGCACGTACGAGTTTTCTGCGACGGTTCACGCGCGCAACGGCTCGGCACGGCGTATTAATTGAGCACAATTGTAGGTTAAGAACAGTCCGTAACTTTTGCACGATTGGTTATTTTGATGATGGTGCGTGGTTTTAAAGAATCGCGGGCATTAATTGTTAAGATGGTGAGCAGAGAACACGAAGCAGGCAACTTCAAACACGTGCCACCGTACGCGTTGCAGTACAAAAACCATCTGAGGCGCAAGTCCCGTCAGCATTAGTCGTCCTACATACATGCTTCGCAATATACGCGCCATATTAAATGCGATGTAAAAGCCGACATCTAGCGGCGGTGTTGAGAGTTATTATGAAATACATATTTCGTCTCTTAATAAGTGAGGTATCTGTCGCAGTACTTATCATGGCTCACGAAAGCATTTGAACATTTATCTTAGAATACTTTCATGTATACATGTACATTGTATATATCACATAAAATACTTTGAAATTTCATTAATGTTGTAACGAGCTACAGCTATCGCGAGTATATTGATTTTGAAACCTATCTGAAAACACACAACATTTATAGGATATTTATTGCATGAATAACCGTTATACACATATTATAGGCGTTAAAAATGGTTACATTGAATATTGAGGCTTATTAATATAATGGATAATTGATTGTCTACATACTTTCCTGATCCCTAGCTTCCCCATAGATTCCTATATGAATATATTCAAATGTATTTCAAACTTTATCAATATACTTACGATAATCGAGTCTCATCATAATGCTAGTGAAATTTCAAAATGTTTCCAAACTTCGTATAACATAATATGTACATATATCAATAAAAAGTTTTTGTTTCTACAAATGTTCAAACACTTTCGTGGCGTAAGCCACTGTGAACGAGATACAATACCACTCATAATCATCCGGATACTTTGATCGATTTGCATTGAGGCATATATTATTAATACATATGAACTAATATTAGAATTACTGATTGAAGCACAAAACTTGCGTTGGGAGAATCAAAATGGACAGTATTAATAATAATACTTCATATACAAAATTAACAAGATTATGTTATATATTATTTAATTTATACTATTATATTTTGGTATACTATTACTAATAATATATGTTACTAATAATTAATATTTATTATATATAATATATACAATAAATAATAAAATTAGTAATATATATATTACTAATAATAATATACAGTATACCAGAAAGTCCCTCTTATAATTAAGTTAAATTTTGTAATTTATTAATCATGATTTAATCACGTTATTCAATCATTTAGAAGAACCATTTCCACCTTGATAATTTGAAAACTAAACAATCTGAAGATTCAGAACTTTCTAAATAATGAAACTATTCCGGAATGTTGGGACCTTATAGAAGAAAATTTCATTATTACATATTAGGTTTTGAAAAGCAATGTTATTATGTCATAATACCTTACGATATAGCAAAAAATCTGTAATAACAACAAATAATAGAATTATCATTGATTTCTTTTCATTTCTGACTTTGAAGTTGAATTATATTCTCTAAATAATCACGTACCCGAATATTTCTGAGCAATAGCGTATATATGTGTACAGTATCTAAATATTGAGAAATTATAATATACATTTATGTAACATTATCTCATAGTTGTGATGTGATTATTATAGAAGAGGTGTATAATATGTTCTTAATGTGATCTAAATATTCCTTAAAAATATTTTATATTTTTTAAAATTTTCATCTTTTTAATTAGGAACGTTTTATACGTATATAAATATAGATATCTATATGTATATATGTATTTATTTTTAATAGACGTACTGATTTTTATTTAATTGATTATATATAATATGTCACAACATGTCATGACAGTATAAAAAGTAACTAAAAAGCATGTAATTTTGTTTTTCAGACACTATCAGTCAGACATCATCATATACATATCTCAGTTATTTCGACATATATGTATGATCGTTATTACTTAAATGTTTATGTTGTTGAAACTAATAATCAGACACACGATTCCAAATCTAATTAAATATAAAATATATTTATACTTACCTTGTGAAGCTGTTTGAGACTGATGTTGGGCTGCAGTTCTCTGTAACAGCAACAAACGTTTGTTTTAAACGGATTGATTATTGAAATAGGATAGAAGTAACTAATATGTTTGAAGATCGCAGAAAAGTTACATAAATACATTTACGATGATTCTTGGTTTTAATAACATTATGACTACAAAGAAATGTTTCAATATAAAATACATCGCTAAAAATAGGAAAAGCCTGTTAAATTTCTAGAAGTTACAGATATAATTTGTAAAGCAAACATATATATACATATAGCAAAATTATTAATATATTTCTGTACTAAAACATTATAGTGTGTTAATTTATATTTTTAATTTTAGAAAAACTGAAAAGAAATTTGATAAAATTTTAAAAAACAAAATAAAAGAACTTGATAAATTGACAACGTACTAAATTTTTAAATTTCACCTTGGTACAAAGTAGAAAATGTGATTTAAATGTATTATTCCTCTACTGTCCGTTTGTACAAAGATCAATTTTTACATTATACAGCACGGACTGTCACGTACCGCTACCGGGGCGACACCAGCATGAGAACATTGAAACATACATTTTAAATAAAACCGTTCACACTATCCATCCTCAATCGTTACGTTGCATTGTCGTTACGTGACGCTCCGCGCCGCATAGTGTAAATTGACTTTAAGAGATATATTGAATATTCATTGCAATGATGATTATTACAAACCATTAAAATCATTGACATTTTATATCTTAAAAAATACATTATATAATAAAATAATAAATTTTAAGTACATTTTGGAGAATCAACCGTATCCCTGATGCTTCGAGACTCTTCGAATCCAAGGAACGACTTCTTGGTTTTCCTTCTAAATAATCATCCTTTTTTCCACCTTTTATCCATCGAAAATACGACGACATATTGCACTTTCAACTTATTACGCACTAACACAGTATCACATATATAATCACATAATTTCAAATCTGACAATATGAAGTTTGTTCACTGTATTCTTATAGATGTAAAAGAAATCAGATAGATTAATTTTGTCAATTAATTTCTGAATTAAAATTATTATTTCAAACCTGCATTATAAAGGGACAAAATTAAAATATAAAAAAGAGAAAATAAGGTATAGAAGGCATAATAATAAGGCATACAAGTGATTTACCAAAAAACACAAAAAGGATGTAGAAAATATGAAAAACTGATATCTAACTGTCAAGTTCGATGAATTTATAATTCAACGGTGAACAATGATAACAGGTCGCCTGAACGGTATTGTTTATGGTAAAATTGTACTAGTAATGCTTTCTGTCAATCGGAAATAAAGGAACATTCCATCTATGAATAATTAAGTGTGATAAAAATGACTACGTATTTTTCAAATCTTATTTAAATCTTCTCGCTAATAAAATCAGTTCATTATAGATAACGAAGTTACGAAAAGTCTTGTTCTTTACGATATCACAAAGAATACCGTATACTGAATATGATAACAACTAAACGTTAAAATGCAATAGCTTTACATTTGCATCGTAAATTTTCAAGTGACGCGTTTTTATCAAAACACGTTTTATGAAAATATTTACACGTCCAAAATGTTCCATGCAATAGATGAGAATTAACTATAACGTAGTATTATCTTTATCCAAATTAGATTAAAGTAAATTCAACGTATGTACATATATATTATCGTAAAATCATATATAGTATTTTATAGTAAAAAGATATAGTAAGTATTTTATAATAGAAATTACTGAAAATTGAAGCTATTATAGATATATTATTACGTTATGATCAAAATATATATGTAGCTACTATTAACATTGCGAATTTGCTGTTTTTAAATATTATTGTTATAAGTCTATCACTTAATTGTTATAATACTACAAAACTGTAGTTCATAAGATTGTTTAAAAATTCTGCTCTGAACTTTTGAACTTACTTTTTAGAAAATAGATAATCAAACGTTACAACACGCACAATAGGGTTAAAACACAACTGTCATTACGATACGTGAATTTCTCACTCTACTATTATTATCATAGTTGAATTTATTCTAAGGCTGATCAATTTTTGAAGTCGTACCTTAACGACTTTGGTATTTTTCTGTTTTAAATAACAGTTCCTGTAACTATTTTCATTTTATACGTATAAAGTCGATCGTTTATGATACGTGACAACTCGGTCTTGTTGATCATAAATAATTTATTTTGCCGGACAAATTTACATTTTCTGGAATCAAATTACTGATAATTTATACGTGAACGTGACTCCGATCTTTTATTCCATGCATATACATATATAGAAAACCAATATTAATTCTTTAACAATTGTAAGAATTAATGTTGTTTTTAATACTTTATGAACAAAATAACCCGCATTATTTTTTTACATTATTAACGACACAATGCCGGCATAAAGACATAATACTCATTTTAACTCATTTAATATCATAAACAGAAAACTGATAATATAAGAACTAATAAATATGTGATGCAGATACTTTATAGTAACAAAGCGAGTATCAAACGTGAAGAGTATATTCCATCTTTTTGTATGTGTCTGTATTATTCCTGTAGCATCTAATAATCTTCTAAAATTAGAAGAAATAACCAAGCAAGTTATCAAGTAAAACAAATCTCAATATTTTTCATATGAAACTCTTTCTTATATCTAATCAATTATTTCCACAAGTTTCGCAATCATCGATGTTTTTTGTATCTACATCTGGCTAACGATAAGTTCTCTATTTGTAACAATTATAAGTTTTCATACTTGATAGCAAAATAGTCTGTAATTAACTATTTCTTTTAACAAGTAAATAACGTGCCGATTACAAATTACCAATGTAAGAAACATAATAAAGTAAGAAAATCATAAAAACATCGACGATCATCCGATCGAATATTTTAACGTTATGCAAATGATCGCGCCGTCTCGTTTTAACGGAAGAATCGCCATCATTTACACAGGTTATCGCTTTTATAGGACATCTGAGGAGAAAAAAAAGAAGTTCACTTTAAATTTGAAGACTATCGGTCTAGGTTATCAAGCAAAGAAGCTCCAAATATTTCCAGAAATTGGCTAAATATACAATTTAGACGTGACAGGTATAATAAAGATACAATGAAAATATTCCTATCGTATTATATACTCCATATATCAATGCAGTGTACATATTTCACAATGTGCTACATATGTCTATTGTCTGGACATAAACGATTCGCAAAAATTCTAAAATCGCTAACAATCCTTAATTATAGACCACTTTCTTCTGAAATGAATTTGAACTTCTGTTTTATCGCTATAATTTAATGGGGGGATTTTAATCTGTTAATTGGAAAAGATAAGTTAATTAGTTATTCGAAATCTCTCTCTTCTTTATTTAGAGGTCACTATTTACGTGGCGTTCCATTTCTATTACAAATCAATTGAATAATAATATCCTTTGGAAGGATTAAAAATTAGAACTATCCTAATTGCAATTGATCTATTTTTATTAATTTTTAATTTCATAATTGTATGTAAAAGGTTTTGGTTAATGGGATGACTCACTCGACAGGTTAAAAATCTCAACGTTCAAATATTTCGCGCTTGCTATTGAATTAACCTTAACAAAAAAATTAATAATAAAACAGTAAAGCAATTTACGATTACATTAAACTAATGTTAATAACTCAGCGATTTATGAAATAAAATGACTAAACGTAATGTTCGTGAAATTACATGATACTGTGATAATGGTAAGATGTAATACTCTGTACTGTGTAACTTGATGGTTAAAGATAGCAAAACAAAAAGTATTTTCATAAGTTGTTGGAGCATTATATTTGAAGCGGAGATTGGCGAAAAAGTGAAGGAAGAGAGGATGAAGAAGAGTAGCATAAAACTGCTAGCTTTCAATTTAGAAGAACTAAACAATGCAATGGCGAGAAGCTTTGTCAATGAACTCGAGACATCCTTCACGACCGTAAGTTACCATTCAGCATCTTTTATGTCGCAGTTAAGAAGACTGTGACTATACGATATTTTTTGTTCAATAAGTTGAACGAATATATATATATATACAGGGTGGTTGCTAACTGGTGGTACAAGCGGAAAAAAATTTTCGTTTGAGGCTTTGTTTTCCAGAGAATCGACTTTGAATTTTCGCTCGGTACGCGTGCACTTTATCACTGTAGAAAAACGGAAAAAAAAAATTTTTTTTTAATTTTTATTCTATATTTTCGACTTCTTTTTTCGCGTAGAATCACCCCCTTTCCGCTTGTACCACCAGTTACCAACCACCCTGTATATGACGTTACTACTAGAAAGACTTGAATATTTTAATGATAACATAGAATTGTAATTTTGCAATAATAAATATAAAAATACAATTATAAATACGATCAAACTACAATTTTCCTAAAAAAAAAAAAAAATTCCGGAATGTTTAAGGTTTAGAATACCAAAAGTCATTGTAGATTTGAAATAATCAGTAGAAGCAACATTTCTTTAGTCGGAAAATATTCTTCGATCTTGGGAAAAGAACTTTGACGAGGAATCGCTGTTTAGAAGAAGAGACTAATTGTTTATAACTGAATATTGGGA
Source organism: Bombus cullumanus (assembly GCA_014737535.1). Taxonomy (NCBI): domain Eukaryota; kingdom Metazoa; phylum Arthropoda; class Insecta; order Hymenoptera; family Apidae; genus Bombus; species Bombus cullumanus. Next base: position 3,041,846 of record JACXIX010000021.1, on the reverse strand, counting down.
CGTGACTCCAACCTGCTTTCATAATTTTATTAGTAATCGTAAAAATTAGTAATTTTCTTATTTTATTTAATAGTTCATTAATCCATAAAAAAAAGTAAGTTCTGCGCACACACATATGCACGCTATAATAGTACTACAATGTACATATGTATGAAAATACTGATTACTATGAGATAAGATATCACTTACAAAATAAGCCAGACAGCAAATATAAATAATCGAGAATCACGTTACTCAAGACAAATTTTCAATTTTCTGTTATTTTACAATCACAAATCTAAAATCAAGAATAATTTTCACCACTAGAGGGTTTTCCTTCTAATAAATCAACTTAAAAGAAAAACTGGTACAAGATAAATCTCTAATTGGAATAACAAACTGTAGCTGTATAACACGTGAAAACGAATGTGATCACGGTTAAAGAAGTTTGTTCACAATTGAAATTTCACCAGAACAACACACCGTAAATCTTCCACAAGATTGGAAATAGATCGGTTAGAAATAGACACGCGCGATTCAAATTGGAAATATGTGCACGTTTTCCTAGCACCGTCAACGTTGCAAGTTCCGTAGCTCACTGAGTGAAAAACAGCGCCTTTGAATCCGTCTTTTTCCCCGCTCTCTGTGCTCATACACGCACATCCACACGCTTAAGCTGCTTACATATGCACAAACGTACATAGATGTATACACGCATAACTCCCACCGAAATCTCCACGTCATAGACTCTTCTGTCTGTACACGTGTACATGTATGTATTTAAACCACCTGCCCAACGACTTAAACACTGCATATTGAACTGAATCGTAGCTAATGAGAAATTACAATTAACACAAATATCAACTTCGATGTAAGAGATAGTATGGCATAAATAAGGAACTTTCATTTTAGATAGTACATTACGAATTGATATTAGTTATACGATGGATATTTTATAGTTTTCTTGAATAGTTGTAGTACGAAATCAAATATCAGAAAATTGTGTGATCTACATTTTCCTTCCACTATTTATTAAGATAACGTAGCTCTTTTAATTATTAAAATTATTTTCATTTTAACTAAAAATTATTTCGTCTACTCTTCCTCCTTTTTTTTTTTAACTAATACGGTTTTCAAGTGAAATAAATTCACGGTAATAATCTTGATTGAAAGAAATTAAGTTTAGTTTTTGCGGGAAATCAGTGAAAGTAAATTCGATAAATATAAAATTCTAGTAAATTAAATGTAATATAAAGCATATTAATCGTTTACTGCAAAATTCACGGGAAACCAATTTTTAATAAATTAAATTGAACATAAAACAAATTAATGGTAATAATTTTGTTTATTGTAAAGTTCGGAAAAGAATATGTCTTTCTATTCAATTAAATTTGAAGTGAAATATATTAATTAAACTTTTGCATTTACTTCAAAGTTTACGTATGTAGCTCTTTGCGTAAAATAGCCTAAACCGTAAGAATCAGAAATAAGTTTCTCAGCGAAGTGAAGAAATTTGCTACGATATTGTGATCGGTAAGAGAAACGAAACTGGTTTCAACGCTAACGAGTCATGTGACATGCCATGATACAACATACGACCAAGAACGTTGAAATGCGAAAGAAAATTTCATTGAAAATTATCTAAAAAAGATAATTTATTTCAGGGTCATACTGTGTATGCAAAGAATATTCATTTAAATTAATGTATGTAATTGGAAACGTAATCAGTGAACATACAACTATTTGTTTAACTTAATACGCAAAACGTATTAGCAGATTTATTCCAAGAAAAGAAATAAGTATTTTAGTTCCGATTCAAAGATTAACGTTAATTTTAGGAATGCATATAGGAGTTTTAGAAATCTACAGGATCTAAAACTGAAACAAAAACACAAAAATCCTCACAGTGAAACTTACTAAAATAATCAATGACGAAACACGAGTTAGTGACTTCAATGTTTGAACAGATGCTGTTTACGACTTCATTAGAAGAACGACCGTTGCTCAACCGATAGTTCCTTTTGTTTTATAGATACAAAACTTTTAGATTCTCATTGGAACATAAATATTTAGCTTTAATATTTAAATCCAAATTCTTCTAAATAACATTTTTCATATAATAAGGAAAGATTACATAAAATAAGTAATAAAACAACATGATTAAGATTAGCATAATAGTAAAAAAAAACACCATTTTCTAGCATTATAGTAAGATGAATTGTGCAAAGAAAAGATGAATCGTCGACGTCAACACATGTGTTCTCTGCTTTCAAAGATCATCCTTTTGTTCCCTAAGATACTATTGTTGGGATGAACCAGCAGTGGTTATTTGTTGCAAAAAGTCATGCTCTGTCGAGAGCAGAAACACTGGAATAAGATACATGATGCAATTTTGAATTCTTTACTTATACAGTGTAGAACTCAAGGAATGACCTGAATATAACCAAAGAAGATTATCCAAACTTTTTATTTCTCTTATTCAAAGTTCGAGAAGCTTTTCATAATGGTGTGTTTAATTAATAATTTAAAATTCATAACCTGAGGAAAATTTAAAATAAATAAGATTGCATAATAAAACAAAAATAAAGTATGAAAGTTAAACAATCATTTTGTCTACCAATCGAAATACTAGATGTATGCAAATTGTATTTAATATTCCTTATTAAAAGAATGTAAAATATATGATGATTATATTTGTTGACTCGGACATTATATATTAATTTATTCGCATTAATTATATAATCATATTTACGTGTGTATTGCATATAGATATGCATGTATCATAGAGAATTTTATCTACAAACGAATCGGCTCGAGCATTTAATAATTACTAATCGTTAATATCATAATGCTAAAGTAGACATCTATTTTAAATTCTAGATCGGTAATTGTATACACATAGTAATCATCATTGCAAGCTGAAGCCAATATACATATATTCTTATAACGTTTTAACTTCGGAAAAGATACAAAATGTGGCATAAAATTAAATTGCTCACCGCTTTTCGTTTATCTTCAGCACTAAGAGCACTGTGACTCCTATGCCTAATGAGATCCATAACTTTGCTAACAGGATTTCTGCTACTTTCTGAACCTGCTCGAGGACGTCCCATAGGTTCTTTACCTTCCTTATGATCCTTACTGTCTTTGTGATGATCCTTATCCGTACGTACGTCTGTTGACGAACTCCCATGTGAGCCTCTATGCAATGAATGCTGCAAAATATCCAATAGTATTCAATTAATGTAATACTGTAACCTTCCTCTTGATTTTTTCAATATAAATATATGTAAATTCATTATTTATTTAAAATCAATTAGCTGTTCTAATTAACTGTGTACACTTTATATTTTCTATATAAATCTTTTATTTTCTTTAATCGTTTCCTCTTCTTTCTTGTGAAAAGCTTTCATTATAATACACTTGAATCATGAAAACTGCAGTACTTTCTAACCGTATAATCTACATGTAAATTACAGAATAAAATAATCTGTAATAAACATATAGTGGTGTGCAAAAATTTCTAACCAGATAGATTTTTCACTTTATTTTTCAAAAAAGAAAAAGTTCAACTAATATTGAGCAGAATAAAACAGTATCACACATAAACAGTGTCATAGAAATATATAATATTGTAATTATAAAAAATGTATCTCATGTAAAAACTTTCGCATAGCACTGTACTTGCAAGTCTATACACTCTACTTTAAATACATCCTCTAATAATAAGTATTATACATCTAATCAATAACAAAACACAATAACATAGAAAATCATGTGCATTTCAGAATTGCAAAGGTGATACCAAACAGCTAATTGATGTTGATCAAGGGGTATCAAAACTATCATTGTACCTGCACGGCACTCTTCATATTCGCTATAATACTGGGCTTTCTTTTGCTAGCATCAGATTTACTTCTCGGTCTAAACGCATCGAATAGCGCCGGTTTTTTAGTAGGGCTAGCCGTGTCATCGACAGTGCCACCACCGCTCCTTCTGCGTTCCGCGCTATTACTACGGCTATTACTGCGGCTGGTGGAGCCAGATCGCGTGCCAGAAGCTTTTCTGCCACCTTTGCTTGAACTTGACGAACTCGAAGGTTCGGCCTGTTGCGGAAGAGGAGTCGACTTTCCAGAACCAGGAGCGCTTCCCGAGGTCGGCTTCCTGATTGTTCTCGAATGTGAGCCCCACGTTCCTATCATGATTGAAAAAACATATTCGACATGTAAATAACATCAGAGACAAACCAGATAAGTAACTTAACCAACATATATAATTATATGATAAAATACAATCTCACCTGCGCGTGGCCTATGACCTTGATCGTGAGAGGCATGACCCGCCGTATCTGCATCTTCTGTTACGATTGTTGGCAATGGTTGCGATCCAAGTTCCTGTAAAAATCAGTATAACAGTCATTATATATGTACATACGTACATAGATATATTATAAACAATGCCCAATATTGCAATATCGAGAATTAAAATTGTAATTTCAATTACTTTTATGTTTTTATTAAATTCTCGATTATTAAAATTCGCTACTATTTTAGTTTCGATAATCGTACTTTACTACTTTAAAGTCCAGAGAATAAATACTATCAATTTTGACTACTTTAAAATGTTCGACATATAATTTCAATCATTTTATACATTACCATCTCGATTATTGAAATATAATGATTTTGTTGAAATAAAATATAGTCATTTTAATTTCAATTATTAAAATTCATTGCTATTTTAATGTGGGTTATTTTTGAGCTTCAGAAAACCGATATTGTTAATTTTAATTCTTTGAGAGAATGTTTAATATGATGGAATTTCAATCACATACTTTTATTAAAATATTTTACTATTTTCATTCTAGTTTCTGGAATTGGCTTTTATTTCGATTTCGACTGTTGTTGTATTATACTTTACTATTTTAGGTTACAGAGAGCAAATACACACCGTTACACTTCACAGGGGAGAATTTATCGGTTAATAGAAAGACTAATTGGTTGAAAGATGAATGGAAATAAAGTTGCAATGAAGTTTTATTGTCCACAGATATAAAACGACACAATAAGACGATTAGATACTGTTGTATAATCAAGAACTAGTTGATATAATGTTTTATATTTAGCTAGATTATCTTTGATGACTTTCTTGCAAAGTATCTTGCAAGAGGAAATTTTGACACGCTCACATGTCTTTCTCGGAATAGATATGTTTCGTGATATCTTTGAAAATGTGAGCGTGAATTGCCTTATCATAAACAACAGTGAACACGTTCGATTTTTTATCCATGTTGTTAATCTTTGTTAATCGTTGCTAATTTTGTGTCGTTTGTCGTTTTCAAGTTATATTTAACAATGAATACATGGTGAAACATTTATTTAATACATTGGGATGTTTATACTAAACTCTGCCTCAATTTGACTAATCTTACTATTTCCATTTACGTTTATGTTTATTGTGTTGAATAATGAAAAACGCACATAAACAGAACGAGAAGATATGTGTCATTATTAACCAGTTAGCTATTTTTGACGAGTATACTCGTCATGAAGAAATTACAATATTTTGTGTTATGACGAGCACTGTCAGTGATAAAATTAAAGAATAAAAGAGTCATTTAATTACAACTTAGTTCTATATTATAACAGTTACAAACATTCTGTGTTTGACGAGTATACTCGTTATCGTTTTTTTTTTGCGGTACATTTTAGGCACACACTTTTCAAAGAGGTTGCAACAACTAGCCGGTTAATTAATTAATTTCATAGAAATTCAGTATGATAAAGACAGAATATTTTCAACATATTTTTGAAGTAATAAAATTTATTCTTGATGAATATCTCGTATATTGCTTGTCTTTATTACCAATGCAATAAGTATAAATATATGTAAGTAAAAGTATTTATGTACTTACAACATAATTCGACAAATCGAAACATAGTTAAGTGTATTACTTAGTACTTACTAGATCAATTTTGACAAAAATAAAACTTTATATGAAAGAAATGTTTTCTAGCCCTCCGTCGTCGAATGTTTTGGTTATATTATATTTTATGATTTAAACTAATATATTTCTTTTGATCTTTTTCATTAGATAAAAAACAAATTCATATCAATGACTATTGCTAAAATATACATATTTTGTTTCAACTAAATTAATCAGAAAATATCTATAATCTACATATAGGTACCATAAAAAGCCAAATGTTTTCGAGTATTAAATAATTTGTGTACTATTGGGGTTTATTTTTTCATGTATAATTATCCTCTTGCTAATTGTACTACCAGAACTCTGTGTGTGTGTGTGTGTGTGTGTGTGTGCGTGTGCGCGCGCGCGTATTAGCTAAATTATAAAGAACAGTACAACAGCATTGAACATGTCCCGAAAGAACAGCACAGTTGTGAATCTATTAAAAGAGAAAAACAAAATCTAAGTTGTATCCAAATCTAGAACAGCCAGCTGTTCCTCTAATTTTCCGACTATTTTACTACAATGGAAAAGGTAAGTACATGGAAACAATCTGAAGGTTTAATATCGCAATAAACTGAAAATTTTAGATTGCTTTTAATTCAAAGACTCGATTTGTATATATTTCTTTGCTTTCTTTTATCGAATAATACTATTTTGACATAGAAAGATTCAAATCAAAAAGTGAACTTTGAGATTTTAACGTTGCAATAAAATTTTAATAATTTAAATAATAACAGCAAAGCAACAGAAGATTTGTTTAATCCCATGAGGTATACGTATTTTTTTATAATTTAATTGTTAAAAAACGGCTTTTTATAAATTTCAATGTGGATAGAAGTATTCACGTTTCGTTTAAAGTAACAAAAATTGAAGACGACAATCTTTATTGGTAAAATTGAAAATGTATTATTGACAATTTATTATCCTTTATCCAAATAACCTTTTCAAAGTAAATGTAACATTTCTGCATGGTAGACAGTGAGATGGATCATCGAGATAACACACTGTGTTCCGTAATTCGTACAGTGTATTACAAATTCCTGGAATATATCCAATTATATCGACGGATCAGTTAAAGTACTTTCACTGAATGGTAATCAAGGTCTACTGTAAATGATCTGCTACTCGTCTTACGTCTTACACCTGTTCATGGAAACATTTGTAACACAAAGTAACTTCTTTATCCTTGCCGGTTCTATATATCATAAAAATCTCTTATATAATCTATTTATTAGTAAAAATTGGAATCGATTCAACAATTTTTTATAATACATTAAGATCATTAAGAAATTAGTATTAAATATTAAATTTATACTTGGACTAATTTCGATTTAATTTCCTATCTGCATCTCCAAAATTGCTTTAGACCATAATTCAAAATATTTATATACATTTACTTTAATATTTATTTTCATTTATTAGAAATTATTATCCTTCTGTAAGATACATTACACAGTATGCTATCAATTATCGATTGTCAATAACATAAGAAGTACATTATATACTTTAATCTTAATCAATCCAAGATTCCATTTTCGTATCTATGATCATTGATTATTATCGTGCGCAACTTCATTGTGTACATGTATCTTATATTTTTATTTATTAACATATCGATATACATACATCGTTCGAACAGATAACATTTATTTACTGTTTAATGCAAAAATTAATCAAAAAAAAAAAATGCAGTTTCATACTTTTATATTGTACATTCATTGATTTTCTAAAAAAAGGACACATATATAATTAACCCTTAAAAACTATCATCAAAGGAAATCATATTTATTCCGTCTTCTTTTTTTCTTATTATTTAATTTGTACTTCACAATTTGTCCAGCTGGACATTCGGTAAATTTTTCTAGCTATTATTCTGTCATGAGTGAATTTTCACAGCAATATCGATTTTTAGTATCAATTTTTTATTATCAATAAACTCCAATAAACGCATTTAAACGCCTCATAATTATTCAATATGAAGTGAAAAGTGGAAAACATACTTTACAACTTAATATTTAAGTATTATGCAAATAACGTTATAAAAATAATAATATTAAAACAAAATTCGTTTCGTACCCTTTTCGCACAATCTGGCGCCAGATCACTAAGCAAGCTCTCAGTAGCTTCTTGAAGTGTTCGTAAAACAAAAATTTTGGGGATCATACATATTATGATGCGCGCGCGCGCGCGTATGTGTATGCATGTGTGTGAAATATAAACTTATATAATATAATACAAGTTTAATCAAATATATTATTTTCCTGCACCATAGATACGTTTCTTGCACATTTTTCATCGAATCATGACATCTATAGTGAACAGAATTTTTATATACATATGTATATATAATATATTTGTTCTTTCTAACGATTTACAGTGAATGGAATGATACTGTAATGATTCGTAGAGGAGCACAGACATAAAGAAACCATAGAAATTCAATCGATCGTTGTCATCGGCCGATTGTATTCATGCTCGTGGACATAAATTTTAATCCTATCTTCGTACGATCCGCGTTAAAAGATTTTACTTCTGTTTCAATTCTTTCATTTTTGTATCACACAGTATTTAAAAAATTTTCGTTTCTTCGTATAAATATAAGTGTGCAAACTATAATTTCATATTAATTATGTATATTATATAATCAAATATCTTATTAAATATTGTTTTCTATATATTTAAAATTATAATAAGTATCTATAATATCGATCCACCATTATATGAATCTAGGATGAAATGTGGAATCGATCGACAAAGATAACAATATAACGTTAATACGAATCTTGGTACTCTAATTTCTCAGGACTATGTAAAAAGTATTATTAAATTTTATTTTAAAATAGGAAGAGTATATAAGTAGTTGTAATATTATACGTCCTTAACAAAAGTATGTATCTACGGATACGTGGAATGCTATTTAACAGAACTTGCTTTTGAAAAAAAAAAAAGTAAACACTTTGTCTGGATAGCGTAAGATTGTCTATGAGAACTGATAACAGGAAACTCTACTACATGCAATCACATTTTCCACTGTTTGACAAACAGTTCACGTGACTATTATCTCGTGATGATAGACAAGAAATCTAGTGTAACAATCTCGATAAATAAGTCATAATTACGAAAATCTAATGATTGTAGAAAACATTTAGACCAGATAAAAAAAGGATGATAGAACATTTAGCAAAAGTGCCACCAAAATGACGTGCAAAATAGTTTAGAAATAAAATCGATCAAAATGCAGAATTCTATTGGAACAAAATAAAAGAAACTTAAAATATGTGAAAACAATAAAAATGAAACATATTTCGCGTATGAAATATCACGTAGTTTTTCGTGCAATTTGTATGTATATCCATTCGCATTTCACTAGTTTCGCTGGCCGAACAAAAATATTATATATCCCTAAAATCGCGAATCGTTTCGTTCAATGTTCCGAGCTCGACTGGCATTTTGAATTAACATTGCACTGGCCCGACGTCTGATACAATACCACTGAACTATATATGTATATGATACAGTGCGTAACGAATGTTATGAAACCAGAAATAAATCTAGTTTAAAATTGGCAGAGGGCAGAAAACAGTAAGGAAAATTGAACATCTCAATGCCACGTGAATATCATATTCTTTATATTATGTGACAAAATATTTCGATTTAAATTTTCAAAGAAAAATTCTTATTTATCGTTGCTAATTTCTTAAATTTCAAGAAAGATGTAAAAGGATTTTTAGCATACATATCTTTTTTATACGTTAAAAGTATTTTTTTATATATACATCAAAATAAGAATGGTATTAAGATTAAGACAAAAATTTAACCACAGTAGATAGGACTAGTTCTTTCACTCTTCCCCAATTATCTTTCTCATTGATGCATTCCTAACATATTGTTCGAGTATTTCTTTTACAGTTTTCAGAAACATTATCCTTTTTTAGCATTAGAAATATTATGAGACTCTTTTTAGATTCTACAGGAAATTCGGTTTACTTTGTCATACATTCACAGAAATACACAGAAACAATGAGATAAATTTGGCCTATTTTTTTTATTGAAAAACACAAAAATCAAGGTTGATCTTATGATAAACTAAAATATTTACATGAAAATAAATAACCAGTCGAGGACTGGACGCTTGTAATCAGATCGTTCGATATCTAGAGGAGAGAGACGCAATTTCTATGGAAAACGAAAATGAGTGTCAGCGACAATAAACAACAACCATGTCAGTTACTCTTTGAAAAAACAAAGAATCTCTTGGTCAGTTTAAAAATTTTATCAGAATTAAATACATAGATTGGATCGTAAAACACATTTCGTAAATATAAAGTATATTTGTATATATTGAATTTGGAAAAATCATAGCGAAATCTAAAAAAACTGTAACTAATTTAAAATATAAACAGTTTAAATTAAAGTATTTTCTCTGTAAATTCGATGATTTTTCCATCTCTTACTACTAATCCTAACTTTAAGAGACCTTTCTCAAAAAAGTTGTCCATTCTTTTTATGATGTTTAATAGTAATGAATTCTTTAAAACATCTTCTACTTCCACTTCTATTTCTACTTCTACTTCTTTCTTGGAGTATTCAATTTTCACATTGAATATGTTTTTTAAACACTACAATAGTAATAATACAATATTTCAGATAATAAAATATTTTTAGTATCTATATTTTAGATATTAAAATATATTTAAAAGTATATTAACTGATTCATTTGAATTTTGCTGTGCTTCGAAAAAGTACATTATTTATGCGATGAAAAAATTCTATTGTAATTCTGTTAAGTCAAAAACAAATTGTCAATAGCTAATCATTAAAGCTTAAATCGATAAGATTACAAAATGTCCTATTCGACAGAAGACATACATGTATTCATATTGATATAATTTGTAGATAAATTAATAAATGAATATCCCGCTAAAATTGTCACTTTTTTTAATTTTAAAATTGCTTCAGACCTACTCAAACTCTTGAGTATTTTAAGAAATATAATAATTGTAAACATCATAAAGACAGCCAAAGGAAAATAAGATCCAAAAATAATATTGAACAAAGTGCATAAACCACATTCTGTATAAATTAAAAGAATATGAATATATATTTGAATATACCTATGTATGAATATATATATATATATATATATATATATATATGTATACACAGTATATTTGAAAATATATAGATATTGTATATATTGAAAATATTTGAAACTTATATATAAAATATTCTTTGAAAAATAGATCGATTTATTTTTTAATGACAAATTTGTTATTTATATAATAGTAAATTACCTAATGTAATTTTTAGTATAGAACTTACTCTATTTGCCATTGATCTAATTATTTTAGAGTATTTTACTTTAGAAATGAAATTCTGTGTTATATACATACATACGTGTATATTTGCAACGTATAGTAATGGATAAAAATTGAAACAGTGGAGAATAATACTTTACTTGGGATGAAATGATAATGCTAATAAATATTGTGCATATCCATGTTACATGTATAATACTATTCATTGAAATGATTGCATAAATTAAATTGGAAATTTAGGATATGTTAAATTCATAACATGTGGCGAACTACAAATATTAACGCAAGAATCAATCAACAATTTGGTAATTGAACAGTGTTAAACAGTATTAACATTTCCAATTAGTATAGAATTGCTTTCTATCGATATCAAATTAAACTAAAAGTGCGGCAACAAGTTATTCAAATAGAAATACATTTGCTACTACAATTTATATTTCAATTACGAATCGTATTTTTCAATAATTCACATAGTCAGCACATAAAAAATTAAGAATATTCCTTTTAACGATCAGTATATCTCGTAATTATCCTCAAATTAACCCTGCTACATCCTCTAGGAATTTACAAAGCAACCGTGCTTTTTGTAAAAAAAATATGAAGAATTTCTTAGATTAGTAGAAGATATGGAAGTACAGTTGTTTAGGCAATATGCGTAATTTCTCGTTTTAGTTTAGTTCAGAATAAAATTTAATCAAATTCTCTTAAAACATAGCAAATTTTTTACTCATAGAAATGAGGATGATATTGAACAAAAATTTGAAGTCCACAGTAGAATTAAAATTGTATTTTTTAATTTGTTAACCGGTTCGTCCATTAATCAGAAACATCCGTAATTGGAAAATTAAAAGTTCACAAAGTCAGATCAATCTTAGTTAGATCTTAAGTATAAATACGATGTAACTTATTTTTTAACACAGAACTGAAACTACACATAGGAAGATACCGGATTCCTAAATAAAGAAATTAGTACAATGCCCGACAGATTGATAATTCAAATGTATGTATAATGTATTAACAATTTCGAAATTGAGGATATGTCGATTGTTTCGATATATTTCGATTACCTTATAAGTTCCATGAAATTCTGGACATCGATCTAAATATGGCACCAAAGAATATTTCCGAATTCTTCCGACACTCAACGACACAGCTGACATATTTTCACGAAGGACGAAAAGAACAGCGCACCACCAAAGTTTTCAAATATTCATGACGCGGGGGTCGTGTATCTATTGAGATTTCGCCACTGACTGACAGTACCAGCACTCGTGGGTGGCACAAGCCACGGGGATTTACTATCACCTATCTGATATCTTTTCGTTTCGACAAGAAATCATATCGATAATAATTTTCCCTGGAGAATTGTGGTAATGTTCTCTTATCGCGAATGAATTGTGATTAACAAGATAATACCTCGTATATACCCATCCAGGCCAGTCGTTCCAAAGCTTGAAAAACGTTTAACCGAAATTTAAAGCCATATAACTCGGCTACAGATGTATTACTAATTTATATCTATTTCATGTAATCTTACTGAATTACGCCGCTATTGAAATCCATTCCCAAAATTTCTAATGCCCTGCTACATTGAATATGGCTTTTTGTGTAGTGCTGGATAAGAAAATACTAGTTCATTGCCACCGGGAAAAATATAAGGCAAAATTTCTTGACCTAAGCGATAATTAACGAATTATGCTTGCTGATTATATTCTCGCCTTTACCTTTACTACCTTTACGTTTTAGAAGATAACCGTATTGCACGATTTAATGCTTCGAACTTATATGGTTCTCTTAAGATTGCTCGATTTAGCACTAATAATATAAAAAATATAATAAAAAGTTACAATTTGCACACTGCAGATATAATACTAATAGTATAATACAAAAAGTTTCGTCTACTTCGGATTGCTTAATATATTAATAATTGCTTTTATTTATACAAAAATATTGTGTCAAAACCAAGTTGATTGATATAGAACAACAAATACGATGACTTACGCTTTTCCGCTCATCATTTTTCTTTTTCTATTTTCCAAAGTCACTGGCAATTTTTATGTGCTAAACTTTACACATTATTGTTAATACTTTCGTGATTCACGTGCTCCAATTTATAATATGACTCATTTTATTAAAAGCTGAATTTAATATTATCATTTTATCTGTATTGCACCCTTCGTGTTCCTTCAGTTCCTTCATAAGGATAAACGGACTAAACGTGTAAAACATCATAAGTAAAAGATTATTTTAAATATTGCAGTCGTCGTTTCCATACTTATAATTCTTGTTTGTATACTTATGTTCATACTGTAACATATTTCTTATGGTATTATATATATTTATATATATTCCTTATTTAAACGTATATATAGAATAAAGGTAGAAACTATTTGTAACCATTTAAGCGCGACGACACGCGTTTCGAAATCTCAATTAGTTGTCATCATGCATAATATAATATAATATAATATAATATAATATAATATAATATAATATAATATAATATAATATAATATAATATAATATAATATAATATAATATAATATAATATAATATATAATATATAATATAATATAATATAATATAATATGATATAATATAGTGTATGTTCACGGTTTTCATTCCGAATATGTAGGTATGTATATAGGTACATAATTTCATAAAGATGGCAGCTGAGCTTCGACGTATTGCATCGCCATCTATCAACTAATGCAAATAACATTAAGAACTGCAGTGCGTCGAGAAGAGCGTGCGACGATAAAGATGTACATACATGCATCAAGCTTTTCTCTAATTCAAGGAAAAATATAAGACACATTAAATAACTCTCATCATTGTTGGAAATAACAACGAAACAATTCTATGAAAGAATGCAACATGAAAATGTCACGACTAAAATAGATTAACCGCACAGGGTATGCAATTACTCAGTTCGGATGCCTATAGCGAACACGAAGCACGTGTAAAATTCTTTGTATTCTAAAACGGGCTTATGAGTCGTCAGACGGCCATGTTACGCAACAAAGAGTAAAATATCGCAAACAAATAAAGCACGTTTACTTCACTTGATTTCATTGGTCGTTTTTAGCAAATCGACGATGCGAAGCTTAAGAACGTGTTTAAGATTGTGAACATTGTAAGATTGAACTTCCTTTCGAGCATTATCTAATTAGCATTACTGGTCGATACTATCGCATATATTGTCTTATCTTCATTACAAATCATCTTTCGTACGATTTATTTACTAACCTAATCTCTATGCGTTACTAATTGAGCCAGCAATCCACGTACGGGAAGCATTCGCAAAGGAGACCTTACGTGTCGACGTATCCGTCATAGTCATAATAGCCCTCAACGCATTGTAATTCGTCTTTCAACCGAATCGATAAAGCTTAAAGGAAGCCTTGTACCTACGCTCCCCTATCTCCTAACCTCACCCACGAAACATTGAATTGAAACATTAAAGTCACATATCGAGATCTGGATCGAACGATATCGCAAATTTAGAAATACAAACCTCGAACACCTTTACACACATTTCCATCTAAGATTTTATGCAATTTTTAATAGCATGTAGATAAATGTTGTAAATTGATTTCAGATCTCATGCGGAGATTAATGATTATTATTATTACCGTATTGATTATTATTATCGTATCATCGAAAGTAAGATATTTCTTTTTTGAACTTATCTACTATAATCAGTGTTTTTAAATATGCTATTAAATATGCTAGTGTTTTAAATATGTTTTTAAATATTTTAAATATGCTAAATATTTTGTTTAGTCTTTAGTCAAATTTCCACATACGATGCATGGATGTTAGTAAAATATATAGGTCAATAAATATATAAAGTAATATTTATCATATTCTTACAGAATTTTCAAATAACAGACTTTAATTATCTGTTTAGAAATTGTCCGGCAGTATACTAAGATTAAATATTACATATATATATATATATTACATACATACGATTCATCAATATATTTGATTCCAACTTAACTTTCATTTAAAATGTTTAAATTCCTAATTTTTTTAGTGTTCAAGTAGATGATAACAATAGTCTTTTCGTGATTTTAGACAAATCTTTTTATATGATTTATATCTTAAAAACTAGATAGTCTCTGGGAATAGACATTTTTCCCAGAATGCTTTGTTACAAATTTTCATATCTATTAGTTCTTTAAAATCAATTTTACCGTGTTTTAATAAGGAAATATTCTTATAATACAGAATATACTGACTGTTTATCAACACACAGTTCATTACTTATGATTCTGTAATTAAATTATATCTTATCAAAAATAACTAATTGTAAATATGTGTATACTCTTGATCAGTAGTATAAGTACGTACCTACTTGCGTATGTATGTATATACATGTGTCAATCTTGACTCTTGACATCAAATGTTTTATTTATATTTTGTGATTTAAACATTTACATTTTTCTAATTTTATATTATAATATTAAATAAAAAATAAATTCTCATCAAAAACCAATAACTAAAACATACACATTTTGTTAAGGCGAAATATTAATCAAAAAAATATCTGTAATCAACATAAAAATTGAGATAATTTCATTTGTTGAACCTTAAGATTTGTTCATTATAACAAAAATTTTGTGCAATTATTTCATGTTCTATGGATGTCCTTTGTTGTTTTAAAAATAAGAAAAGACTTCGTTACGAAGATCTGTGTTCGTTGCCCTGACACTTAGTGACCAAGGTAATCTACCCTTTACAGAAGAAGAAGGTAAGGCCCACCAAGTTTCTTGAGGCCAATTTATCACACCTTTCGTCACACAACCACGCAATAACTGCTTATGTTCAGGATCGTTCGTTACACTTGTTATTTACGAAAACTGTTTTACATGATTCGCATATTTTACTTAAAATTCTTAAAAATAAATAAATATTGAAAAATTGGCGAAGTTGGAAAACTAATTCTGTCATATCTATAGACCTCTTACTGGTAATGAATTGTATCTCAAAAAAGACCTGCTACTGAGAATTTGAATCCTTAGGATTTCGATATTGAAGTAAATTCGTGCAACTATACATATTACTTCCTTAAAGACAGTTTCTGCTAATATTACTCAATATGTATTCCAACAAGAACAAAAAAAATTTATTTTCACTACTAAATACCATAACAAGTTCCCCATTTCAGCTACTTTGCATATTATTGTATATTATGTGCATTCTTTGCGCATTTACACTTTTAAATTTCCCATAAATAAATAAAAATCTGCAGTATTTCATTGCAGAACATACTAGAAAACTGCTTTAAAACATAATAATATTGGTAAAAACATACGTAACATACACAAAATTGATTTATAAAGCAAAGTTACTAATAAATTTCATTGTATCATATATCGACATCAATAAACACGATTATATGTAATAATAGCAAAATAAAATAAAATTTCGTCTCAAACAATATTCTTTTCGAATTCTTTTTATACTAAACATCTAACGAAGTAATAATTAACAATTAATAATAGTTACTTAAAGATTATTTCCAATACTTGAAAAGGAGAAAAGAATTACTATATAAATACAAATCGTTTGATCAAAGGGAAATGTAACTGAAAGACCGTTCTAACCCAGAGGGAAGGACTATGGAAAATAAATAAATAAACTAAAATACAAATCATTTTGTGACATCACGCGTGAAGTAAGGAATCAGTCCACAACACCTTACTATGATGCACACTATACACATATGTATAGTCGTGAACGACAATTTAAATAGTTAATAACGAACTATTATCATCACATTTACTTTATCTTCATGCAATTTTTTTCTTTTAAAAGATATAAGAAGCAACAAAACAGCAGACCTTCACAAAATAAGCAACGTTCTTTCTCCGTTCTAACCGGAAACGAACATTATTATTGCTGTTGATAATTTCCTGCCTAAAGTTAGATGAAAAGTTAGATAAACAACCTTGTGACCAACTATTTTTATGTATAAAAAGATATTTCGTACTCATTATTTAAGAAAATAAACGAACAATCATGTCGTAATTTGAAACTTCAATTTCCGCGATTCTTCAGTCACCCTCCATTTTCGCATATATATATATATATATGTCGGATTATCATTAGTATTTAGAACACGAGACACTTCTCCGTCAGAATTAGCCATTATTTTATAGGGCAAAATTATGTTACACGTTCACACAAGACTTTAACAAAGTTTTATAAATGTAGAGTTTAACGGAAAATTAGGTTAATGGATATTATGTTTTACAATTGATAAAATTTAACGATTAACACGACAAACGAATAATATGTTTTTCGAACTATTAGTTGAACGAACAATAAAATTAACGATCAATATGTCTTACGGTAATTAAGTTTTGCAAATAACGAACTTTACAAACTCTAATAACAATGTTCTGAGTTCAAACGAATCCACGGTCAACGGGACAACCCTTTACTATGCGCAAAATCATTTTAGGCACAAAATATGATTACTGAAACGCACGGGAAACTGCTTGATGTGTCACACACGAAGGTCATTACACGAATAATCAATTGAAGGAAATTTTCCTCGCTGTGCAATTGCATTTGTTTGTTATATTTCCATTGGAAACATCGAGAAAGTTCCAATCGCCGTTACTAAGTAATTTTGTCTGGAGTTTGATTATTAATACAACATGTGTCCCATTATATCGACATCACCAAAATACAATCCCATGTGACTAGGCCCGATCTCGAGGCCGTATGCCACCACAACCACATTACTAGGAAAAACCATACAACCACTCCACACCTTCATCAAGCAAAACGTCCATCCCGTGACCGTGGCTACGTTTGGCGACCAGTTGTCACCTTGAACTCAATCTCGTTATTACAAGTCACGAACAATTACAGCTATGATAAAATCTAGGCTAAAGTGTTAAAGGACTTTCCCAAAATTACAAAGGAAAGACTCCGGCTTTCCATTCATCTCCGACATATAAATACATATATATATTAATATGAATGTTTGTAAAAAAATAAAATCTAATTAACTTACATATGTATCCAAGTGCAGTTATAAATTAAAAACAACAGTTATGTTTTCCAACAGTTATATAATTAAAAATTTAAAAAGTTATTGTATGAAAATCATAATTTAAATGATTTTGCTTAAGAATAACAATTATAAATGATCGAAATCCTTTTGTTTATAAATAACCATCATTCATGATGGAAATTGTTTTTAGTTACAGATCATCATTTTTGGCGATGAGATTATTTCTTGGTTAGTAATAACCAGAAACAATTTCTGGTACAAATAATAATTACCAGAATGCTTAAAAGTTAATATTTTTTAATCGTTTAATTTTATTGGAATCTCTTAGAAATTTAATAATCATTGTCTTAAAATTGCCTTAAAACTAAGAATTAACTTTTTCAAACTGATGTCTTCGTAAAAAATTTTTAGGATATATTTAGATATTTGTAACAATATAAAAAAAAATTGCATAAGAAATAGAAATTTATCGATTTTATCTAATGGCTATCAAATTTTATCAAACTATATGAATAAACAATTCAGATAATTCAAAATTGGCTCACAATTACCTATACCTAGTTTACTAATTAGCACTAAAAACAAAAGGAACTTTACGATTATTACGAATATGATTACGAATAAACCAGAAAATTATTTTTTATAATAATATTTTCTCAACTACATTTTTATTATCCATTAATAAAGTGAGTAAGTTACGGTGTCACTGTCACTAGCATCAGCATATCGTTTCTCTTGTTCAATCTTCTATCTAATCTAGCTATCCCTAAGACGACCTTCCTCATAAATAAAAGGTATACCTCTGATAAACAATGTATGTAATATGTAGATACCTAGAACATCTAACAATAAGCCTTAGCATATCTTTCTTTTACTCCCCTAATATTTCCTACCGTGATACTAATACCATCATTGACAACCCACACGATCAGACAAAGCCTCATTTCTTGAAAAGATGTGATTGAATTTCCACAAAAAATTAAATAAATAATTCGGAAGAAACAATTTCACTTACCTTTCTCTTTCTCTCCTGAACGAAATCTACCCTGCGAACCCAGACTTCCTCCGTCGAATCATAATCCAGAGTGCTAGAACTACTCGCCTGACTCTTCATTTCTATCAAACTGCTGTCGAAGAACCTTTTATCGAGATGAGGACTAGGGAGAGGACTGGTCCTCGAGAAAGTCATACTGGTCGAATAGGTCGGCGGATCCGTGGCTGGGAAGGTCATCCCAGGGCCAGTGGTATGCCTTCTTCTTAGAGGAGGCTTCGTGGTGGACGTCGGCGAAGTAACCGTCGACGTCGTAAACCTAGATGACGAGGTAGTTGTCGTAGCAGTCGTCGTCGATGTGATCGTCGAAGTAGTTGTCGAAGTTGTCGTCGTTGTCACCGAAGAGATGGTTTGGGTATTCGGTTCAGATATACTGGGGGTAGGATTCGACTTTTGATCGATTCTCTCAGAGCTGGATTTCTCTGAAGTAGACGGACTAGAAGCTTTCGAGGAGTCACTATCGTTCTTTTCGTCCGATTCTTCCGTCTTCGCGACATCCTTCTTACTTTCACTAGCGTTTTCCGTGGTCGATGCTTCCAAGTTTTTCACTGAAACACAAAGAAACGTATGTTAGCAACGACATACTATGAAGGATTATCGATGCCACTTGGCCTGACGTTGTTCAACTTTACGACAATTTTGCCCTCCTTCTTGTTAGTACAAATGTGTCCTATTTAGTATTTTTTTCATTTTAAGGAAAACTAGAAAATCCTACGTACTTCGTAGAAATCTAGAAACAGTCTAGAAACATGCATCATTTATTAAGACAGGCTGAAGTTTAAATGCCAGTAAGACATTCTATTGTGATACATATGTTGATATGACAGCTAAGTGTTCGGCAATCTTCAATTTTTTAACGAATTTTTGTTTATTTTTCTTCAAATAAAAATTTTTAGAAACCGGAGCTTCAATCCATTTATATATTTAGAAAATTTTCATATAAAAATTTGTTAGCTATTCGCTAAAATGCGATAGGAGGCAACAGCGATCACTGAAATCTAAGGATAAACCTAACATCTAACGATACAATGTTCGCAGATTTGCCTCGAGATTTGCCTCTTTGAGCATGTTCTGTAAAACAAATAATGCAGCACAAAGCTCATTAAATCTTATAAACAAAAACAAATGGAACATATGTTTATATCCCTTTTTATTGTTTTTTAGTGTATAATCAATTTCTGCTGCGAGTGTATTTTGACTGTCACACTCTGTCCTATCACGACTGTCCTATCAAGAATAGGAACACCGTTCGCAGAATAGGAGTATGAGGAATATCACGAAACTTACCTCACGACTTCTAAAATTAATGCATGCCTGAATGATTTGACTAAACTAAGTAATAATTTATGCATATGAAAATGACATAAAATTTTCTAATAAGTACGAATTAACGGGGAACATTCCTGGTGGCGATCTCGTTGTCCAATTATTAATTACCGACCAAGTTGCTATTATTTGAGTCGGTCGCACTTATAACACCCGCTCCTTTCACTGTTATAAAGTCTGATACCGAGCATTGAGCAGCGTGAATCGAGTCGACACGCTCGTTTGCACAATTTGCCAGACTCTATCATGCAGCATCGTAACATGTCGCGTTGTACGTCGTCTGTTATTATATTTTTCTTCGCACGAATATCTATTCCCGTGGCTGACAAAACATGCATAATATTAACGGGCAGCGATATAATTCAAGAGAAACAACTATTAAACTTGCTCGGGCTGCCGATTTGAATAAGGAAAGAGAACGTGGAAGATTCGCAAGCACTTGGAACTATTACATCGTTGGAAACGTGGAATATTATGCTTCCGGGGGCACTCTATAAATAAACATCGGCTAAATGAAGTAACTGTTCGCATCTCTAGCTGCGTTCCATGAAGTGGGTAATTCGCAAACAGTAGACGCGTTGCTCTCGTATATCGCAAACAAAAAGTCGTTTCGATTGGTAGTCACAAGAAAAATAAATGAAATGAATGGAAAATGTAACGCGTTGTTATTAAACTTAGCGATAGCGATTAAAAGAAATGTAAAGGTATGTATGTATAACGTTTCCCTTTTTGATAATAATAAATATAACATATCGTTATCGAAAAATAAAGTGTCTTCTTGCAGTGATAGTAAAAACGTTGCAAAACGAAACTAAACTCAGTTAAACTTCTAGCCGCACGCTAATCTTAGTTCTCATTGAACGAGTACGAGGCCCTGTTAATAGCTCCTAGCGCGTTTTAATGCTCGAATCATGTTTCGTAACATGCTGCTTTACTCGCAATCTTCCATAAACGCTGGCAATGGCTGCAAACGATCAGAGAGAATCAATCCGGTTCTTATAATGAAACATGTAACATTTTAAATCGAAGCGAAAGAAATGACGAAAAATGAAATTAACTGTTGAAAAGTAATTATATCGAAAAATTAATTTTTCATTTTATTCACATATACCTAATTGACTTTGTTATGTCTTTAAAATAATATTCGGTTCAAAC
Source organism: Bombus cullumanus (assembly GCA_014737535.1). Classification (NCBI taxonomy): domain Eukaryota; kingdom Metazoa; phylum Arthropoda; class Insecta; order Hymenoptera; family Apidae; genus Bombus; species Bombus cullumanus. The sequence goes on along the minus strand of JACXIX010000021.1, from coordinate 3,020,010 downwards.
AGATTTTCATATTTGAAGAAGATATGGAATAATTCTTTTCTTCAAACATTACAAATCTTTTTATTTGCTAGAACGAAAGAAAGATTGAGACATAAAGATTCGATAATAAGATTAATTTGTTAAGGTCTTTTTTTAGCTTATGTACCTAATTTGTACAAAAATTTCTATAAAAAGATAACTAAATATAAGAATAAGATAAAATAATAGATATTCACTGAATGTCTAACGATCTAAACTAAACAGCAGTTGTACAATATTTCTCAAATATGATGTATGAATGAATTTCTTTGTATCCCACTTCAAGATACTTTAAACGCACGTGAATACATATTTTGTGTCGTGATTTAATGCAAAAACCAATATATTTATTATCGTTAGATAGAACACAATAAACGTAATAAACAGCAGAAGTTTGTGTAGATTTATGACAAATTCTTTGTTTAATTTAGTTACTTTTTTTCTCCATAGTTAGGTATAGTAGATTGTAGGAATTATTTACGGAATGTTTTTGAATAAAGTAGCTGTGCGTAAATAAAGCTAAACTGCTTTGTATATCACGAATAAAGTCAACATTAAGATTGTAGAAATTTTAAACAAAATGTCTCTTAACTTAATTTCTTACATGAAATAACATATTTTATTTGTGTAAAAATATAATAGTACTTCGATAAAAATAATAAATGAAAGAAGTTATATGAAAAGCTTACTTACAACCTAATAATACCGATATGCTATCAACTTCTGTAGGTATGTATATATGTCTCAGAAGAGAAAAATATCTAATTATATTGATACATTAATTGTTTACCGCTATATGATTACCATCTTATCGAAATTTATGTCTTATTAAGATCTTTCTTTTCAAATTGTATGCAAAAATTTCATTTATTAAATAACAAATACATCATAATGTAATTTTAACGTTAATATGTTACTTAACCAGATTTTAGCTCTTTCTGTAATTACATAACGTTTTTATATAACGTTTGATATTCTAATATAACAAACGAGTTTGCATATTCTTTAAACAATTAATGAGACAGCAGATAGCTATAAAACCAGATATATCATAACTTATGCATACAATAATTTTCTATCGATCATTTTTTTCCTGCGAATTAAAAGGCAACGAGTTCAGTATCATCGATACAATATGATACATTAAGATAGATATGAGATAACCAATGTGGTAATGGAATTTAAAAGAACAATTTTTAACAACATTAATGCCAAATGATATGAAAACTGTTCCTGGCAAGATAACACGATTCAGCAGATTCTATGTAAACAAGAAAAATAACCGTTCTAAAAACATGTCAATGCGTGTGGAAAATTTTCATTGAAATATTAAAGATACTTATTCGAGAAAAATAAAAAATACGCTGCATTTCTTTGATATTTCGATCTTTTTTTCTCTGTGATACAAGGCACTTCAATATTGTGAATTAAATAATAATAAATTTTCGCTGACTTTCATGAACCATGAAATCTATCTATAGTAATAATCTATCCATCTAAATATATTTAAACAGATAACAGATTAAATAAGAATTTTAACTGCCAATAGTAACTACATTTTATTTGAATAAAACCAGTTTAAGTAATGCTATTATCAACTAACTTAATATTTGTTTTCTTTCCAAAATTTGACTTCATTTTCTCTTTATGTAAAAGATTAGTTAATAAATAATTAACTCTTTTTCTCTTCTCTTATCTTTTACATTTTCAACGGTGAGAACAGAATATATTAATTTTTTATGAGATCTTAAAATATCTCAATGAAAATTTGAATCGTAATTTATAGCTTATGATTATAAAGTTCAACTTAACTGAACATTACGAAAGCTTTGCATCGTGTGTTACTTAGGAACGAAATAACGACAGTGTCTGTATTACCTGAGTTAAGTACTCCACAACTGAATCCCACAGTAGCAATTAACCGCTTCGCAACCATGGACGAGATATTTAAAAACAATATGTGTTCCTAAAACAATATGCTTTTCATTCGCTATGAGGTTTTGTGAATTAATATTTTTTCGAATTAGATCTCTCGTTCTGATAAATAAATATGAGAGATAACTCGTTCATAGTAGCCCACCGTATAAACGATACTGTGTCGCGGGACAATACATCCGTGACATCGTACGATCCATATTGTGTCACGACATATCTCATTCATGATTGGGAAGCGGTTAAAAGTGAAAAATGTTAGAACTTTAAAATAAATAAGAATTTATTTGTTCAATTATTTTTATAAATAAAACTTAGCACATTAACTAAATATTAGAATAATAATGATAATAAAATCTTTTTACACGCTAATTGAACATACTAAATAGTCATTAACAAGAATTGTAATGTTAAACAAATCAAACAGTGCAAAGGATAACTTAAAGAACGGGAAATAGTTGCGCAGAAGTTTAAAGAGAAAGTGATGGAATAGTACAGGCAGCTGGAAAGGATAAGAAAGGAGATACAACGTTTAAGAAATAGAATATAAGGAACAATACTAAAGGAGGATAGTGCAATAAGAAGACGAAAGTAAAAGTACAAAGGGATGGGAAGGGGTATAAATATAGAGTTCGAAAAACAAAAATAGTACAGTATATTTACAGGTTATATTAATAGAATATAATTTAGTATAGTAAGTTGAAGTGGATAATAACAAGGCCAAAAAGAAGCGAGAGATGCGCAAGTGGGTGAAGTATGAGAGGGAGGATATTTTAAATAAGCTAGTATTGTAAAACCGAGACCATTTCTTGGCAACATGCCGAAATAAAGACATATATATACAACGTAAAGGACAAGATTCAGCAATAATAAGTATACACCTAACTTCCGATATTGTATATTGTAATATACAATAAATACTAATATTATGTATCTTTCTTACCGTCTTCATTTTCGTATTCATCCTCTTCCCTGCACTCAGACAATCGTCTACCCCACGGATAAGGACTATGCGTTTGATTTCTTGATGGTAATCTGTTCACGTGAGAGAGAAAGTAATGATGAAAGAAACTATCCACACCATCTGACTCCTCTCCAGAAGATTGCAGCATATCCTTAAGGGCAGCTAAAGAAGTGATAGTATTATAATTGATAGCTGAAATCAAGTCATCCTCGATATCACTGTCATCCGTCGTGTCGTCGTTTTTCGTCGTTTGATCTGCTTTCTTGACTTCTGAAGTAACCGTCTTAGTTTGCTCGGTTTTCGAAGCCTCCGTCTTATCGTCTGAACTTGTTTCAGACTCGTCATCAGAAGTGCTGGTAGACGTTGTACTACTCGATGATTTCTCGTCTTTCTTTCCATCAGTTTTTTCCTCTTTGAGTTCGTCTTCATCGGAGCCTTTACATTCGTCCACGTCGTCATCTTCGTCTTGAGAATCTTGAGACACAGTCTTTGATAATTTATTCGAAGCCTCGTCATTTTGACTGATATTCTCTAAATTCTTTAAATTCTTCAATGCCTCCTGCTCCTCTAAATCCTTACTTATCTTCACGTTAATGTCTTCTTGACCCGTCATTTTGTTCTGACGCTGATTATTAGCAGTCACATCACATTCGTCCGACTCGTTTTGCTTGTCTCCACCGGAACTCTCCATTGAGAAATCTGAAAAGTATAATTTTTCTTTAATATTCACTGTACCAACTATAATTCTTAAATAATTATTGTCAGATGTGTAATTTCATTTCATAAAATCCGTTTTAACATTGTCGTTCCACAAATACACCATATTATACTATTAAAACTACATTACTACTATACATTATATTTTCATAAAATCGTTATGCATCGTTGTGAAAATTATTGTCTTATTGTCTATATAGATTGTCTTTTACGTGCATTATGTTTTCTTTATATCAGAGAAATGGTGTTTCTGTTATCAATGACTGATAGATAAAAATTTTTTCTACGGTTCAAAAACGATTAGGAAATTCTAAAAAGGATCAAAATATGATTTGTAGATATCACGTCTTAAAATGTCTGAGGAAAATAATACATACATATATATACACACACGCACACTTGGCTGTTGTATCTCAGAATTTTTTGAAATTATAATTGAATTAAGCAATAATTAAACATACGCGTATGTATACAGTAATATTTGGTAAGAGCAACTGAAGACAAAATGAACGTCTAATCCCTATACTCATATAAATGGAATGATGATTTCTAGACTGCAGATATTGATGCAAATTCAGTAAAAGAATAGGAAATTTAGGCTAGAGTCTGTTTCATCCACCAAATAACAGCTGCTATTCTTTGGATATTTTATGCATATCTATCTACATATATTTTCACATATCGCATGCATTTTATGCTTTTTACACTTTTAACTTTCTTATAAATACATAAAACTCTGTAGTCTAGTGATATCAAATTTTTATTTCGACTTCTGCAGCAGAGGCTTATTTAAATATTCCATAATATATATGTTTTAACCAAAGAAATAAAATACATTTGTGTTGTCATTTATGTTTGCATGTATATTCCATTTTCTTTAATACAACTGCCAATCAAACAAATAATTTTTAGTTATTATATACCAGAAATATCCATTTTTCCGAAAATTAGTCTATTAGTCTATTATCTAATGTTGAATTATTTTAGCGGGGAAAAGTTTCGCGAAACGCACTTACATGTTTTAGAGTTATTTTAAGAGAGAAATAAGCGGGTATGAAGTATGGAAATAACGACGAATTATAAAAAAAAATTATCTTAAAAATTCAAAACTGTAGACCCCAAAAAGGTTCCCATTATGGTACATGAAAGACTTTGCTCCTTGCGGCAGTTAATGATGATGTATGCTGTATGTGTTATATATCTGCTTTGCTATTCATTGCGCGATTATTTCGTCGTTCCTTAAATACTCTCCTAACGTACAAAAATCATTCACGACTTTTTTTTAATTTTCCAGAATGGCAGGGGAACAGATTTTCAACGCGATGCGATTTATAATCGAAGCGATAGTTACTAAGGCACCGAAAAAAATTAAAAATAACTTATCAATCGATTAATTGTGCAATAACATGCTCGTAAGTCGATGTGTTAATCTGTACTTATTCTCTCCTCGTAGGACGTAAATATGATTATTCCTTTTATTAATATTCGTAAAACCTACAAATATTTTCTTTCTTCTTCTCATCTTTTTCCTTCCAAGAAGTACGAAATACAGAATGGTGTACGAAATATATTCCTTTCTATTTTTTTTCCTTTCACAACGTAACATTCACATTCGCAATACAAGGTAACGTAGCAAATAATCACGTCAAAATCGAAAATAATAGAACAGACGAATGTTCCCAAATGATAAAAGAACTAAAGTTCATAATGCAACGTAATGGAATACACGAAAGGATATACAAATTTTTTAATTGATCGACCATGTCTTTTGAATCATGCTTTTATGCAAGTTTTAACGAGAAACAGAAAAAAGAAATATCGCGATAACGTCTGAATAAAATCTTAACCACCATTTACAATTTATAAGATACATGCGCTTCCTCTTATTGGTCAACAGCAACAGCAGCAGCAACAATGCTTTATAGATATATATATAGACTCTGTCCTGAAAGATTCCTTAAGGGACTTGCATCTGTTTCTTGTACAGTCATACAAAAAATATTACAGAATTTTAATTGAAAATAGGTTGTATATCAAATATACAGCCGTAAGCTAACAATAATATTATTATTAATTACTAATTTTCTAAAGTTTGACACATTATATGCCTATGTATATTTATGTACATTTTAATACATTTTATGAACATTATAATTATATAAAAATTCGTTTTAAGATATACCAATATTTTGAACGAATTTTGACTTGTTTAAGTAAAAAGAATTAACGTTGGCATACGCAATTGATTGAGATTAAAACAAACATCCAATAGAAAAGGCTTTAATTCAGCGATTCGATGGAACGAATCCCGTTTAGTTCTGCGATTTTCAAAAATCATTCAGCTTTGCTTTTTTCCTATGTCGTAATTTTTATTTGTTATACGTGTTGAACGAGAACTACGTTTGCCACTTGAAATCTTAGGCCTAGAGTCTTAGAGGAAGAAACAAAAATGGCCGTTGACCCAAATAACTTGATTGATTAAATGCAATAAGCTGGTAAGCTCTGTTTTCGAATCCTTGGTTCAACAATTTGATCGTTTTTGTCCTCTCTTTCGATCAATTATTTCGTGTTTGGTTTTCTTCGTGAAAAATTCCGAACAGTGTACCGAACCGGAATAAACCTAACATATACCTATTTAAATTCGAACGTTAGCATAATTAACGTCGAAATTACCAACGAAGTGCAAATTACGAAAATTGTTTTTCGAATATTATTTTCCTTTTTCTTTTGCTTTTTTACCTTTTTTAAGAAGTAAAAGACGCTTTATTGCATCTGTGAACACGTCACTGGCGCATTGCAGTAAGTACGCCCTCTATTTCGTAACCGTGGTAACGTTTGTCTGTATACTAAGTTTTACTATAGATGCATATTGTACATTGTACAGCAACCTGGTTCTTCACCATACCCGCTAGGAAAAGCAAGTAAATCACAGTATGTATGTAATGTACCTATATGACACGACGCGGCGCGGCGCGGCGTGGCGTAACAAGCAATAAAACTTACGTATAGCTGCACCACCAATTATTTTTATCAATGAACTTTTCCTGTACTCCCACGTATCAACCGAAAATTCAAAATAAAGAAAGAAATGCGGTCAAATACGAAGCAAAATCAGTTTGAACGTAATGCTTCATATAATTTTCAGAAAATTATTACGCACAAATAAATGTCAATAAACTGATAACTCGTTCGACGAAATCGAATATATCACACATAAGGTTACATTAACAAACTTTGATAACAGTCGCATTCGATCTTAAATACATAACTTGTGATGAAGTAATCTTAAACTGTGATGAATCGTATGATTAATAAGACATAATGATTTTTAAAGTGAAAAGTATTGCGTGTGATACTTACATCTATCAGAGTGATTGTAGGAACAATCCAAGATACAATTTAAAAATATTGAATGCATCGCATCTTTTATATTACAATAACACAAAAGCGTTTCTAATTTTTGGAAATTTCAGATTAAAATTTATTCATCAATAAATTAGACCTGATAATAATTAATTACCCTTTTTAATTATTATTAATGTATATTATAATTTATAAATATCATGGCACTATAGTATTTGTAATAATTCTACAAATTTCAGTTTTAAACAATTTAAAACTTAGTAATATATAGTAATCTTTTATACGGTAATATATATTTGATAATAAATAATTACGTGAACGCTTTGTTTTAAATCTTTACGTATTACGTACGTAAATGTACGTAAAATAGTAAATATACACTCAAGTGTGTCTCACAACTATAAAATCACATAAAAACTTTCAATTTTCATGGGCAATTTACCGAATGTCCAGCTGGACAAATTGTAAGGTACAAATTAAATAACAAAATGTATATGCGTCATATTTGAAATAATATTGAGAAATAATTTAACCTTTTCTTACCCAAAAAGAAAGGAAAGTAGCAGAAAACTATTCTAATTTATTCTTGTCCCACGTAACAGAATATTTTATTATAGAAAAACAGCGCTCGATGTACAATGATGAACGTGTTGCAAGGCTACTCCCTGCCCTTCACTGATTTCGATAATTTTTTAACATGTAGTCGGCAGCATGATTATGAACAACTTTTTCTTATACATGTAGCCGTCGTGTCAGTCAATCCTAGTTTCCGAGATATTCGCAGAATACTACACATTGATACACTGATACTATACACTGCAACTACACATTGAATCCTGCCCATATGTGTATATCTCTAACACAGTCACAAGCATAGCCGACACGTTCACTTCTTTCGCTGCTTGACGATTTGTTTACATCCATCAACCATCGATCTCTTTATCTTTGTATCATAACTATCAAAAGATCGATTTGTTTGCGACGTTCGTTATTAATTAATTTGTTATTATTTTACACAAACGTTACCGGCCGAATTAAAAAAGCTAATCCAAACCAATAATACATTAATGATATACATTTTTAATTAAGTTACAACTAATAGACATTTCTTACAGCCCACCATATGGAGTTGTGCACGAGACTTTCACCCGAAAGATCGATGAAATTAGTGAAATGTGAAATAAAATCGTCCCGCGCCTATCCAGGTGTTTATATATATTATAAATTGTAAACAAAAGATAAAAGTTAGGTTTTGTTTATGTTAGGTCATTGTATCTGGTACAATTATAGGCAGAGTTCACTATACTGATACCGACACTTTTTTGTATATATCTTGAAAACTAAGGTCGTTCGACATAACGGAAAGTTACTTATATGTATACAGGAAAATGTTGTCCAAAATGTTGACATCTACAACTTATTAAAAAATCATCGAGGTCGATGAGATGGATGAGATATCGATAATTAGTAAAAACGTTCCAGAACATTTATTTTAATCGACAAACCGCTACGAAACCTTCAAACCACCCATTATCTGTATATATATAGTGCAAAGCTAACTGACCTACTCATCAGCGCTCAGCTTAAGTCATTGTATCTAGAAACGTGTTTGGACATTGGACAGTGTACTTCTTTTATGACATAGGTATGGGATAAGCAAGAATTTTTGGAAATAGGGACCCTAAAAAGATAAAAAGCGGATAAAATTTGTTTACAGGATACACATGTCCACTAAAATTAAATACGTGAAATTTAACTTCTAAAGGATGTTCAAACAGAGGATAATAAACATAAATTCAAATAGTGTGCAAGCGAAATTGCGGGCGGATAGTTAGTCTTATTAATAAAAAGAAAGTAATTTAAATAGACAGTTCTCTAATCCCCTCGAATCAGATTAACGCTGGAATAATTTTATCATCCGAATTTAATTTGCAGAGTAATAAATAATATCGGTAAAGCAAACATGACACGGATAAAATAAATAACTTTTCTCCTTAGTATGTATATTAATATAAATACAACAAAATCATAACTCATCGGGAGTGTCCATAAGTACTTTAAATAAAAAATAATCTACATCAGTTCGATCAAGCAGAAACAAAATAAAAGTACAAGAATAAAACACTATTGGTTAGCGTATTGATACGTATTGATTTCTACTGATTCAAGTTGAACTATTCAACTATTAACGCAAATAATCACGAGTTTCAATTGGTTCTTCTGCGACGAAAGAGTTCTAGGATGAATTTACCAAAAATACGAATAGAGTTATACATAACCGTTTAACATAATCTTGACAAGAATAAAGTAGTCTCGGCGATATAGATAGACAAATATCGCGGAAACATATGCGGATGTTTGGCAGCACGCCAGACTCGTTTTGCGAATATGTACTTGTTTCCCACGTATGAGAGTGTGACGTAAAACTCTATCACCTTCAGGGCTAGGGCGCTCCTCGCGGATTCACCTTCCCCCCTCTCTCTAAACATCCTCTCAAAATTCTATGTTCTCCACCTTAATTCCCCTTTTCTATAACCTTCCTTATTATATACGCTGGCGCCATTCACTCAAATAGAAATAATGGAAATTTATTTTATAAATTAATATTTATGTTTCATTAATTTAAATACAATTAAAAATTAGTTTCCTATCTATAATTTATATTAGAACCTTCTCCAATTCAAACCATCGAGTATGCATATACTACACGTTCTCACATCTAATAATTGATTTGACGCGTTTTTCTTTTTTTTTTTTTTTTTTGTAGTTCGATCTATTCATGAAATGCAATTGTATTATTATTTCGTGCAAACATTCGTAGAATAAACAGTGAAACGTACAGATTAGAGCATCGCCGCTTTAACGTTAAATTGTTGGATGAGACATCGAGAGAGTGCACCTTGTCACGAGTGTTTGCAATCGTAGCACGTATGACGAACACCTACACGCTACATGTATAGTGTGGAAGACAAATGCGAAACACGACTTTTGTGCAATCGAATGAAAACATTGAATCAGGGATCAGGAATATAGGGACTTTTCGATTTCTTGAATGCACTAACAGGTCGAATGCTTCTTAAAGTCGTTCTTAAAACTATTATTTGAGTGTTCTTTTTCTATAATTGAAAAACGGTAAATTAAATCAAAAAATGAATTTTGTAGAATTAAATTGACGTCCAATTCGGTATTTTTACAGCTATTTCTGAAAATTATTCGTTGTTTAAGTATTTAAGTATTTTCGAATTGTTAAATGTGTTATTTTTATATTTTGTCTGAATCACTAGAGAAAATATAAATTTTAGTGAAGCTTACCTTGCTGTCACTTTCTTTGTTTTGACAAACTTTAGCAATGAAAAGATTTTGGAATTAACTTTTTTCCACGAATTTTTGGAATATAAAGACTTTAAATTTTTAATTAGCATTATGTACAAATCTTCATAAAATAATATGCGATATTTATAATATTCTTCAATTCAGATGTTTATAATATTATTGTAAGTTGCACCTGAGAAGTAGTTGATTTCTAATTTAGATTGAGTCCTCTTGCAAATTAGAAATCAGAATCTTTCCTTTAAAAATTATCTACTGATCTTACTTACATCCGTAGTAATCCTACTTTTTATACAAATTTCCTCACAGGAATTTATAGAAATGTATATATTATGTTTTTTACATTCCAGACTTTTCTTAAGAACAAAATTCAATATAAAATATTTTTGACTACAATTTCTTCCAGTTAATAATATAAATTGCAAATTTTGCAAAGTTTTCTCCCGTCTACTTATAATAATAATACATAAATATCATTTGTATAAGATTTATTTTTGATTTGAACAAAATAAATAAATTACTTGTAAAGCACTATTTTCTTTAACTTGGATCACTCGATGGATTTTTTTCATTTTCAAACCTTTTCAATATAAAAATTTGTAAAAAAGGAACATGTAACCACATTCTCCCAGCAAAAGTATGTAAATTCTAATGTATGTTCACATATACAGGTACATTGCAATTAAAGTGTACGTAAGTATGTATGTGTAAATATGTATATATAAATTATACAAATTTAAAAAGGCACACAATATTATGGATAAATAGTTATCGAATTTTCAAGTTCTGATGCCTGTTGATTTCAATCACATTATCGCACGATTTACGTCGTTTGGAATATTTTTTAGGAAAAAGTGCCAAATCTGTAGCAAATTTTTAATGTAACATTTAGCATGTTACAGTCATCGTACATCGCACATCGATGTTACCTCGTTATCACGGAAGCTTTGCGAGAAAATACATTATGTAATTTTATCGGTAGTCGAAGAAAAATATTGGCTATTGCAGATACGTTCATTCGCGTTGCGTGCAAGCGGCCAAGAACAATAACAGTAACGCTGAAAGCGCTAGTAGTCATGTAACAGCAATGAACGCACGAAACAAGTGAAAGGTTCCTATCTCTTGAAAGCGTTCAAGGAACACTACCGTTCTCTTGTCATTATTGACAACGTACTTGTGCTCTCTGGTTAGAGAAAATAAGGAAAAACCAATCATACTCCTATGATCGTTCGTAAAAGTTTCAAAAAAAAAAAAAAGAAAACTGATTGAAGATAATATATGATGATCAGAAATAGAAAAAGATCTACGACAGTTAGATTTCAAATCTGTATTACCATTTGTAGAGATAACCAAAAGAAATAAATATATGTATATAATATGTATCTGTCTTCCTTAGTCCTTAGCTGAAATATTTATGTTTTGAAATTGAAGAGAATTGAAATTTTATTATTCTTTTTTTTTTTGTGTGTCATATTTGTTCTTCTTCATTCGGTTTGAAATGTTTAGTCATTATTTAGTGACAGTTAATAACATATCCTTACTTAAAAGGTAAAGAAATACGAAAAAATTTGAAAAATAAAAAATGCCAAATAGGTTATCTTAATTCAGGAGAACTGACATAGAATTAATAAATAATTATGATATACGCATAAGTATATGTAGACCATAGCATAGAATATAATATAATACAGAATTTTAGTACAAGACATGCATATGCATAGAGGAGAATCGTGTAGTACCGACCAAAATCAGTTCTGGCTTTTTTCACTAGATATTAGCACTTTTATTTGAACAAACAAATTCGCGGACAAATATTTCGGGACTGTATTGCTTATTCCATTGTTTTCGCTATTCAGACACGTTAAATGTATACGTTGATATTCCGAATAAAAGTTATTTTCTAGAACTTATATTTCTTCAGTTAGTAAATAAGTAGATAGTAAATAAATAAATAAAAAATTTTCTTTATTATATACACCATATCTAGTCTATTAAGAGTAATTACCAGCCCTAGTTTTGCAATTTTCTTTGTGTATTATATACATTATAAACTAAAACGTTTCCATATGTTTGTCGTACCGACCATTCAACTGCCGCCCAGTACCAACTACCGTCAACTAATACAGACTACATTTTTTATCTGTAAGTTCAATCTATTGGCAAGTGAAATTAAATTCATTTAATCTGTTCATTTAATATTTCTTCTACATCTCCTGTAGAAAAATGTCTTCAATTCCAAAGCAGATAAAGAAAAATAAATAGAGGAGAATATACTAAATATGATTTTGAAGCTACTCCTTGAAAATAAAATGACCCAGAGACAAGCCGCTGAGGTGTTCAATGTCACAACAACAAATGTGAAGGCTAGGCACACGTCGAATACACAGACCACGAAAATATAAACACGTTGACTGCCATGGGGGTCACCGGTGACCGGCACTCAATTTGGCTATAGCGCCGTGGGGACCACCGGTGACCAGCGACATAGTAAATATTAAAAGTACATAGCACGATTGTTTGAAAAAAGGACAATCGTAATAATTGTCTACAACGCCGTGGGGGTCACCGGTGGCCCTCACCACGAAAAATGCTTCAAGCATGATTTTATAACTCATTTTATTTGCTGCAAATAATATTTCAACATAGTATGCATTGCATAATGAAAGGTTCACGTTGGCGCCTTGGGTAAACCATGGAAAATTCGTCTGGCAGTCAACGTGTTAATTATGTCACTTACGATATATGTAAAAATAAGATTTGGAATAAAACGTGTTTTATTTTAACACTATTAATCATTCAAACCAATAAATCTACTAATTACATAAATAGTCAGTACTGGACTATAATTTTTCGTTTTTTACGAATTATGATATTTTTGCTCTTGAAAATTATTAATTTTTATTATTAAATTTCACAAAATTAATTTTTCTTCTTTTATTAAGTTCTATTTGTACTAAAAACTCATTTTTAAAATTTTGATTTTATAGAGTTTAGCCTAAGATACAACAGAAAAACTTAGAGCGGCCAATACTGTGCGACTCTTTTCTACTTGTGCTTTTTTAATTAGAGAAAATGAAGCAATATCTTAAATTTGTCATATTCGTAATTACGTACAATCTTTCGTAAAAGTTTCCATAAGAACAGGACTTTTAAAGATTATTATCTATTTTAAATTTATACAGCTATTTAAAAAATCATAAGAAGATTAATATGTGGAATTAACATAGACTTGTAATGTAAAATACAGTATAGAACATATCTATAGAGTTATAATATAAAACGAATATACCTATCGTTTGTATTTAGATATGTTAGATATTAAGTCATACAATACTAAACCAGATAGGAAGATTATATGATTAAAAGCAAAAAGTAATCTCGTGATTACATTTGTTTCCTAATATCGAAACAACGACAAAATAAATGTTACAACGAATCATAAGAAACATGTATGTTATTAAAGAAACGACTAAAGATGATATTCAGTTGGTACAATCAGAGAGAAAATTGCATGAAACATTTGCAGAAAGTAGGGCAGGAGAAAAAAGTCTATCTGTGCGAAATATCGACCAAGTCTTCCATTATCGTACTGTTGCTGTCATAGTTCTGTATCGATCATTTAACCGTACGATGACGAAAAAAGATGTGGGAAAGGGAATAAAAATGGAGATGATCACAATAAACTATGACTCAAAGTATGCCGTATGTTTCATGTCAGAGTGTTTTCCGAGAATATCCGACGAATTGCGCGCATTTCAATCTAACGTGCAAACTCAAAGTGAAATCTTCGAGTCAAAAAATTAGTATTAAAAACATAAAAAAATAATGCTAAAAGAAATGTATTTGTTCGAGTCATATAAACGAATGTGAATAAATATAAATTATTATCTATTTTCTTTCATACGTAACAAGACTCAATGGTTTAACACAGGCAAAGTATTAGTGAATCGATGTCGTTACAGAAAAATTTATGATTCTGACTGACTTTATGAGCTTACACCGTTTTACGTATAACGTAATCGATTTTCTTTTTTCCACTAAAACCTGTTAACTATTACCAGTCCAATCTTTTTCATCAGATGGCAAACACACGAATGTACCTTCATCGAGAAAAATAATTCGAACCAACGCAATGGCTTGATATTATACAAGGTGACATATAATAAGAGGCAATCCTGAGTCCTGTGGATAGACTATCATCGGCGAGCAGATAGGAAACACCGGTGACCCTTAACTTAACTTTCTATTTACAACATAATACTATCGTCCTCCAATGCGGAAATATTTCTGAAAGAGAAATCGATAAAGGTTAGTGCACCAAGTCAATGAGTACGAATAATTGGAAGATCTCGTTTACTCAGAGAATAAGGTAATTGCCGAGGGAGAAAACAAATGCTGTTACTACAGTACATTAAATGATGTAAAATGCTTACTCAATATATAAAAAGATCATAGAAAAGACATTGAGTGTGTACATTGTACAGCTTTGTTAATTTTTGAAAAAAAATCCTATTAGATCTAATCAAGAATATAATTGTTAAAACAAACAATATTTCTTTCAATATTTACATGCTACACTCGTACAATAAAAGTATAATTTTAGTGACATCAGTTTGATCAACGGTGCAGCGTACTGAATTTTAAATCTTGTCTTGTAAAAAGTGGAAAATGACTTATTTCATTCACTAACTATGTCGTCTTGTATTTGTAAAAACTGATATATATTAATTTTATTATCATCTTGCAAGTACCTAAAAATAAAAAATATACGGAGAAAATTTCATAACTTTTTGCTTATTGTACACAATATATAAAAGAAAAGTATGTAAACATTTAAAAATTGTAACCGATTGAAATAAGAAATAAAATACATTATTTCACTATAAATAATCTTATTACATACTCTTCGTTATAATCATCGTCCTTTCCGTCGAAGAATTTCTCCTCGAGAGATGTAAGTATCATGTATTGTACAAGTACGTATTATACATCATTGTGTGAAATATCCAAAGCAGATACGAACAACTAATGTATAGTGTATGTATAATGTATATCGAAGAAACGATTGAACAACTGAATACACAAGTTTTATATGTAGAACACGCGTTGCAGTAATACTGGTCAACATTGAAAGCAAACAGCTGATTCAAGGCTGACGCCTACTGACGTCGCACGTTTCTTTGATAGTAATAAACTCACGTTTGAAGTAACCTCCGACCTACCTTAAGTCTTAAGCAACGAGAATGACACGCTTTATTATTTCACGTTATAAACCTATCTTTATATTTATGCACGAGCTCCTCCTTCACGAAAAAGGCCAAACTTTCCATGAAAACTGACTGATATGATAGTTCAATCTTTCATTATCCTGGCATAATAATTTTCTGCTAAGGATCTATCCAAGATTTATAAGCTCTGTTTGAAATCGTTAGTGGATCAGATCGTGCTTTGCTTGCTAATAAGCGCAAATTTAATTTTAAGAATGAAATAGTCTGATATGGTTAATGGGATTGGCATTGGAAGTAATTAAATGAAAATCGTGTCAATGTGAATCAATTTTGACTCATTTCACTCCAGAGATTCTTTTGAAATATTTCTCTTAATCAAAAAAATTACGTGTATACTTAATTATAATGTACTCGTTTACTTTTTACTAAAATATTCTTCGAATAAATATTTTCGTTTTCATATACTTACATATATTTTATATTCTTTACTTTTCGCAGATATTCAAGTATTTTCATAAAAATAGCACACATGATTTCTGCAATACGTACTCTTGCAGGGAGTTTTAAATAATTTATAATTTATTGTATTCATTTAAAGCGTAAATATGATATCGTTAACAAAAACACTAAAATGTTTTGTTTACAGTTGCAACTAAGCGATATGATAATTGTTCTTCCTACAATTTATACATCATAGATGATTACACATAACTTTTTTCTTTATGCATATAATATCACATGCCGCAAAAGAGGTTTCGATCGATTGGCAACCGGTATATGGATTATAATGGACATACTAGAAGTTATTTTTGACGGAATTTTTTGGCATGATACGAAAGCAATTTGTCAGCAATTAAAGTGTTCCATCAATAAACCTCGAGCCGAGTATTTATGTTAAATGAACTGTATTACTATTACTGTCCGTCATCAGTCATCAAGTGAGTGTCGTTAATTGGTTAGTTGGCAAGCGTAAGTAGATAATCTAATAATCTAATATCAGGTATCGAGGAATATCATATTCTACATTTATTATCCTCTCTTGTCGTTCTTTGCTTGAATATTAAGGAAAGGAAGGATAATATTAGGTGGATGCGAAAGCTCTATCGTGTTCTGTATTATCTATAAACAGTAGGTTCTCTTTTTATATAAATTCTTTTGCTTTAGTAATGCATAAAAAATGGTGACTTTTATTCCTTTTATTTTTATAATTGAAGTTTATAATACATCATTGTATTAATCCGTTATTAATCGTCTACCGTATTGATCTAGTATTATTACCATTTTCTTTAAATAAGGACAATTGATTTTGAAACATTCAAGATTTAAAATTTTAAATAGTTCTTGTACAATTCTTAGTTTAAATAGTTCTTTAATTCTAAATGGTCCCTTTTTATCTGAGATGGATGTTCAGGATATAACTAACCTTGAAAATTAAGAGTTTCTTTATGAGAACGATAAAATCACTTTGTGTAAGTAAACAACGACAACATACCTACTCCGTAAACGGAAAATATATTGTTCATAACTAACAGCTATTGTTGTATGTCCGTTTTGAAACTTATACAGCGTAAGGTATCAAAAATAGGTGCTCATTTCATTTCATTGTCAGTCATGATTTTTCGAGAAATCAAATATGCCTTCTAAAAATTATATTATATTCGATAGTATAAAGTTAACCATTTTGATTGATTATTATCGGCTATCGGTCTATATTCGTAAAAAATATCAGAAAATGTTTGAAGGAAACAAACATATGCCGGTACTACTTTTTGGAGTTAATATGTGCTATATATTTAAGAAAGATTAAAATTATTTACATTATATTTATAATGTAAAAATAATGTGAAAATAATGCAAAAATATTTGTTAAGTGTATAGTAATGAAGTTACAAATGAAAGAATATGCTGACAATGATTTTTTTCTTTTCGTTCTGGAAATATTTTATTTGAAAATCGAACAATAGCCGAATACTTACAAATGAGAAACAAGTTAAATGGATTAAATTAAGTCTAAAGATAAACAGTTCTTTACAAAAGGTATTAATCAATTATGGTTCTATGGATATTCTTTTTAAAGAGCCACAATTAAATAGCTAAATATTTACAAGCGAGAAATAAATAAAACGGATTAAATGTTAAATTAGGCTCAAGGATCAACGACTTCGTGCAAAAGTTTAATTACTTGAGAAGCACATATTGAGAAATACATATATGGAGAAAAAATTATAAAATTAAATGGACAATTTGTAGACACATGGAAAATAAAAGAAAATATCTAAAGTGCATGTTATATTATTATTATGTATGTGTATAGTAGAACAAATGTGTCACAATATTGCAAATGATATGTTATGAATGCTTATGAAAAAAACATATTACATCCTATTACGTCAGTAAGGTATCTTTCATCGGTATAAACAAATGGAATTATAATTTTTAATGTGACATTTTATATTCGATACAATATCCCAAAAGGTTGTACAATACGTATCGATTTCAATGTGTATGCATGGGATGGGATCACTCTTTCGTTTCGATGAATACTACAAGCAATGAAGGAAGGAAACTTTCCATTCTCTAGAGTCTGGAAAAGTACCGAAATATGACATAAATATAACAGAGGACGCGAGGTGTTTGTGCCAATATTACTCTCAATAAACGCAAAGGGTGCTTCAATTCGTAGCAAAGTGACATAAAAATATCTTGATATGTTTTTACCGGAAAATTCATTTGTACAGGATCTATGTACAAAAGGTAAATATAAAAGTCACCATAGCGGGATTCTACACCTCCGAATTGATGGAGATTTATAAAACAAAATTGACCTTGACCTTGAAATTCAAGATCTTTTTTCAAGGATTTTTTTTACTGCATCGTATGCTACTCATTATGGGGATAAAAAGTCGCAACTCAACCGTTCGCTTAGGAAACGATGTTGAAATTTCATTAATTCTACACACATGTGTATATATAATATATGTATCATTGTACATATATTGCACATATATTGTATATAAAACTGATTTTACTTATAACATATATATATTTCTCAGTCATTGAAGGTAGCATTGAAGCCACTGAGAATTATTCTTGATTTTTACACTTACATTAGTCTTTATACAGCCTATACAGTTTTGCTTACTTCGATTGCTAATTACAGAGAAATATTCGCGGAATAAACATTATATTTTCCAATATAAAATTTATATCTTTACAAGAATACTAACACTTTTATAGAACTTTCAAACAATATCAATCTAAATATTTTAAAGAATATTCTATTCAATAAATCAATCAATAATAACCTAATATAGATAATTGGTATAGTTTGACAGTGGGAATGTACGAACAATATTGTAACTTTTAATGGAAATCTTGATAAACGATAATACCTAAAAGGATAATTTCCAGAAGTGAAAAACTTTCAATAGAACAATAATAATCTTCAACTGAGTGTACAAGCCAAATACCTACAAAAGAACTTAAACCGCCAATAATTCCGTTCTGTAACTGATAAAGCGGGCTCTATGGTCTATGTATCAGATAGCAACAATTTTTACTTTGGTAATATTTGGTTTGCTAAATATTCATCATGAAGTAAGTATGTAATGGTATCTGATAACGATAACCTATATACAAATATGCATTATTTAACTAGTCTTTAAATAAGGTAACGCACGATATTACCTTCTTTTTTTTTTTAATTTAATCTATAAATTTCTCAACATATTGTCCATAATCCTACGTAACAAGCTCTCTTTTAATATTTCTTAATACCATTATAGATACAAGCATTAATGAATTAATAACCAGCTCCCAAGAAACAAATGGCTTTGTTTCATCAGTTCATACGTACATCATAAGAAAATGTTATGAATAGTAGTAAATTCTATAAGGAAAATTTTATAATAGTGTCTATAAAAGTTTTATTAGTTTTTTCCACTTTTAAATTCATAGAGTTGTTTGTTATAGCCTCTGAATGGCCCATAATCAGTTACTGGTTAAATATTCTGACCTATTTAATTTTGTTTTATATTTCTATTAGACTAAAGTTATCTTAATTTCCACTTTCCACACATTACAGAAATATCTTCTGTTTTCATTTCAATCTAGCTTAACATTCCTATCAAAGAGCACACGCATCAAAGATAGAAGGACGATAAAAAATATGAAATCCATTGTGCTTTATTGTTTCAAAACATCGGTAGAACAATAGACCAATTAATAAAGAAATGCGCGTCCGAGAAATATCTAATCACGCGGTCAGCGCTGGATGATAAATCCACGTTGGTAAATCATGCGATTCTTGCACAAATCGCGGGAAAATTACGACTGGTGATCCGCCATCAACCACGTGACAAACGCTGAAAGCACGTGCCCCGCATCAATTATGCTTGAAAACGAAGTCGAAACCAGTGAACAGAGTCCCATCCCGAGAAGGAATTCCACGGAAAGTGACTCGCTTCTTTTTGAATACAAATACATGAGCGATCGCATTGCGGCTCAGTTTCGCAACTGTGAAGAAAGAGATACAGAAAAAAAGATAATAAACGTGTTGCATTTAACTGGGAACGAAGTAAGAAAAATGAAACGTGCCATCGAGTTAATCGGTTCAGATGTAGAGTATAGCAGAGGAAAAGAGGATCTAGAACGATACTGAAACTCAATTGCCACGGTGCAACACGTGTAACGTAATTGATATTGCGAAGACAACATGGTTGACACCGATCTAAAGAATAAATAGAATGTATATATTTAATTTAATTTAATCAAAATTAATTTAATTTAATTTTTATCCCTTTTCGGCTTTATTTTCAAACCTTTGGTTCGGTGATGCGATATTTCCGTTCTCCATTTGAAGCAGAATAAATTAATTAAAAGGCATTACAGATTGTCCATCTGAAGATCACAGGAAATATATTACTTAAACGCGATAAGATAATTTTTTTATTTTAGTGCTATCCAATATCTAGAAAGAAATATGTACTTAATAGGTATAACATATGTAGTTGAAAAGGTAAATAATTTATGGAAACCAACAAATTAAAAAATGGTTGATAAATTCATAAGACTTTGTAAAGAATCAAGAACATTAGAATTCATATTTTTTAAATGTACAGGAGAATAGAAAAATACAAATCAATGTAATGTAAAAACCAAATAGAAGATCTTTTGGTTTATTTAAAAATTGTTATACCATTTTAAATGTGCAAATAATAAAATTGTTTAAAGAGCGCTGTCTCGATTGGCTAGATCTCGGATTCGTGACCGAAGGTTCGCGATTTCCAGTCTCGATCGATTTTCGACCGGAATCTCTGCAGCTCGATTTATTAGTGCTGTACATTGTATATATTATAGCATTATGTACGTACTGTGCTTATTTCAACGCGGTACGTAAATTTGAATCTATTGGTTCGGAATCCATCTAAAACCATAGATCACGTTTACAGTCACAAAAACCCATTGTACCAAAACCAGTCGCTAATAACACCGAGAGTTGATGCGACTTAAAATGCATATATATCGACATGTAACATAAATGTAACATATATATATTAACAATTATATATATATATAATATATAATTATATATAATATATAATAATATATATATATATAATATAATATATAATAATAATTTATATATATTATATATATAATGTAATATAATGTAATATATAATATAATAACATTATATATATATATATAATGTTCTTCTTCTGTATTCATTTATAACTATCACAAGTTTGAATTCAGTAAAATATGAAAATAGGAATATAATTTGTTTATTCTATTGAATAAAAGTGTTATTTAATGTAATAAAGTAGGGACCGCTTATCGAGAGTGTACACATACACATGTATAAACATAGGAATATGAATTACCACTTTCAATAGACGAATAATCATCGCAAATATTCATAAATAAAATTCATGTTTCATAATAAATCAACTATTCAAATACATATAGTTATTCAAGATACAGTGACAAATTACACCAATGAATAATAAAAAGTATTGAATACAAAAATAAAACAAACGATTGATAGGAGCGTTTCATAGGTACTAAATTGCTTGGTTTACGATGAGATCTCGGGTGAGTTAGAATAACTCATAATAACAATAAACATGTTAAACAACTTTTAGACCAGCGAAGTATACGAAATGTAAGAGAGCCGAGGATTACAACAGGTTTACTTAGAACTTTTGCTTATATGTGCATCTGACTCCATCTTTGGCACCTTCACGACAAGAATCCTGGAAAATATATATATTGTACAAGACAAAAGTCGAAAGAGATGAAGAGAGAAAGAGATACATTACAAAATCGGAGTAAAGACGGAGATTACTCATGAGATTTCCTAATCGTTCTTCCGTAACGATTAGCATTAATAAAATTAAGAAATTGCAATATACAAATTCAATTACTTTATTTTATTTTATTACCATAGAATTTTTCTAGGATAGAATAGAAAATTTTTGAAAATATTGTACATTTACACTATCAAGGAAAATTACATAAATAAGTTCCTACGCAAATTAATTACGAAATTCTAATGTCTGTCTACTGAAAAATAGATTATTAATTCTTTATACTTCGATCTTTGCTTCCACAGAAAAAAGGAAATTATAATTAATTACAGTTTTTTGTTTATTAAGTTCACAAGCTGATAATAATTGTAAATAGACTGATTTTGTTATGCATTTATGGGAGATCCAATCCTTTAGAAAACTTACAAATTTTTTTCCCAATTTATCAGTGAAGATAATACAATTTTTTTTATAATAAAGAAACAAATAAAGGAAGTTTGTAAAATATATAGATATTTTAGTATATAAGAGATGCAG
This sequence comes from Bombus cullumanus, assembly GCA_014737535.1. NCBI lineage: Eukaryota > Metazoa > Arthropoda > Insecta > Hymenoptera > Apidae > Bombus > Bombus cullumanus. Next base: position 2,997,610 of record JACXIX010000021.1, on the reverse strand, counting down.
AACTCTTGAATCAATAGAATAGAAACAGATAACTACAACAAAATAATCAGCCACATTAAAAAAATCATGTGCATTCAGTTAAGTGGTTAAATAAATGTACAAAATTTTCAAAGTAAAGTTATAATATTTAGAGGGGGAAACAAATTTCTATTCAGGTTCTATTTCTTTAATTGCATGAATTTATATAAAAATATGCAGTCTATTTATAAATAAATTATGTAATATAATGCAATTCCAATAATATATGTATATATATATAGATAAGTACTAACGATCGTATAAAATAAGACTCAAAAAGGTATGAATAATAAGCATGTAAACTTCGGGTCATACGTTAGACAATAATATGACATTGTACAGTATTACAAATTAAAAACGCCAGACGCTTTTTCATTCTCGTGGAGGGAAAAGAAGAACAAACGAAGAATTTACTGTCAACTCGAGCAACCGTCCACAACTGCCCTCGATCACGTTATATTTCCTGAGAAGAATCGTTGCCAAGGGCTTTTGCAAATAATGCATCGCTAACAATTATGAATTGCTACAACAAAGAGAAGTACATATTGCGAAGATATGGATGACGATGACGGCAATGGCAAGTGGCAAGCCACCTTGGCAAGTCGGTCGGTAAAGACGGTATATCCCCTTCGTGTCGCGTCGCCGCGATGTCTGCAGCAGCGGAATATAGTTACCACACACTATACACCACCTCTTCTACTATTTTGTTACTCATCGTTACAATTTAGAATTTAGAACAAGACGATTTACTTCGGCCAAATAAAGCGAGAAATACGCTGGCACTAACGTATTCAACAGAGACGGATGTATGTATATATAATATAATATAAAATAATCATATCATAAAAGTCATAGACGTAAGTATTCGAATACTAACGAATTAATGGTAACAATAAATGTATGTATTAGATTGATCGGGAAACTCTGTCATTCTTCTTTCCTCTTTTCTTCTTTCTTTCTTTAACGACATTGTTGACATGGAAAGGCGGATACTTATTTCCATAATTTTTTTTAACAACTCTTTTTATTTTTCATTTTTTCGTAAAAATATCACAAAACTGCTCTAGATATCTAGATATAGATTTATTCGAAATTTATGCAGAAATTTTTAATATTAAAGCTTCGAATGTACTTATACACTCTGCACATTCTTTAAATTTAAACTTCTTTATGTACATTCTGTACATTTTAAATTTAAATTGTTTAGCATTACTTGTTCGATATTCATCAATCACAGCATCTATCTAATAATAATAGCGAAAAGGAAAGTAGTTAATTGTCTTAAATTAAGTTTGCAATAATTCTTATAGAACCGAATATTTCTGGATTGTGAGAAGAAAATACTGTTTTTTATCTTAGTAAAATACACTAAATCTTAGTGTATCTTAAAATTAGTGCTCTAATGTGATATATAAAAAGAAAGAAATATATTTATTGTTTAATAACCTGTTGAAATATCCTGCATGAGTATATATAACATTGTAAAAGGATTAAATCCCTGATTTAGCACTCAGTACCCGTCGATTTTAGATATCACCATGTACTTAAAATGATTTGGATAATATTCGTATCGATCTAAAAGAACAGTTTCCGTCTAACTCATAATTGAAAAATTACACAAGCCGACAATAAACAATTTTCCAAACAAACTTTTCACAAGCTTTGATCAATATGAATTCGACAATGACATTATTTATTGGATATTATGTTTTAAAAATCTATTTTATCGTATCATAACATATTACAATGCATAGTTGTAAGGGTCAAAAGGAAAAATATTGCTTTTTAAATATTATCCTGTCGAAGAAGACCAAAAACTCGAATACTTTTGAGTGGTAATATATGTATGTATAATGTGATAACTTTGTTTTTTTAATAAAAGTTAAAAGTATAATCATCGAACAATTTCCTAGTATCAACGTTTCCATTCAATTACAAAGAATACGAGATTTGATTTTAAAAATGCAGTAACGATAATATATATCATTCAGAAATGATAACGCAAAACATGATAAGAGTGGAAATGCAACTTGCAAAAAGTAGTTAAATGTACTGACATATACAATATATATTTTTCAGAAGATGCGTATTTATAAAATTCTGTATTGCAACTCGCAATTTGCAACTGTACGATTAGAGACATTTTAAAATGATTACACGTGTTGGATTTGACTATTCACATCTATTGAATGATGGAAGTTAGAATATATTATGTACATAACAACAATTGAAATATTTACTAATTAATCTGCAAATTAGTATTATAATATATATATAATAGCAATATCATATTGTATAATCTTTTTTTTTTCATCAATCGAACGAGAAAAAGTGAACTCTCTGACGTCACAGACCGAGCAGACAGACACGGTTTAGACCTCTGCGGGACACGGGGCTCAAATCTCCACCATTTTACCCTAGTATGCTGTTTCTTGACGGAAAACTTCTTATTTCGTATTATGGGTTTCGGGTAACCCAGCCTCAGCCTGCAATCTACAATGTAGAGTCTAGGATCTAGAACGGCCTGGGTTCGAATTCGTCTCATATCATGAGATTTCTTTTCATTTGTTTCCAATTTTATTTAAGGAAAATAATAATTTCGTATCGTATCGTTTACGTAATACAATAATTGTTTAATCATAAATATATCGTGTTTGGGTTTATTTTTATTAGTGTAATCTAGGAAATCCAGTATTTTTATTAACATCCAATAAAAATATTGTAATTATTACTGACGGATGACTCCTTGAACGCCTGACATTATCCCTTTGATCTGGTGCCAACTGCTTACTGCTTACGCATGTCATCTATCGTTGATCATGCCATCTTCTAATTGTAAGAGGATCATGCAACATTGTTTCTGAAAGGGCACTACGCCTAATTTCTCTTCTATTGCCACTATTTCGTCCTAGAGTCTAGATTTTTCTAGGGACCAGAGACTAGGGACTTCATTTTTGCTCAGTTAAACTTATAGATCAGTCAAGCTAGGTGCGTCATACGGCACGTACTATTCGATAAGAAATACACTGTTGAATACATTCCTAATGTAAGTCAAGCGATGACGTATTGTTGTATCGCATATAACATTTAGACTGACACACTTCCATGATTACAAAATACGTGTTTTTGTTACTTTATGCGTGACAAAAGAATTATTTGATAGATATGATTTTCTTCGGAAATGAAGCAAAAGTAATAGAGAAAAATTATAAAAACCTCTATAAAATACGGAACTTCTTACGTTAGTTTATTTAAATATGTATTTTTCATATCTTCATTTTTTTGTTTAACGAAACCTGTTCTACGAAAATTTTATAGTTTTATTTCTGACGATGATGTAACTGTTTTTAAATATAACATTCATCACTATGATGAAATTTGTTTCATTTTATATAATATCGTTGAAAAGAAATAGAACTCATCCAACTTTTTATGTAATGGAGTTAGTTGATAATAAATATATTGACAAGTTGTATGTGTATAATATGTTGGTAAGTAACAATATTAATAAATATAAACATATAAAAAATGATATTTCGGTTAATAAAATTAAATACAATATCCCATATTTTAATCTACTAAAACGAAAAAATGTATTCATAAAAATAAAATATATGAGGTTACGAGTTATTAAACATGTCTAGATAATTATATACTATTTTATATTGCTATATATATATTATATATTAAATATTGAATTATATATTAAAGATATGAAAAATGTAATGTTTCACAATTAAGATATAAAAATTACTTGTTATCAGAAATCTCTCTAGCTTCGTTTAACTAACAGAAGAAAAAGGTAGATATCTATATCATAGAACTGCACAATCTATCCGGTCTTAATGCAGAAATAGTTTTTGCAAATATGTACATACATATATTATTTCTTATGTCATTTGTAATGTCTATTCTATCTAAGTATTTCATCATTAAACATCTCTAATAGTATAGACATACATACATGTGTTACCCGTAAATGTGTGTAGATATACTACACATACATATGTTTCAAACAATTGCATACATAGAGAGGCATCAATCTGTACTACCATATATATGAAACGACAGAATTTTCTTTTCTTTCTGAATTTTCTTTTGTGAGGCAAATTTAATTGACTATAGTTGAAACTATTTATCTTCAACTTGGACAAATATAGATTCGATTGCATCCCGATTTTGACAACTTTTAAAACTGATCATTATAATTATAATATTTCATCGCTTTTGATCGCTTCATGTTATAACATTTTATATAATATGAAAAAGAGATAGGGATACAAGGAAATAATCAAAATAATATTATGTAACAATTAATAAAACACTGCAACTTAAATAAATTTTAGTTCGAAATAACACAAGTTATTTGAATATTTTCTTAACGATACATCTTTTCTTATATTTATTTTCTGACAGATAAAACTAATCGAAATATTGCATTATATAAAATTTGTCAGCCATTTTCATATATACTGACTAAAACAGCTAGAACATTACTAACAATGAATACTAATGAATGAGTACTGATATAGTAGTTACATTAATTATAAGTACTACAGTATGAAATATTCTACAACATTAAACACTAAAACTTCTTTGTATATATTCAGCTTTAAACCTAATATTCAGCCCCTAATCAGAGGATCCTTTAACTCGAAATTTCTATAATCATATAAATAGACTGCAGATTTATATGCATTTATGAGAAACTGAAAGCTGCAGAACGCACGAAATGCACATAATACTCAAAAATATATAAAATATACTCATTAATGAGTGAAACAAATTTTTGCCTACAGCATAGAGTACATGGAATATAGGATGCATTTCTGCTGTTCCTAAAAAAGTGTTGATAAAAAACTAATTTGCATAAATATCTACAGCATAATCATGAAATTGAAAGTTGTAAAGATGAGTCAATTTGAAATAGGCCGATTTAAAATTCTTCTAAATATAGCTATGATATAATTTATTCACGGCAGAAATAGAGAAAATGCGGGATCCCTAAATAAAGAAATTATTATGTCTAAAATATCCGAGTTAACAGATTGAATTGAAAAACATCCATAAGAAGCATCGCTGTATTAAACAAAGTCAAAATATTCTTTTCATCTCCATGACTTAATTTGATTCATTCCCACCGTTACATGATCTAGAATCTAAAATCTAGATTTTGTATAGCACAGAAAATGCCTCGATTGTATCCAGCAATTTGTAAGTCACTCGGCAATACTCTATTTCCAATTTAGCGTAACGTTAATCAAACAACTCTGCTATATATATATAGGTAAATGCTGTTTAATGAATAATGCTAATAATGAAAGAGAGGAAAAGATCGGATGACGAGCGATATACGATAGTGAGATGAAAACGAATCCAATTTAATTTAAGTTAAAAGCGACACGAATGTGACGAACGCGTTTCTGTCTATACATGGCAGAGCAGACAGTGTCACGTGCATCATCATCACCCAATATAATATAGCTGACGTTCATCTTTCTTCTGCAAAAATACCAACTAATTAACCATCGTGTCTGCTCGACCTTGCAATTAATCGTACTGTTGCGCATGGCTACGTGTTCGCTTCCGGCGTAATCCTTGATATATTGCCAATAGAGTTCTTAATTACACACAACCACACCAAATTACGATTTCCACGAGAAATGTAGAGTAAGTGTGCCGTCAAATTATGTTCCAATGCACCTTGCCCAGTAATATGCCGAGTAATTGTTTGAAATGTAATTAGGAAATCGACTAACTCGAATAACTTTCCCGGTACTTTGTACACTTTACAGTTTATACAGTCCGGAAAGTTGCAATAAGCTAAGTAAATTAATTGTTGAATGAGAGCACCCTTATTATTCCATAATTTCAGTTTTCGGATTGATCAAATTGTTGGAGACATTTCAGTAGATTAATACGAGTTAGAATACACTATAGTTGAAAGTAGTTAACAATTATTTTTTTTTTCTATTTGATTTACATATATACCATATTATATATACAATTTTAAGAGAAAAGGCTGTAGTGTAGTATAAGGTATAAAAGTTTTGACGTTTCAAAAATAGACGAGTTTAAATTTCAGATTTTTCGTTCATATATAAACTTGGTTATATCTATCAACAAATATGTTTACCGTAAACAACTGCTATGTATTTACATAACTTAAATACGTAACAAACCAGAATTTGCTGTGCAATATACATATATATAGTAGAGAAAAAAAGTTTAAGACAACTACCTTCCTGATACATTATCACACCATATTATAAATACTAAATAACCAACAGTTTGAAGTTGTCCTTACGATTACATGTACACTCACACTCTATCTACGAACGATCATGAGACTTACAAAACACGAACAATACTTGACAAGATGAGTATGAAACGATTCGATACCGTATTTGCTGCTGACATTAATTTAAGGTGAACATTCAAACACAGTAGTGCTTCAAATTAATCGAACAACAATAAGTCTATTTAACATGATATATTAAATTTATAATAATAATTGCCAAATTTAAATGAAAATCGTGGATACAGCTAGCAATCTACACCCAAAGGATATATAAATTGTAACATCGCTACGCAAGAAAAGAAAGACATTTGCTGAAATATAGCAAACATTGTTGGAAGATCTGAGACAGTTTGTAAGCAAGTATGATATCTATAAATGTAGAAAAATATGCTTGCTATTGGGATCAATTAAAAGACTACAGTAAAGATAGGCTACTGCATCCACCTCTTATCCAAAAAGGATCATTTTCGAACTGTCACTGATTTCTAAAATGAAATTTGTGCTAAAAATAATCTGAACATTTGACTAAAAGCCGTTCGGAAGTATCTTCATAATTTTGGCCCCAAAGGACGCGTATTTCAGAAGAACACTCAGTTGCAAAAATCGAAAGCTAGGAATTGCGTTCATTGAAGCACACAAGCACTGGACATTGCAAGATTTGGAAGAAGTATTAGTTTCTGATAAATCGAATATTAAAAGGGTGTAATAAAGTGAAATTCGAACAATTTTATTACATTAATAACAATTTTTACATTATCTGAGCAATTCAAGTAATATCGAACAATTGCAGACTATTGGTCATTTATTATCTATAATATAGCGCAATAATTTATCTAAAAGTAGTCGCATTAAACTTTTATCCGCTGCTACATGTATGTATTCAAATTTCGAATGTTTTAACTGCTCTGATCGTTTTGTTAGTGATATTTATTGGTATATAAATATTAATTCTAGGTTTGTCTTTGAACATAAAGCATATAAAAAGGGACATTGTTTCATATCGCTGCATATTTCTTTAAAATAATGAAAGAAGAATACACACAGATATCAAAACAAAATATTGCTATAATTTGAAAAAAGAATGCATGAAATTAGTAATGGCATACCTATTACTAACAATATTCTCCGAAGAAAAACAAAGAATTAACATATGAGCCTACTATTTTTGTTTCGCCGAATGTTCTTATGAATAAACTGTAAATTGTCTCGAGGAAAGTAAAAGAAAAGGAAGGAAGGAAAATATTCCTGCAGTATGGCAAACTATGTAACACAAATATAAAATATAAATTAGTAATACTGAAAAATGAATTATATATACAAGATTAGGATTCTAACTTTCTGGAATGGGATATAGAGAGTTACAAAATATACCTCACCCAATCCAATTAAAACGAAACGCAATCATCGGATTAAATACATAACTTGAGAATCATGAGAATCCGTAGAGAAGACACCGACCTGTGTTCAATTTGTTCTATCAGATCCAACACAAATGAATTCGGATTTGTCATATATGAAAAGACAATAACAAACATATAAAATTGAATAGAAACATCGATGTACGTACATAGATAGGAACATTCGTTTCATCATACCGGATACAAGAACCACCGGCTTTCTCAAATCCAATACAAACACATCGGACAATCAGTCTCAATATACACACTGCGAAAAGCATTAATCCCAATAGAGACACCACATCGATCACCCGATAGATATTCTACCAAATTCACCAGTCTCGATACAGCCACCATTCGACCTATCATACCCAATACAGGATACAGATACGAGCAACTCCCACAGATTTGATACGCACGCAATCCAACTCATCGAATTTATTTTATGTTCATTTTGTATACGGTTGCATTTTGTAGAAGGGTCATTCCCATTGCTTTTTGTGGCAGTGGCCTTTTCGACACGGCGAATGCTGTATTGAGTTGTAGTCAGAGATTAACCGGACGTTTTAAAATAGCGACAGTAAATACGAAATATAGACTACTTTTTTTAAAGTATATTTCTTACATCAGCAACCTGGGATCTCGAATGCTAACTGACCAGGAATACCATAGAGCATAGCGTCAGTGAAACTATGATGTATGAGTGGTATAAATGTCTCGGAATACGGGACATGTTCCCCAAATCCTAATATAGCTCTGTTAAACCTGATAAGTTTAGAAATGCCTGCATGATACCTAGTAAAGTGGTAAATCCACTGGTAACTTTATCGTGCCTGATGGATCTAGTGTTTTTGTTATGTCTGTTGAATCGAATTGTATCTGTCTCGAATTTGACGGGCCCGATGGTATCCATAGCGACCATAACGCGTTGAATGGATTTAATATTTATGTCAAGTATGATTAATGTAACCCTCTGTTACTGTAATAAAATGATGAACCATTTAGTATGAGTAATCTAGAAAAGTAAAGTATCTCTAACAACAAATATAAATGATTATCTTTGCAGTAAGAAACAGATATCGAATTGCACACTTCTTTTCATCACCATTAGATTTTTCACAGATGTAAATGAACCGTTTTATAGAAGCAAAAATGGATATACACGCAACTACCAACGATATCACAAATATTTAAAAAATAGGACGATGACGTGTAGGTGATCGTTACTAACCTAAATTGAAGTGTTACATTGGGAGTTGGGACAAATCCGATCTATTCAGGTAAAAGCACATCCACAAAGTACCTAAATAAATAATCTGTACAATCATTTGCATATCGATAGCAGAAGCAAGTATTGTATGAACGATCCAAATATAAATAATTCTCAATACTGTGACGATAACGAGAATACTGGTAAATTCTACATATCAGAAGAATAGCAAACTAAACAATCATTTTCATATTGTCATGAAATAAATGAAACTAATCATTTTCCTATTTCTTTCAAGATAATTTATATTAAATAATATGTAATCTAAACGAAAAAATAACTTATCTACGAGGGTAAATTCCAAATAAAATACGTGAGAGATAAAAACAGTGAGATCTAATCGGAACATTGAAAAAATAATAGTGAATTCGTTCCAGTTTTTAATCGTTTAATTAACTAATTACCTGAACTGATTAAGGATCACGGGAAAAATATAAATAAACTTTCATATGTTTACTCAGAGAACAGAACATCTATTAAAATAACAAATATTTGGTTGTTACATAATTCAAAAACATAAAATAATTTCTATAACTAAAAACAAGGTACTTAATCATACTGTTACAAATATTTCAACCTTTCTCAGAATTTTATAAAATTTACTTAATCAAATAAAATATATGTGAATTGAAGAGGAAACAGATATTAACGGAAAAGATATTAATTGTACATCCTAAAAATTCCCTCTTATAGAAACAATGTTCAAAATTAAAATTTAAATATATAAATTAATTGAAAATGCTAGAAATACCTTATACCAAATATTATAAATTCATATTCGCCGCATAATATTCTTTTAAAATATTACTTTACACAATACATATGTTCTAACGAGAATTTTTTTATTGATATTCTACTCTCATTATAGTAACAAACGATGAAGATTTGTAATATTTTAAGAAAAACGTTAAAGAAATACAATTGGGCTGAATATAACCGGAAAAGGTAGCAATTAAATTATATATAATTTAATTATATATAATTTAATTATAATTATATTATAATTTAATTATAATTATATTATAATTTAATTATATATAATTTAATTTTATTATATTTTATGTTCCCACCCAAGAATAAGAAAAGGCGTTATCCATATATGTTATTTATGTGAATATATTAACGGTAATTAGCGCGGATAATTAATAGACGGACAGATAAACAGCAACGTTCGACATCATCATATTTATGCGAACAGTTAATTATACATTTTTATGAAAATATTTACACACGATCGAGCATATAATAGCTCATAAAAAGAAAGTTACAATCGATTTTATTTTGGGAAATAATAGTTAAATCCAATAATACGATCTATTGTAGATAACTTCTCTTATCATTTTTCGCTGTTACTTGCTATTGCATCTAATTTTAATATTTGAAATATAGTTACTCACGAAAATATTAACTTACTTTCCATAGGAAACTTTTATGAATGTATTATATTATGTGCATTATACGAAACTTTTTAATGTTTCATTAATGGAATAAGATCTGGATGGAATTGGAATGAGACACGATTATCGTGATTATATTGGTAAAATTTGAAACCAATCCAATAATGTATACGTAGAAGTGACAAAACATTCATTGTAAACATACATTTAATAAAAAAAATTAATATACTACATGAGTCTTAAACACATAATTAATAGTAAAAATGGTCTCTCTAAATATCATGACTTACTACAATAAATACTCTACCAAATACTCTAGTGAATAATTGACTATTTAAATAGTAATCTTTACGAAGTGTACTTGTATGTTCGCAATAAATTAATGAATATCTTATACCTTCTATACACATTATCAGATTTATTTCAAACGTTACTAATATAATCATGATAGTCATATCTCATTACAGCGCTAATAAAACATCATAAAGTTTCGTATAACATTTGTAATATACCTATGTATATATTTATAAAAAGTTTCTATAGGGTGTCCGAATACTTTCGCGAACCACTATACATATGTGATTTTAATACATCATTGAAACCATAAGAATTGAAAAGATATGTATCACACGATTAACATGGACAAGTATATATGTACATAGATATATATACAGAGTGATCCGCGTAAATGACATTAAATTGATTAGTTGAAGATATATTTTAACTTTGATCTTGTAAAAATAATCGTATGAAAAACAAACAGATACATATAGATATAAACACACAAGTGTACTGCTACTGCGATATATCTTTCTTTGTTTTTCATACGAGAAGTTTTACGAAATAAAAGTTTAAATATCTTGTAAACTAATCAATTTCGATATATTTGATTATTAAGTAAAAGATATTCATTTTTTATATGTGAAAAATAAAAAGATCGCTTGGCATCGATTGCTATATAGAAACATTTATAATTCACTTTAGAAAAATAAAGGTAAACGTAAAATCTTCAAAACACAATCGGAACCTTTTCATTTTGCCTAATGACATATCTTTTATTTTCTATCATTTTAGAGCTACATATGTGTATGTAGTTTTACCAAATTGCACAGAACACTCTGTATAATATAGTAAATATTTCATTAAAAGTTCGACGTTAAATTTTGTATATACGTAATACATTAAGAAAGAAAAGGATCCTGTTTAATACTTCAAAAACTCATAATGTTCATTAGAAAGAACAAAGACTAATTAATTAATCGATATGATAATTTCAATCTAAAATGGAAGCTTAATGCTTTCCATTTTCTTGTAAGAAAATTTAATGAGATTGATTTGTTCATACATAACAATCCAATTGAATTACAGCAATGAACAGAAATTATGCGTAATACATAATAGGAACAAAAATAAAATGAATAGATTCTTTACAAACATATATATACATACGTATAGTATATCATGTACATGTACTAGTAGTCATGTACTGACTATCAGAGATTTTGCATAAATGATATAAATGATAGATTTGTGAGAAAAATATTAAGGGACAGAAGTTTACTACTGTTTATATCGTATAATACGTTACGGTAACTTTTAATTTATGTTGAGTTTCTCATAATAAAGAAATCATGGATGACCTAACTAAATTTTTTTCAATTTGTCATAGTCTTTTTTATAATAAGGAAACCACAGTAACGAAATTAAGAAATTAAATTACAAAATTTTTACCGAAAAATTGTTAATATTCGAACTGTTATAACCTGGTGAGAAAAAATCATATAACAATTCATTTGGTATCATTTTACTACGAAGCCCCTATTTTCATCTCGATAAGATGAATCATCTCGAAGATGCTTTTACGCTAACAAGCAGTATGAAAATATAAAGATGGTTTCCTTCCCCGAAGGTTTTATAGAACTAAACGCTTCTGAAAAATTTAAAAAATTTCTTCACGACTTACATCACCATGAAGAATGAAGATTGAAACCTCTCTTTTACAACAACTCCTTAAAAGTTTATGTACGATTTCTTGTTGCTGTTTTATTGTGTTTTAAATGAACAGTGTGATGCCGATATTAAAATAGCGAATAACGAACGTTACTCTCACACACACACACACACACACACACACATGAAATTACCAAAAAATGTATGCATGTATGTATGTACTTCCAAAAAATATTTTACTCCAAAAGAATTAATTACAAATTCTACATTGATTAAGCATTTTTTTATTCCTGTCGGCAAAAATAAAAGAAATTTTATTAGAATTGAGTTCCCTTAAATAATTCAAAATTTCCAAAAATTCATATTATTAAACAAATATATCGCAACAATCGATAATTGTACAATTATATAAAAAATATTGAAATGTAAACAGCAATTCAATATCATAACAGGTGCATATGTATATGTAGATATATATACATAGGTATGTGTATATACCTCAGCTATTATTACTTCCTGATTAGCCAAACCCAAAGAATACACGGTATATCTTACATAAGGTGTCTTGATTATTAAGGATTGTCTTTAGTTTGTCCAAAATGAAATTTTATCATACATTCTTACATGCTATAAAAATCATCTTAATTTCGTTTTTGTGTTTACATTACATTCTATCTTTACATTAATAAATAAATACTACCTTACTTTATTCCAGGAAAGCTTATTTTTCATATTGAAGAATATGCTTAATAATCGATTTACTAAGAATTAAATTGAAGAATTAATCAAAATATATAAACGATAAAAAAGCTAGTGTTACACAGAAAATATAAGTTGTTAGAAATACACGTTTCGTTAGCATTATGATATTTAAAATATGATAATGTGTAAAACAAAAAACAAATTTAAAAATTTTCAGAGAAAATGTTAAAATTAAGAAATGAAATAAGATTTCATATAAGATAATTTGTCTTAAATAGTTGTTTTATTTTCATGCCACTATGCATATATGCATTTACCTTGATACGATGCGTTGCACTGTCTAAAAATTTTTCGGCAGCGATGTCGTTTATTTGCGTAATAATCGTTTTCGTTATCGCTAGAAAATCGTCCTCCGATAAAGTTGGTTAGCCAGTAGCTACAAAATTGCTAATATAGAAAAGCGTTTCACTAATTATTTATGCACACACTGAATACATTTTTCACCACTGAACTCTATACATTAGTATAAACTGTCGATAAATAGATAATGCCGGCACAGTGTATTCTCTTTTTCTCTCGAGATCGAAACTATTAAGTACTGGAATCGAATAACCAAGCCGTTTTCAAAAACCGATTGTAAAATCAAACTTGACGTATTCTCTTGCTTGTCTCATCGATTAGAAATGAAAGTACTGCAGATTTCGATTTACGATAAGTACTTTGTACTGCTTGCATTGAGGTTAGGTTTTGCATTAAGTACAAGAATCATGTGAGCCATTAAATGACGTCTATAACAAACCCTATAATTCGCTAATCCACGTCAGCCGTACTTTTTTATCGTTTAATTGCACACACTTCCTTCCGGTTTCTTGCAATTTGGAACACGTATCGATATCAACAATTAATATGTTCAGTAATTAATACGATCCGAAAATTTAATAAATTGAATGATATTACAGCAGCTTAGAGTCAGACTATTTTATTCCTCTTTTTTAATTTTGTTTAATTGATCAGAGAAATTATGTTAGGTTTGCAGAAAAACATTTTGGATCATTCCCATCATCTATCAATACGACTAACGCAGAACGATGGTCACCACGCTGTCTTACCAAGGAAATCCACAAATTTCTTTCTTTGAGACACTTGGATCGTATCGACCGGCTTGTTTTGCGGAAATTTTCGTTGCACCAAGAAGGGCACACAAATACATATGTTGAATTTGATCAGTTGCAATGGCGAGGTTTCGTCTCGTTGTTTCTTCGCCACAGTGAATCACATTTACTACCTTTTCTCTCAAACAGAATGTGTACACTCGTGTAGTATCCGTAAAGAAAATTTTGATGTAATTGATACAATAAGTATCTGCCTCTTTTTCAACTTGTCATTCAACAATTCGATGGTACATCGAATGACACTTAACCTAAGCGCGTCGTAAAAATGCGAAGCGCACCACCGCCAAGTCGTATCGTGTCGTGTTGTGTGCACGATATTCGTCAGTTCTAACCTTGAAAATACAGGTTTCAACTTGTCGAACTGAAACTTTAACGGTAACTAACGAACGTCGTCAATTCTCGATATTGTTTTCACCGTAGAAAATAACTCGTCACCGAAAACTTTTCGCCAACTACTCCATTTTTGTGAATACAAGTTGTCGATCATACTCTTTACACCGGACGGATGAATAAACCACGAAATAAGGATATTTTAATCAGATAGCCGAGGCTATGGTGCCGCGTTGTAAGCCATAAAGCGGCCGGCACGCAAAAAACCGGTGGCAGTCTCAAGAACCGTACACCCCCGATTACACATCCTTCCTGGAGCCCTGGCAAGAGCCAACTGCTCGGCGCACTTGTATGCCAACATTCAAGGCGGTCTCACACAACTCACAAGTGACCAGCTGATCGAACAAACTACCTGGACGTTTATTACGCACACTAGTTTGATTACCTCCTACTCTGTATAAACATACTTATTTAAATTAAATGTAACTTATCTTGAATTTTAAATGCATATACTACTAAAAAAACAATCTATGCGATCAAAGAAATTAAACGGAAAAAGAGCAAACCAGAGAAGAAGAACAGCGATCGTATATCCCCCCCTGTCTTTAATATAATCACTACTTCATATGAGTTACCAAATTTTCAAGCGAGTTGAAAGAGGGCACCACTGACTGCAATCGTGTAGGGACACTTCAAACTCTGCCTTCAGATGGCTACTGGCACACCGACATGCGATACTTTCTCGCTAGTACTTTCAATCCTATCAGTTCCTATCATGTTCCTACGAATATAACTTATGAGCTTTCCCATCACTGCTTAAGTTACGACCCTGCAAGGTAAATTTTATTAATGAGTTTACTAATGATCATATAAACAGATCTGGACACTAGTTAGAGAAAATCGACCGAAAATTGAGTCGTATCTAGTTGTGACAAATCAACATGGACAGTAGGCAAAGATCGCGTTCTTGAGAGACAGACAGAAATGAATATAGTGTCTCTGTCTCTGACTGAAACATTCATAGTACGTCACACATGCGCAGAACGAGAACCTTGCATATCATGTTGATTTTTCACAGCTAGTCGCGACTCAATTTTCGGACGGTTTTCCCTAGACTTCGGTGTACGAGTGTCGAGATCTATTTGTATAAGCCACTCCGAAGGAAATGGAAAACACGATCATGTGGTACTGCAAGGTCGCACTGATCATTGATCACTGACTCAATGACCTGTATTGGAAGGAGAAAATAAACCAGTTAACCATTTACATTGATCCAATCTTACTTGATGAAAATAAAATTGCGCTTCCGCAATCACATCCAATCACCAATGCGGTCCTAAATACTATGTCCTCTTCTCCTTGGAAACGGCTCCACCTTTCCTCAATTATTGCACGGTCCTTATAGTCTCTATAGTTCCTGTATTTCCATGTCCATGACAGTCAGAACTTTTGAACCAATGAATTCCGTAACTTAAAATTTATATTTTGAAATTCTGTAGGTCGAGAACTACAAGATTGCAAATAAAACATATAATTTTTGGTACCTTAAAATAAAGTTCAACCAATTCAAGGGAATAAAAGACAATTTTTTAATTTGTGATTGAAAAATGTTTAATCGTCATTGACGTATCTTTGTAAATTATATTTTGTTCATAAGTAATATACTCTTTAATTGATTAATTGTGTGTAATGTCAAAGGACTTTAACATAATATATATATGCTAAATTATACATATATATAATTTTTACATAATAAATATGCTTTATGAAATCACCTTTACTAGAATAATTTTCGAACATATCAATTCACGTTTGTCATAAATAATGAGTAGAGAACGTTTAAATTTATTATAAAAATATTATCTTTTATTTAAATAAAATATAACATTTCTTATATTTTGTTAAAATAAATCATACTAAATGTGCACTTATGTAAACAAAAATTATGCTACACCTAGGCTTTAAGCTTCACTACATAAATAATATAGATACATACATAGATATCTTATTAACGCTTGGAAAATCTTTTATCAAAATTAGAAATTAGAAAAGAAGATTTGCTTCTATTTTTTCCATTTATTTCAATATTTTAAATTATGAATGAAAATTTTATGAAAACAATTACTATAATGATAATTTAATTATCATATTTTTAACAATTCTATGTCATTATTATGAATAAAAAAGTTAGAAAATTTCAAATGAATTAAAATATAAAATACTATCTTATAATTTTTACTGCATAAATAACAAAGTAGAATAAAATAAAGTAGAATCAGAGAGGAAATGAAAATGCTCATGCTTATGGACCTAGTTGTTCCCAGACTAATGCTGCACCATGTGACTAAGTGCTGAGTTTAATTGACATTAGCATGTACAAGAACCTAGAAAATTAGGGGTCTGCCCTGTTTGGTTGCATACTAGCATAGACAAGAACGTATTGAGTTTCATTCAAAATTCCATTGAGTTGTTCAAGAAACATTTAATTATACGGTTCTACGGAAAAGTTCATATCTACTATCCTATCCGCGATAGACAAGTATAAGAATGATAAAATCGTGTAATAATGAAACTAATTGTAAATTAAGAAAGAGAAATTAATTGTTTACTATATTTTTGAAAGATAACACATATAAAGCAGAGTTAGAAATAGTACAAACTGTTAGAATATAATAATTTGCCAACAAAAAATAAAGGAAATAAATAAATTTCTGCCGTTGAGAAAATCTAAACTGATCTTCGCCTTTCCCCTTGACTCTTGATACATGCATGCGCTTTTCTTTTTTATGTCTTCTCGAGTGCGGATCTTCTTTAGCTTTAACGAAAAGCTCTCCTTCAGAATAATTGAAGGAATTGATTCTTCAGAAACTATGGAATTCGGAACACGATTGTTTTGTAGGCTGACTTCACAGTGATTGATTGCGTTATCTTATGAATAAAAGAGTCAACGGGAAACAGCATTCTCGCCTTCTGCAACGAAGCGCCCTCTTCTCAGGCGAAGATGTCGGGATTCATCCTCTTCTTCTTGATTCGTCTTCCTCTTCTCATACGAATATATACTATTATGCATTTAATAGAAATAAAACTGGAACATTGTATTTTTTCCAAAAGTATTCACTAATATTTATCTCTGGAATAATAAAGCAGTGAAGTTGGTGTGAAATCATTAAAATTTATGTTTTACAAAATGTTATTTTTAACAACAAAAAAATTTGTTACCTCTACACCAATAAACCACGTTCACTTGCTGTTGTTGGTAGTGGTAGTGGTGATGTTGATGTGCTTCTTCGTCTTACCCTTCTTCTTTTTTCATCAGCTGTTTTTCTTCTTCAGCCTTTTCCTTCTATTCGTATTTTTTGTAGGATTTGCTTTGAACATTTCAGATAAAAAACGATTGGCACAGACACCCATATTTCTTAAAGTAGAGCGACATAATATTTTAAATTGGGATTGCCTGTTAAAAAAGTAGTACATATAGATAGTAATAGAAAGTAATATAGATAAGAAGATTAAGAAGAATACAAAAGACGAAAATAAAATGACAGTCGTGGCTCGAAGCTGAGATGAATTTAGAAGTTAGCAATTACATACAGGGTTATCCATTTAATTCAGAATCCACGCTCGCGAGAATATTGAGAATGGCAACATTGTACATGACACACAAAGGATATAACCTAACAAACACGCTGGGGGTAGCCATCCACGTGATAATCTAACAGCTAAAAAATTCTACCAAATGTCCAAATTGGACAAATTGTGAATGCGAAATATTAAATAAAAAAGAAAAAATGTACATGTACACATACTATTGCAATCAAATATTGCGAGTCATCTATGAACAATCGAATAGTGATTAAATCTGTCATTTAAACATACGTTCGGCTTCTTATCATCCTATCATAAACAATTTCCGTCGTTTGCCAACTAGTTCGAACGGACTCAGGCACCGCAGTATGAGAATTAAATTAATATACTTTTTATTTTATTATCATATTATTTGTTAAATGGTATCAACATTACGTCAGAAAGCTGTAAATTCTTACATACATACGTGGAATAGCGTATTCGTAATGGACACGTGTTCATTCACTCTTAACATCTGTCGCTTCCATTACTATATGTGTTGTACATATGTATGTACATATAATAACAATTAAAACGAAAGAGAAATTTGATTTTTCGTAAGATACTCTTAGCAATTCCTCATAAGGTACTTTTTATTGTTTTTAATATTTTAATTCAGTGTTTATTTAGTACAAGCTTTAATTTTTCCATGCAAGATGTTTACATTATAAATCGATAATAATTTGTTATGAACTAGTACAGTTAAAAAATATAAAATGTGTGGAATTTGGGCTCTCTTTGGATTAGATGTACCATCTTTAACCAATATTTCTGAAAACTTTGAAAGGATAGCACATCGTGGTCCAGAAGCATTTAAACTTGAATTTGATCATGCAGTTAAGGTATGATTTCATTAAAACTTTTCAAAGAACTTTTCAAACAATTATATATATTATATTTATTAACGTAATTATATAATATAAACAAATTTTTGCAATCTTTTCTTGCAGAATGGTTATCTTGGGTTTCATAGATTAGCAATTGTGGACAATCTTCATGGAATGCAACCAATGAGACTTTATCAATATCCACATTTATTTTTACTATGCAATGGTGAAATTTATAATTGTCAAAAGGTAACACTGTCATTTTACATTATTTTTATTTAAATATTATTTTATTTTCAGATAATTGTTTCACTTATTACATAATAAACGTAATTTTATAGCTTGGTATGGAACATGGATTTACATATACAACCAGATGTGATGTTGAGGTGATAATACATTTATATGTACATCTTGGTATTGAAAACGTGACAAAAATGCTTGATGGAGTTTTTGCATTCTGTTTAATGGATATTGAAAGTAGAAGGATTCTTATTGGTAGAGATCCCTATGGTATTAGACCTCTTTTCCGATTAAGCTCCGATGATGGACAACTTGGGATTTGTTCTGAGAGCAAAGTAATAAATTAAATGTATATTCTTTCAGTATGAAATAAACATTTCTTGTATTAAAATGTTTGCTTAGGGGCTTATGGAAATAACTAAACGAATGACATCGAAATGGACATTGGAGCCATTTCAACCAGGAAGTTATGAAGAGTATGAAATTTTAAACGATGGTAGAACGAAATTATTAACAAAAGTAAACTATTATCAACCTGGAGACAAGCCTTATTTTGCAGCTTTTGTTCCTTATAATAGTTTGTTGAAACATGTAATATTGTAGTATTTATAAACCTTAAACAAACAAAATAATCTAATAAATTATATATCAGGTTTGAGTAGTACAGATGTATATGGAAATATAAGAAAGCTACTTTCGGTTGCTGTGAAAAAAAGATTCATGTGTGACAGAGAAGTTGGTTGTCTACTATCAGGTGGCCTAGATTCCAGTTTAATTGCTGCTTTACTTGTAAAACATGCAAAGGAGATGAAATTGCCATATAAAATAAAAAGTTTCGCAATTGGTATGGGAGACAGCCCAGATATTATTGCAGCCAGACAGGTTGAAAGTTACATTTTTATGTAATGATACGTTCCTCGGGTTCATAATTAAATATAATAATATTTACTAGGTTGCAGAACATATAGGAACAGAACATCATGAAGTAATATTTTCCAAAGATGATGTAGTTGATATTTTGGACAAACTCATTTATCAATTAGAGACCTGTGACATTACTACAATTCGAGCGTCTATTGGGTAAATTACACTCTTCAAACAAAGTATCTCAATTTTATGAATAAATAATTTGTACATGTTCAGAGATATTAATTTTATTTTCAGTATGTATCTTATCTCAAGATACATAAAATATAACACAAAAGCAACTGTAATATTTAGTGGAGAAGGTGCAGACGAGTTGGCACAAGGATACATTTATTTCAGAGATGCACCAAATGCAACAGAAGCTCACAATGAGTCTGTTCGATTATTGAAAGATATATATTTATATGATAGCTTGAGAGCAGACAGAACAACCAGTGCATTTAGTTTAGAATTACGAGTTCCATTCTTAGATATCCAATTCACAAATTATTATCTATCATTAGATGCTGCTTCGAGACAACCTCAAGGTATGGTCTAATAAAATAAAAAAAAATTGACGGATTAAATTAAAATTTAAATGTATTATTCACTACAGGAGGAATTGAAAAATATTTATTAAGATCTGCATTTGATGATACGAATCTGTTACCGTCAAATATATTATGGAGACATAAAGAAGCTTTCAGCGATGGTGTAACATCGTTTAAGAAATCGCTTTTCCATATTATAGATGACATAGTAGATACCCATATTTCACACGAAGAATTAGAAAAAGCTTATTTAAACTTCCCTCATTGTCCTCCAAAAACCAAAGAAGCTCTTTATTACAGGTCTAATATTTATCTTTGTACTTACTTTATGCTTTACTAGTACTCCAAAAATAAATATTAATTTTTATACTTCAGAAAAGTTTTTGAGAAACATTATGCAGAACAAGCTAAAAATTTTATGCCATACTTTTGGATGCCACGGTGGACAAAGGGAGTTTGTGATCCATCTGCAAGATTTATTGCACATTATAAAGCAGATGTAGAAAACAATCATAAAAAAAATAAAGCAGAGATTAAGAATGCAAGAATCAATTAATATCCTGAATATGCACAGATATTTAATTATTATATAAATTAGTTAAAAAAACAGTGTGTAAGGAATGTCTGTAAAAGAATATTTTCTCTGTTACAATAATGTAAACATTTGAGTACTAAAATATTTGTCTAAATAAATTACCCTGTCTTTATTAATTTCTCTGTCATTTTTAAAGACATTAATGATAAATACTAATGGCGAAAAACGCAGATACGAAATAATTTTTTAATATAAGGAAAAAAATTTATTGAATTGAGATTACCCCTGGTGGGACTCGAACCCACAATCCCCGGTTTAGGAGACCGATGCCTTATCCATTAGGCCACAGGGGCTGGTAGAAGACCTTTCTTACATCTTCAAAATTGCTTTAAAAATATAAAAAGATAAATATTATTAATAAATTAATATAGATATAAATACTATCCTTAAAATATTTACATTTTTCTATTGCACACATATATCTATATATACACATATATCATAAAATAATTAGAAATCAATAATGCAGCTGTTATACGTTATACTGGTAAATTACAAAATGGTGACACATAGTATCTTATAGTAACATCGTTGTGTGCTCTTTTTATCTTTAGAATGCACTTTCATCAAATAGTCAGAATTTGAATAGGGCTAGAAAGAAATATTCCAACATAAGTTGGAGTATATGTAATCTTTCGCTTGCCGTAAATTGCTTTTAATAAAAGTAATGTTAGTAGTAAATATACCGTTGTATATAATACAAGCTATGTTATTTTTTTATTCTTTACAGATGATGTCAACAAGATATGTTTCTTTTATATCTGGAATAATAATAACTTCATTAACATGGGCCTCTAGTTTATATCTTTATTCAAGATTATCTCAAAATACTAATACTGCAAATCCAACAATGTTAGTATCAGAGAATTCAAAGTTAGGAAAAGAATCTCAATTTTATCATAAAACTTATAGTAATCAACATCTTAAATTCCACAATAATTTAATTGCTCATCATGACAAACAAAGTATGATAGATAAAGGTACTTATAATTTAAGGAGAAATGCCTTTAAAAATAGTGACAAACTATTACAACAATTACAACCTGTACCAGTAAAACCTGCTGTTACATTAGGACAAGGTATATTCAGAGATCTAATATTTATTTTAAATTCTTGATATAACATTTTTTAATATTATTTATTATTATATCATGTTTAATTGTTTTTTAAACCATTAATTCGATTCCATATTGATATTGTTTTTATTTATAGGTTTAGATGAACTAGGAATGGTAAAAAATTTTGAAGATCAACGAAAACGAGATGAAGGATATAAAAATTATTCCTTTAATATATTAGTATCAGATAACATTGGGTTGCATAGAGAATTACCAGATACAAGGCATAAATTATGTGAAATACAAAAGTATTCTTCTAAGTTACCAAATGCTAGTATTGTTATATGTTTTTATAATGAACATTATATGACACTTTTAAGATCCTTGCATTCCATTATTGATAGAACTCCTGCAAGTCTTCTACATGAAATTATCTTAGTAAATGATTGGAGTGATAGCAAAGCGTTACATGAAAAAATTAAGACATACATTGCCAATAATTTTAATGGCAAAGTGAAATTTTGTAAAACAGAGAAACGAGAAGGATTAATCAGAGCAAGAATGTTTGGTGCAAGGAAAGCAACTGGAGAAGTTCTAATTTTCTTAGACAGTCATATAGAAGTAAACAAAAGATGGATAGAACCTCTCCTTTCGCAAATTGCTCATTCAAAAACTATCATTGCCATGCCAGTTATTGATATAATTAATCCAGACACATTTCAATATACTGGTAGTCCTCTGGTAAGAGGAGGTTTTAATTGGGGTTTGCATTTTAAATGGGATAATGTGCCTGTTGGTACATTTGTCCATGATGAAGATTTTATAAAACCTATAAAGTGAGAATATATATGTACTTATTTAGTTACATGTGTACTAATATAATAGTTTCCTGTAATATATATGTCAGCAATTATTATTCAATAGGTCTCCAACAATGGCTGGAGGTTTATTTGCAATGGACAGAAAATACTTTACAGAATTGGGAGAATATGATGCTGGTATGGATATCTGGGGTGGTGAAAATCTTGAAATATCATTTAGAGTAAGATAATAATTTTTTTAACCATATATTTTTTATTCCAATAATAATTTGTAATGTCTTTTAGATTTGGATGTGTGGTGGAAGTATCGAATTAATACCATGCTCAAGAGTTGGACATGTATTTAGAAGAAGGAGACCATATGGTACATTTGATCAACATGATACTATGTTGAAAAATTCATTACGCGTCGCACATGTTTGGTTAGATGAATATAAAGATTACTTTTTAAAAAATGTTCAAAAAGTTGATTATGGTGACATTTCGGAAAGATTAAATTTAAGAAAGAGATTAAAATGTAAAAATTTTGCATGGTACTTAAATGTAGTATACCCTGAACTAGCATTACCAGACGATAATAAAAATAGATTAAAAGATAAATGGGCAAAAATCGAACAGAAACCGATACAACCCTGGCATTCTAGAAAAAGAAATTATACTGATCAATATCAAATTAGACTTTCTAATTCAGCATTATGCATTCAAAGTGAGAAAGATATTAAAACAAAAGGTTCTAAGCTTATATTAGCACCATGTTTAAGAATTAAATCACAGGTAACTAAATACATTATATCTCTTCAAATTAAGTTTCTTTAAATTTATTTCAATTTTCATAGATGTGGTTTGAGACTAGTAAAAACGAATTAGTACTTGGTCAGATGCTTTGCATGGAAGGAGCTGAGAAAGTTCCAAAGCTTGGAAAATGTCATGAGATGGGTGGCAATCAAGAATGGCATCATAAAAATACTGTAAGTATTTATTAGTTCTCTAATATTTACAATTTTATATTATATTATATTTACTGAGTAAATATATTTTGTTTAGAATAATACACCTATATATAACATGGCAGCTGGCACATGCTTGGGAATAATGCGGGGAGTAAAAAGTACACAAATAGTAATGGATTTGTGTACTAAAAGAGATACAAGCTCTATATCATGGGATTTGGTACACTCTAAAATTCTTTTAAAAGAAATTAGGTGACATCAAATGGGATGATGGTAGTTACAGAAATAAAAGATAAAAAATAGATTTTTAGAGAAAAAAAGTAATAAGAGGAAAATTATCATAAATATTATCATAAATTTTAACAAACGTTTGTGATATGGAATAGATTATTATGAAAGTTTTAGGATTTTTATATTGTTTTATACGTAGCATTCTATAATGTTATTTTACATTATGAAGATGGAATAATTATTATTATTATTAAAAATGTATAAAAGTAAAAATTGAATTTTTTAAAGAATTTTAAATACAATTTTAACCAATTTTTAATATTATGGAACGGTTATTATGGCTGATATTTTATTAATAGAAATGAATTTAGGCCATCGAAACAACAATGTCGAGAGTGTTCCAGTGTCAGAAAACAGTAACAGTATGGCAAACTCTGACCTGGGCCCCGGCGACACCCTCGGCGACACCCCTTCCATAGGAGCCAAACTCATAGTATATAAACCTTCCTGAAATCAGCTCTCGACATTTTCTGTTATAACTCTGAACCGTCACTCTGTTGGATTCATACAATAAATTTTACTACTATATCTAAAGTTCAATTCTTTACATTATTTGTGAAACGTTCGAACTGCGACGCGAGGAGATTGTCACGTAAAATTAACACTTAGATTTTAAAGATAAGAAGGTTGAGTCGTAACACAACTACTATCTTTATTTTCTAACGAACTTTATTAAATAACACAGCTATGTTTACAATGAGCGAGACTGATCGGAGAGATATTGACTGTTAGTAGGGTGTAGTTTCAGTCCTGAGGTGTTCTCGTCTCATTACGGAGGAAAGCTAGGTGTGCCCTTTTTAACTAACAACGCGGATTCGCTGTTTGCACTTTTCGTTAGGAAAAGTGAGGGTAACGATCCACGATGCCAATTGGTTAATTGGTCACGTTAATAAATGAAGATAGGAGGAGGAAGCCTCCTACCAACGTGGCTAGTAGGTGATATTGTTTATGGGAAAAACCCGCTTTTTCGTTAATCACATATTGGGTTTTTTCCCATTAGGTAACTACCTGCTTTCCCCGTATTTTGTAAGGACGTATAATAACCTAAGGACTGTTTCAAGGACCATCCATAAACAGATAACACTTCCAGAAACAATAAACTAAAAGTTTAAGTTTGTGGTGGGTCCTTGAAGTAATTGAGGGTACGCGGTGAGGACCTGCACACATCCGGCTTCTAATGTGGATTGACGTCACACACCGAAGAACTTTAACCAGGGTGGACTTTAATGAGGACTTTAACGAGGGTGCGCTAACCACTAATACCGCATCTGACAAGCAATACACCATAACTAAAACAACGGCACAAGAAATCAGAAACATAATCGAAAAAACAAAAAACAACAAAGCACCAGTAATCGATCTAATCAATGGAAAAATCTTGAAAAACCTTTCTCCAAAAGCGATACGACTAATTACAATAATATACAATGCAATATTAAGAATCCAATACTATCCTAAACTATGGAAACTAGCACAGATAATCATGTTACCTAAACCAGGCAAAGACCCACACCAAACAGCATCTTTTTTTTTTAATTTATTTATTTAAATTTTACAATTTGTCCAGTAGGAAATTTGGTAAAATGATATAGCTTATAAATTAAATATAGCATGTGGATGGTTACCCCCAGTGGGGCTCCATCATCGCGTTTACTAGGCTACGTCCTTAGTGAGATCCGTTGGGTGTTTCCTTTTCAATCTTCTATCTATGCTTGCTTTAATCGTTTCCACAGCCAGTCGGTTCGGGTGTGTTGTTGTTCTTGCTTTGTACCTCTCCGCGTACCTGCTTATTTCCTCTTTTACCGCTGGTATTCCCAGGTCCTTTCGAATTTCCTCGTTTCTAACGTACCATGGGGCATTTGCTATTGTTCTTAGGATTTTAGCTTGAATTGTTTCAATTTTCTTTATATGGCCCACTGCTGCTGTCCCCCATAGTGGTATTCCGTATGGTTTTATGATTGTTTTGTATATTTTTACTTTGTTTTCTATGCTTAATTTGGACTTTCGACTTGTTAGCCAATGCATTTGTTTCCTTGTTGACTGTATTTTGTCTATTATTGCTTTAATATGCTGTTTCCACGTGAGTTGTGTATCTATGTGGAGTCCTAGGTATTTGACTTGCCTTGTTTGTATTATGTGCGTGCCGTTCAGTAGGATGCTTGATGCCACCTGTTTTCGCAGTGTGAATGTAATATGGTTGCATTTGTTGGGGTTTGCTTTAATTTGTTTAACTTACAGCCACTTTTCTATTTTTGTGATATGTTCCTGTAGTAACTTAATTGCTGTTTCCGGGTTAGTGTGCCTGACTAGTACAGCTGTGTCATCCGCAAATGTCAGTATTTTGCTATTGGTAGTTGTTGATATGTTATCCGTGTATAGCGTGTATAGAATTGGTCCTAGGACGCTTCCTTGCGGAACCCCTGCCTTGATGTCTTTGACTTCAGAGTATGTGTCCTTGATTTTTATTACGAAGGTTCTGCTGCTTAAGTAAGATTTAATTAATTGGTATATTTGCTCTGGGAATTGTTTTCTAATTGTTTGGAGTAGGCATTCGTGGTTTATTTTGTCAAATGCTTTCTCGATGTCCATAAAGAGGGCTGTGCAATATTGTTTGTTTTCTAGAGCTAGTATTATTTCATTAATGAGCCTGTGCATTTGCTCTATCGTGGAGTGTTTGTTTCTGAATCCAAATTGGTGATCTGGTATTAATTTTTCCTTCTCTATTGTTGGTTTTAGGCGGGCGTATATTATTTTTTCTAGTATTTTGGAGAACACTGGAAGTAGTGATATTGGTCTGTAAGATGCTGTTTGGTGTGGGTCCTTGCCTGGTTTAGGTTGCATTATGATCTGTGCTAATTTCCATAGTTTAGGATAGTATTGGATTCTTAATATTACATTGTATATTATTGTCATTAGTCTTATCGCTTTTGGAGGAAGGTTTTTCAAGATTTTGCCATTGATTAGGTCGATTCCTGGTGCTTTATTGTTTTTTGTTTTTTCAATTATGTTTCTAATTTCTTGTGATGTTGTTTTAGGTATGGTGTATTGATTGTCAGTTGCGGTACTAGTGGTTAGTGCATCTTCGTCCATATGACAATTCAGGTTGCTGTTGTTGATATTATGTGGTGTAAATGTGTTGCATAGGTGGTTGGCAAATTCTTCGGCTTGCTCTTCGTTGCTTCTTGCCCATGTGTTATCTGCTTTTCTGATTGCTGGGACTGGTTTAATTGGCTTCTTTATTTTTTTCGTGGCTTTCCATAGGAAGTAGTTGGTGTTCTCGTGTGCAGATAGTGTCTCTATGAACTTTGTGAACTCGTTATTGTTGTGTTCTTTTATTTTGTTTTTTATTTCCTTTGCAAGTTTGTTTAGGTGTTTTTTGTTTTCTTGTGATCTATGTTTTTGCCATTTGGCTTTCGCTTTTCTTTTTTCTCTAATTTTTTCGAGGATGTCCGACGAAATTATTTTTGTTTGTCTATTGGTTGATTCAGGTATAGTGGTTGTCCGTGCTGCTTCTTGAATAGTTTTTGTAAATGTTGTTACTGCCTGTTCAATGTGTTCAGGTGTTTTCAATGGGATGTTGCAGTTTATTTTTCTCTCTATTATTTCTTTAAATGTCTACCATTTGGTGGTTTTATTGCATAGTGTCTCTCAGGATTGTTATAGAGTATTGGTTTGTTTCTGTATGTAATTATTATGGGTGTATGATCGGAGCTAAGCTCGAGGCTGGGTGCTATTTTTAGTTTATTTGCATTTAGTCCCTTTGTAACTGCAAAATCGAGTAGGTCAGGTATTTTGCTCAGGTCTATCGATCAGTATGTCGGTCTTCCTGTGGATAATATATTGAGGTTATTGTTTCTTATGTATTTTTCCAGGGTTCTACCTCGAGGTGTAGTGATTCTTGATCCCCATAGTGTGTGCTTTGACTTGTAGTCTCCCGCTGCGATATACTTGTCGCCTAAGTATTGAAAGTACTCTTCCCACATTTGTGATGTAATTTTGTGTCGTGGTGGTACGTATACTGCTGACAACTGGAATTGGTTGTTGTTAGTTTGTACTGTAACGGTGGTTGCTTGGGTATATTCCTTACTAACTTGGCTGTGTAAGTGGTGTTTTATGTCGTTTTTTATTATCACTGCGATCCCTCCGTGTGGTAAATAGCATTTTTTTCCTTTAATTCTTTTATCACTTTCCTATAAGTTTCTGTGGTGTTTGTTTGAATTTTTACTTGTTCTATTTTAGTTTGTTTTATTGTGTAATTATCCTTCCCAACTATATTGTTTAGTAGATCTATAAGCGGGTCTATTGTTTGGGCCTCAACAAATATTGGTGGTGGTTTTGTAATGTGTGTTGATTGAGTTATGGTTTTGCTTGCTGGGTCATCTTCTATTTCTTCTGTGAGCTGAAGGAATTTCTTAGTGGTAATTCTTGCAGCCATCGCTGCTTTTCTGTATCATGGTTTCCTGCGGCATTTGTGCCTGGTATTATTTTACGTTTTTTGCTAGTCTTTACTAGCTTCCAGTTTTCATCCTGGTAACATCTTTCGTTATCGTGGCTGCACTTCTTCTGTCTCCACTGCTCTTCCATTTCTTCTGTATCCATATCTTTTTGATTGTTGTTGTTTGATTGCTGTTGCTTTACGCCTGGTAAATCTACCGACCCGTTTATATAATACTTTTCTCCTTTGGTTGCAATCTTGATTGTTGGTATCTGCTGCTGCATTTTTTGACTTCCCCTCACTATCACTGTTCGTAACACTTAACTGAGTCACTTCACTGGAGCGCACGATTGCTTACACGCGTCTGTTGCTATTCTTTCTCTGTACCTTCCCGCGCATCTGCTGTCTACCGAAGTGACAGAATCTCTTGTAAACTAAATAGCAGCTGAGAATAGCAGAGGACCCAGAAGGAAACCTTTCGGGACGAAATCCAATCCTGAGTAATCCTCAGCATTAGCACCATTGTTCCAACCAAAAATCTTGAATTGCCTTTGGAAGAACCATATGAAGAGGCATGGGGCTGTACAGAATAAGGTTCCAATGCAGCAGGTAACGCTATTGGATAACATAAAACAATTGAAAGAAAAAAAAGAAGATTCTAGTATCAATAATACGGAGACTCAAACAGCTAATAAAGAAGAGGCCATTCAAAATTCCGAACACCATTAAAAGACTGATCGCCCTAGTCAACATTTATACCGAGATTCCAACCTCAAGCCACCTGACCATGAAGGATCAAGACAAATGATAGCTCCACTCATCTGTTAGACAAACTCGAGCGAGCACCAAAGGTAATAAATAATTTACAAGGCTATAAAACCACGATTGATAAAATAGGTGACGAGATAGAAACCCTTAATTTCGAACACAGAATCAAAAATATACAGTATTGGGGACTAACCACGCTCCAGATATTAAGGTACATAGCATTAGGCATGTGCCACAAACAAAATCTAAACAGAGCGACGAGATAACGAAATTCCAAGCGCCTAGCATAAGCGACCACCGGGATAACATCCGGTCACTCTATCCGTTCTCCGAAATATATAATCGAAGTCTTTTTCCCACTCCCACGATCCGTTCTCAGAAATATATGATCGAAGCCTTTCCTCACTCCCGCGAATAAAAGAATTTAAATACTCCCCCTAAAATCATCCAAGTCAGTCTTGAACAGTCACGCCTAGAGCTCGGAAGTAAATTGTGAATCAAGTGCCAGAAGAAAAATAAAGTTTCTTTTTTATCTTAAATTTCTTTTTATTTTACGTAACACATGCTAGGTATATACGGATTAAATAAGATAGAAATATTCAAATGTATCAAAAAATATATACCGAACAGTTTATGTATTAATTTATTTTGCTGCCGAAATGAAACCGTAATCAACAGCCACAATGCTACACCCCCACCAACACCAAGTGCCCCGGTTGCAACATCCGACATCTATATCCTGACCAACTCGTACCATCTCGAAGAAGAAGAGGAATCAGCTGTGATTTTCAATCTACGCCGAGTCCGGTTCCACAAAAGTCTCTTGAAGAATACTTGAGGGACCAAGTTCAATCTAAGAAGGGGGGAATGTCACAGACAAAATCTAACCAAAACAGAGCGATAAGATAACAAAATTCCAAGCGCCTGGCATGAGGACCATCGGGATGGCATCCGGTCGCTCTATCCGTTCTCCGAAATATACAATCAAAGTCTTTTTCCCACTCCCACAATCCATTCTCAGAAATGTATAATCTAAGCCTTTTCCCGTTCCCACGAATGAAAGAATTTAAACACTCCCCCTAAAATCAGCCCAAGTCGGTCAGTCAGTCTTGAACAGTCACGTCTAGAGCTCGGAAGCAAATTGTAAACCCAGTGTTAGAAAAAAATAAAGTTTCTTTTTTTGAAAACCTCTTTTTATTTTACGTGACACATGCATAGACGATTTTCTGATCGCGTCCGAAAATGAAGAACGACACCGCGAACACTTGCGGATTTTGTTCAAACACCTTGACGAGTACGGGATCGTAGTAAATCTCGCAAAATGCGAATTCGGCATGAGCGAAATACAATTTCTCGGATACACCGTCACCGCCGAGGGGATAAAACCATTAGCCGAACGCGTTGACGCTATAGTTAAAGTACCGTTACCCGCGACCGTTAAAGACCTACGAAGGTACCTCGGTATGATCAACTTTTACCGACGTTTCATACCGGGGGCCGCGAAAATTCTTCAACCACTCAATGACTTGTTGAAAGGCACAAAGAAGTGCAACGCATCGTCTATTGAGTGGTCCGAGCAAACTGAAAAGAGCTTCCGCAAGTCGAAACGCACCTTAGCTGACGCGACAATGTTAGCGCATCCGATTCCCAGCGCACCCGTTAGCCCCGCGGTCAACGCATCCGATTACGCCATAGGTGCGGTACTTCAACAGCGCGTCAACGATACTTTGCAGCCCCTAGGTTTTATGACGAAATCGTTATCCCCCGTGCAACGAAAGTACAACGCGTACGACCAAGAATTACTCGCGATGTACACCGCGAGATTTCGCGATTTATACGGACCTGATATACGCGTTTGATTAAAATCTCGATAAGTGTTCGCCAAGGCAATTCCGTCACTTCGACTGCCTCGGAAAATTTACGACCGATATTCGGCATATAAAATGGATAGACAACAATGTAGCCAATGCTCTATCCTGGGTCGAAGCGATCGGGGAATTAGTTGATCATCAAACGCTAGTCGCAGCGCAAGAGAAAGATATCGAGCTGCGCGAAATCATTAAATCCGGCTCTAACGCGGTGCAATTGAAAAAGGTACGATTTCCCGATCAAAATGTCGGAATATATTGCGATCTATCGACTGAAACTCTGCGACCATACGTATCGGAACCGTTACGACGCACCGTATTTCAGTCGCTGCATGGACTTTCCCATCCGGGGATACGTGCTATACAAAAATTGGTGACAAGGCGTTTCGTCTGGCCGTCCATTAATAAATATTGTCGAACGTGGACGCGACAATGTATACCGTGTCAACGCTGCAAAGTCACCAGGCATGTATCCACACGAGTCGGAACGTACAAAATGTTAGCAGGCCGGTTCGAACACATACACTTAGACATTATCGTCATGCAATATTCACAAAGTTATCGATATTGTCTAACGTGTATCGATCGTTTTTCGCGTTGGCCCGAAGCCGTTCCCATTGTGACATCAACTACCTCTCAACCCCATCAGAGATAAGACATCGACCCCCGACTGTCGGACGCCAAGGCTGCGACGTACCTTAGTCCCCATCAGAGATAAGATCTCGATCCCCGACCTTCGGACACCAAGGGGCTGCGACGCATCTTAGTCCCCCTCAAAGAAAAGGCATCGACTCCCGACTGTCGGACGCCAAGGCTGCGACGCACCTTAGTCCCCATCAGAGATAAAATCTCGATCCCCGACTTTCGGACCCCTTTGGAACCCACACCGAACCCCTCAACATCCCCAAGCCAGGGTGTATACAAGCCGAGACTTCACCCAGCTCGGCCGGTTCTTGTTCTAGTTGCTGTTCTTGTACAACACCCCTGTTCGGTTAAGCGTTATTCTACTGTTGTAAATGCCAAAATTATAATAAAGTTCGATAAAAGAAAATTAATAGTTGGGTTACGACTCAGCTTTCTTTTCTCTTACAACCCAAGTATCAATTTTACGTGACACCATCGTCGATATGGAAGCGCCAACCGTTGCGTCGGCCCTCCTTTCCGCTTGGATAGCTCATTTCGGCGTACCTTTAAAAATCACGACCGACCAAGGACGCTAATTTGAAACGCGACTGTTTGAGGAGTTATGCCGGTTACTCGGCGTCAAGCAATTACGCACGACGGCATATCATCCCGCGTCTAACGGTATGGTAGTGCGCCTACATAGACAACTGAAAGTGTCATGAAAGATCAAGTGTCATGACACGAGCAGCTGGGTCGAAATTCTGCCGATCGTTTTGCTAGGCATCAGAACCGCGATAAAGGAGGACCTTAACGCAACGGCAGCTGAAATGATTTACGGCTCCGGCATACGATTGCCGGCGGAATTTTTCTTATCAAACAAGCAGCGGGCCAACTCGGAATACGCGAACCGGCTAAAAGAACGGATGGAGAAGGTCAGGCCATACCCGGTTACGCATCATGGCGAAAGAAAAATTTTCGTTTTTAAAGAATTAGAAACATCACCGTATGTTTTCTTACGTCATGACGCGGTAGGGGGACCTTTACAGCCGCAGTACGACGGGCCGTTTAAAGTCGTAAAAAGAAATAAAAAAAATTACACCATCAAAATAAATAATCGCGACGTAACGGTTTCCATAAATCGGTTAAAACCTGCGTTCGTAGTTCCGGACGACCTAGAGAAACAAACCGCCGAATCTCGTGCCGTATTGATTCTAGTAGGCCAAGTGAACGCTCGCGACGAAAACAGCGCAAATAACGATCAAGCATCGGAAGAAAACACCAGGAATAGGTACGTTACGCGGTCTGGATGTAGAGTCCGTTTTCCCGATTGATTGCAGGCAGGTTTCGGTTAAGAATCGTAAATTGTCAGACACAGGTATCGATAATTTTTTTTTTAGAAAGTAACGACGACTAAAGAGAAACTCTGTAAATATTTTAAAGGTATAACTTGATAAAAAAGTTATCACTGGTAGGGGGGTAATGTAGCGGCACAGGAGTCAAAGGACGACGCGAGTCGAGAGCGACTCATGCTGTTGTTTTGCCTCAGGACATTGACTCAGCCTTAACGCAGAAATGTAACGATAAACATACTCCGCCGCTACATGCAACCGTCGAATGAAGACGAATTCAAATTTTCCGACTTCCCCCCGACCAGTATAAATAAACGGACGCGATCGTGAGCGACACAGTGTATCACACAGAGTATCTAAAGTATCTCCGAGTATCTCACGAGTATTTATCGAGTTACGCGACGAGCATTAACGAGTATTTATTCCGCGATTTTATTTGGCAATTTATATTTTGTATTAACGACTTAAGTATACGGTTGTACATTAATTTATTATTTTAAACATATTCAA
This sequence comes from Bombus cullumanus, assembly GCA_014737535.1. Lineage (NCBI taxonomy): Eukaryota > Metazoa > Arthropoda > Insecta > Hymenoptera > Apidae > Bombus > Bombus cullumanus. Next base: position 2,963,653 of record JACXIX010000021.1, on the reverse strand, counting down.
CGGTTTCAACAACGCGCAATCTCGTTCTTTAAACCTCACGTACAATCCTCTACAAATATAAATACCGTCGAGGGACGCTCGTACAAATGTATTCGCAAAGATAGAGTATGATCGCTCGCGGAAAACGCGGATCGATCGCGTCCGTTTATTTATACTGGTCGGTGGGGAGTCGGAAAATTTGAATTTGTCTTAGATCGACGGTTGGCCATAACGGTGACTTTGTTTTGTCCGGAGTTTGTTTATCGATATGTTTCGTGCGTCAAGGCTGTGTCCGTGTTCCGAGGCACAACAACAACATGAGTCGCTCTCGATCCGCCTCGTCCTATGACTCATGTGCCACTACAATGACAGTTCCTTACGATTATTGCGATCCGCTTAATTCTATGTGCAGCGCCTATATGGCCGCCTCGAACGTAAAGAGTAACCGGACGTAACATAAATTAAGCCCTCGCCCACATGGTATGTAGGCCAGCGATTCCGACGTCTCGCGCTTGCGATTGCCTGGATTCCGTCATCCTGGGTTCTAGAAAGAAATAGCGAAGCCACTTGAGGGTGTTGAAAGCTATGCACTCCCCCTCGCTATAGCACAGGTTAGCGGGCTTTGACCTTCTGCGCAGCTGCGATCCAGAGGGTACTAGGGCATTTTTTTATACAGTCGTCACCGTGGACGAATGTAAAAGCAAAACCACACATGTTCATCGTTTTCCGAGCTTACAAAACGTGCTGTAAACGGGGCTATCGCGAATTCGCTTTTAATGCCTTTTACAGTACCGAATCGCGTTATCACTAACGAACTAACGAGTGTCAGTAAAAAGATTAAGTAACAAATAAGTGTCCGGCTTAAGAGTCGTGAATGTTATAATTTCGGGATGCAGACAAGGGCCGAGACACTCTCTGTTGTCCGTCGTCAAGGATCGTCGTCAAAAGGACTGTGAACTGAATCAAAAAAGCTTAACACTTACCTCAGAATCTTCGCAAGATTAAGATTGTCGAAAATCAATATATGTTTTATCTACAATAACATACATATTATAAATCTATTTGCATTCCCTCCTTACAAAATAAATGATATTGACATGCTTCCTCTATTATTTTATCGGTGAAACTGTAGAATCGCTACGTCTGCTTCGATTTCCATGGTTGATTTTGATTTTTATATTGTTTGAATATGTCGTAAAGCTCAACATTTTGAACTTTTTTCTTTGCATGTAACTGTTATGTACAGTAAATTCTGCCTGTAATTGTGCGTCCGTGGCATCATATGCGTCCGTATTAATTTCCAGTGACCGGATAGAACGACTTGCTCGAATCTTAACGCTTATCTTCTGTTTATGTAGACAAACTAGGGTAGGGCGAGTTTGTTACAAGCTCCGTGCACAACTGCATATGCAAGATTAATTCATGATTTAAGAGATAGTTTTTTCAATCTGACCACCACGAGACAACCGGTTTACGCGATAAAACTTATTAATTCTCTAAGTTTTTATTTATTGATTTAATCTATGGAAGATTACAATACATATTAAGATTGATAACTTAACACAAAGATGCCTTAATAGATTGCTCACCAGGATTGTAGGCAGCGATTGCCTTTTGTTTAAAATATCGAGGACAACTGAATCATGTGTCTGACACGTGTTGTTTACCTTTGTCTCGAATGAAATACCAAGAGCCAGGCTCGTATTGTTTAAGTTTGGTCCGAACGAAGTACCAGGAGTCAGGTTTGTGCTTATTGTTTTTGGCCCAAATTTCTTATCACGAGTTTCATTCGTTGTTGCAGGACAAGGAGTTAAACCTTTGCACTCGAGGACTTTTTCGGTCGGGCGTAGCAGCTACTCCGGATGATTTAACGTATACGTGACGCGTGTCTTACAGCTAGCGTAAAATGATTTTATATACAAGTTAACATTAACTTACAAAAACATTATATTCTAATAATTTATCTATATTTACATCTTTGAAAATATGATATTGTAATATTAACTTCTATATTTTTTTTGTATGATAATTTATAAAGCATTCACTAAGATGCATTCTTGAATATAATTGATCTCATTCTTCAACAATACAAAATCAAATTCATCTTCATTTGAGCTAATTTCACTTCCAAAAACCATTTTTTTAGGGTTTCTAAACTTTTTTGCCATGTTCGTCGAATCTGAACTAACGTTGGAGACGTTGTCAGAACCATAGTTTCGGAGGGATATGAAATTAAATATTTCATCTCCATTTTAAAGTCTAACACTTTACATTTCCTAACAAAGAACACAAAGAGCTAAGAAACCAATTTACAAACTAATATTGCACTCTCATCGATTGGAGATGTCGAAATCTAGGGACTGTCATCTCTCGAGTGCAAAGGACTAAACGTAAAACGAGTCTTAGCAGCTAGGAGGTTGCTAGATATTGCACAGCGACAAGTATGATCAAAGAAGATTCATAAGCTCAGTCGACATAACCGAATTTTATAACAATATCGTATTTGGTTCCATTTTAATCGGGAGCGCTTCACTAATATGTTAATAAAATTTTTATTAACAGAAAATAAAAAGTGCAGAAGTTTATAACTTATAATAAAAATACTAAAAGCGAACTCAAGGCAATCACATTTACAATACGTTCTATAGAAGTAACGTAGGCTTTAGTATAGCAAAAAAAATTCTCGCGAGGAAAATAAATTTAATGTTAAATCTAAAAAATTATTGTGTATGGAAAATATATTAAAATTACTGCATCATTTCACTGATTTATTATCCTTAAAAAGCAAAGATTTTCTTTTCTCCTCTAAAAAAAATATAATAAACAATTAATTTCTCTTTCTGAGGTAGCTGAGTTTACTTATTGCACAGTTTTGTTATTCTAGTATTTATCTATCTCGGATAGAAAAATATGAACTTTCCCATAGAACAGTATAATGAAATAGGCCTTTGTAGTATGAAACCACAGCAAATATATCTCGTTTGTGGTGCAACTAAATAGGTTCTTATATATGCTAACGTGCAACACCTTCAGCACATGGCCACATAGTGCAACACCTGTAATATAGAACAACTAGAACAATAGGTGTGAGTAGTCTCATTTTCTCTTGGGTCTTATATATATGATTATTATGATTATACTATCATTATTTTGTATCTAGTTAATATCTGATAATTGTTATATAATATAAATATTGGGCTGTCTGGGAAGTTCATTCCGATTTTTAAGGAAATTTCAAATGCAGCACATTTAAATTTCGATATACGATTGAATTATATAGGTGCCATTTTGTTCCACAACCTTTCTCCATTTTTCACTCAACTTGAATATTCCATCCTTCCAGAACTTCTTAAGTATTTCAGCCAAAAACTTTCCAATATAATTTTTTATGTCGACCAAAGAGTTAAAGCTTTTATCATTAAGGAAATTTTATAATGACTTAAAAGGTGAAAATCTGAGGGGGCAATGTCTAGTGAATATAGTGAGTGGAGTAGCACATCCCAAACAAGTTTCAACAACTTTTATCAAGTAGTCAATGACACATAAGGCTGTGCATTGTCTGGATGAAACACAACATTCTTCCGATTCATTGGTTGCCTGGACGTTTTTGTTCAATTACTGTCTTTAATTCGTCAAATTGCGAGCAATACTTTGTCGAATTTATCGTCTGGTTGTTTGGTAGAAGCTCATAATACAAGATTCCTTTCTAGTTTCATCAGACATAAAGCATTACTTTCTTCGGATGAAGGCCGGCTTTTGGGGTGGCTAAAAATGATTCATTCCGTTTTCCCCAAGATCTTTTCCGCCCAACATTATTGTAAATAATCCATTTTTCATTCCCCATCACTACTTGCTTTGAAAATGGTGTCTCCCCGTTCCGTTTATAGAGCGAGCCGCAAATGGAAATATGATCCTTCAGATCTTTTTCCGTTAAATCGTGGGGAACCCATACATTAAAACGATTTATACAGTCAAGCTTCACAAAATGTTCGTGGATGGTGGATTTTGATATTTTTAATATTTCTGCTAATTCACGTGTCGTAGAGCATGAATTATTCTCGATCAGTGTTTTGATCTAATCTTCAGTGTGGAGGGCTTATCCGGGGGTTCTTTATCTTCAAGACTGGAATCACCAGCTTTAAACCTAGCAAACCATTTCCGCACAATTCTTTCAACTATAGCGCCGTCACCATAAACAGCGCATATCTTATTTGCTGCTTATGTTGCATTTTTGCCTTTTCGGTAGAAGAAAAGCATCAAATGTCTATAACGCGCTTTGTTTCCTCCCATATTTAAGAGCGTATAAAACTAATAAAGATTAATGTATCCCAACCAAACTTCTTTCTAAAGATGCCTGAAACATCACCTTTTAGAATATATACACATGTCATTTGTTTTCAGTCATTCTGATATATTCAGACCTGTCCTAATGCCACCTACCGAAAATCTGCACGAACTTTCCGAACAACCTAATATTTTTTCATTTTCACACAGAGAAAATTTACTATCTGGCATAATTAAATGTTCAAAATTATCTATAAAAAATGTCATCAACTTTTTATCAGAAAAACTTCAAATTGCGACTTGCGTATTGAGAACAAATTTTTGCTGTGGCTTTTTCAAAGGCTTGATATTGCGCAAACTAAAAATGAATCAAAAATTTCAATATTCCGAAATCCGAATGTTTATATTTAAAAATTTTCATTATGTACCTTTTTCTACAATGATTTCCCCAATTAACGAACCGATAAGCGAAATCGTGTTATAGAAATATTATGTTATATGGGAGATATCTGTATAACTATAATTTATAATTGAATAATATTTATTCTTCATTTTTTAGTATTCCATATAAAACTTTCAAAAATTTATAATATTAAACAATATACACACATAAGTATATACATATACATATGTATATATTACATTACATATTAATATGGAAGTCAGTATAAAAATTTTTATTAGGAGGCTTCATTGCTTAGAGAAATGTCACAAAATTATAAACAATCAGTATAAAACTTTATCGAAATATATGAGTAACAGTGTAATTAAATCAAAAATATTGCAGTACATATAAATACAAATTGAAAGCAATATTTAAGGATTACGTTGAAATTGACGGTACTTATAGGTTATTCTCTGTAGAGCTTATTTCTCTCTCAAAAATGACAACGTCAAAAGAATTAAATTTAGCCAGAAAAAGTCTTGTAGCCTCGCTTGGTGAAAATGCAAAAGTGTAAGATATATTTTATTAGTTTAAGAAAAAGGTTATTATATACCCAACGTATTTGGAAAAAAATATTTTACATAATTTTCATTATAAATAGAATATTACATTCCAGAATTTTTTATCATTTTAAATGATTACAATCTTCTTATTTTTTTTGTTTTTTATATAAAATATTTATATATATTGAAGTATAATTCTTAAAAATCTTACATTGCTGATAGGTACTTTGAAAAGATGAAACTGTGGTTTCAAATGAAGGTATTTAATATTATTGTGACATTTTAATATTTAAAAATAGTTTATAATATCATTAATAATGTCATTCATAAAATGTTATTATTTTAGACAACGAAAGAAGAATTTGATTGTGAAGCAAGAAATATCATGACAGAAGATCAAGTTCATCTTCATAATGAATTTCTTCTTTGTTTATTTAATAAAGTTAGAGGTTTAGCTGCTGCTACACCTACACGGAAATTAGATCGAGATAAAGCTATAAAAGAAAAGAGGCTAAGATTAAAACGCAAATATAGAACTGATAAATCAAATTTTGAGGTATAGAATTACGGTCAATTTATTTATTTATACATAAACTATAATCTCTTTTATATTTTATATTTAGCCCGCAGATATGTATGTTGAAGTATTAAGTCAAACTTCATCACCTGTTGGAGATGAGCCTATTGGAGCAAATCGTTCTAGTGCTCAAGAACTTGTACTGCCAGATAGAACTTTTGTTTTAGCAAGATTAATGCTTGCAGCATGGGAAAATAATATGGATGGAGCAGAAGAAAATACTGCACATATAGTTATAGCAGCTACACAGATTTTTTTAAAAAATATACTTACAGCAATATTTACAAGAAGAAAAGGGTATGCTGTTAGAGATGGTTCATTTATTTATAATATTGGAGAACCAGTACCTAGTTCATGGAAAAGAAATTCTACTCACATATTAAGATCATCGGACTACACTGCAACAGAAATAATAGATCCTTATGGTCAAGTGCCTATGATAAAACCAAATATTGAAGAAGCAGAGCAAGCTACAGCTTTTGCTTACGCATGTTCTCCACAAACTATTCCACCTTCGTTAAAACCTGTTAATACAGCTGATTTACAACATACACTAAAGGTTAGGGAAGGTAATTCATTGAAACTATTTGAATAATGCTTAATATTTTATGGCTTAATATCTGTTTTATTTCAAACAGATGTATAAAAATCTTGTTAGCAACCATACAATTTATGCAACTAATATGGAACGATTATTTACATATGCAACACATCTAACATGGGAAGACCTTGAAGTTAAGAGATTATCATGTCATCAACCTATTATAGATTAATTTATTTAATAGCCTAGATTATTTTTTAAAACAAGTGTTTTAAAACAAGATCGAAATAAGTTACTTATATTATTTATGACATTCTTTTATAAAATATACTTTGCTAATAAAATAAATTTCAAATTAATTTCAAGTTTATAATTATATTCTTTCAATATTTTCTTTCCCTCTTCATAAATTTTTTCACTGGTGTTTATTCCATTGCCAGTGAACGCAATTTTTTATTGTGTCATTAATAATATAGTATACTTGAAATCATTTACATTAAAAAGCATGATGAAATGCTTGACTGTAAGTACATTCATAATGAAAGTTTAACATATAATGCGAATAAAAATCAAATTAATTTGTTTTACAAGATTTTATTATTCGTTATTTTTAATTATATATATTCTTATGAAGTTTAACACACATATTTAGTCTTATGATTGATATGAGAAATATTTCACATTATTCTTATTTACATTCTAATTTGAAATTTTCCGGCTTTGGTAATATATTTCACACCTTTGAATGGTTTATATTTTTCTCCATACATATCTAATCGATTAACTTTTAAGCCAGAAACTGCCAACTGATTGATTGTAAAGTGAACCTAAAGTAAAATAATTGTTAAACTATATTACATATAATAGTAATATATATATGTATAATTTATACATACATTAATTGCAGGATTAGATTCCATTATACTGGCAGAATTTTGAACAGTAATCTAAAAAATTAATTTTTTAAATTAGTTTTTAATTTATGCATGTTTACTTACACCCTAAAAAATTATTTTATAATCGTATAATTATTTTACAGAGCCTCTTAAGTTCGGTAATTTGGAAACATCTATCCTTCCAATATCCCATAAGAGTATTTTGCTCACAGGATCAAATGAGTATTTTCCTTGATTTGGAGTTAATGTACAATTTAAAACTATTTTTGGCATAGGAATTTCTAATGTAACATTTTCTACCTAAAATATATATGTAGTAAAATTATATCAGTTTTTTACATTTCCACATAGAAATATAAAAAAAATATAATGCACACAGTTCTGCCAATGGTTTGCTTTGGCCCAACAGTTATGTCTAATCTCCCACCTCCTAATTCCTTGAGACTAATATTATGTCTTACATATATTGGAATTGCCACAATACTTTGTGATCCTATGTGATAAGAAAGAAGACGAAAATTACCATCTGGTGGAATAAAGGAAAGTATTCGTTCTGACTGGGAAAAAAAGTATTCTATTAATGATGTAATTAATAAGTTTAAGCTTTTACTTATTCTTACCTCCCATCTTTTAAATCTAACACAAGGATGAAAACTGACATCATCAAATAATCTGGGATTCATGAAAGAAAGTGTTAAATCAGGCATACCACTTAATTTTATACAACAGTCAATCTATAATTTAAACATATAATTATACAATATATTTATTGTATAAATATTTTTATCAATAAATAAATCAGTATTGATAATATTAGACAAAAAACATACATAGCCTTGAATTTCTGCAAACACAGTTGCACCAGTTCTATCTATAATAGCATCAACTTCTTCTACAACATCAAAATATGCTTCATTATTTGTATATTTAACACCAGTACGCCTCCAAGGAACATTAGATAATTGTCCACTTGGTAATGTTGCACTAACACTATAATTTATATATACAATTGAATATATATATATCAATTTTTATATTTTACCTCAAATATATAGTTAATGTACTTACTTAGATTTTCCTGTTACAGTATTTGCGATAGTTCTTAATATATTTGGTGGTTTAATAAGTTCCTTTAAAATATTAGATTCTGTAGCTAATGGGAAACCATTGTCCAACATTTCATCTAATAATTCATAGACAACCACATAGTTTTCTTTTATGATAGTTTCTGTACATTCACTAAAATAGTCTTCAAAAGTATCCACTACTCTGTGTAAAAATTCTATCACAAATAATGGCGGAACTATAAAATAAAAAGAATATTTAAAATATATTTTACAATCAAAACAATGTATTAATCTCATATTATGAATAAATACCTTCTGTCATGCATACCGCAACAAAAAACATATTACAACGATATATACTAATGAGATAATGGTGAGGTGTAGCTATCACAGGTGGTGTGTCTTCAGGAGATAAAACTCTTCGCTGTTGATCAAAGAAGTAGTCACATAGTGACCGAGCCACTGCACTTTTCCAATGTTTTTCCATAAAAACATCTCTAAGGATAAACAGTATTTTAAGTTTATGAAACTCAGAATTGAAATTTTTTAATCATACATAAAATGTTTTGAAATATGTATAAAATACGATATATATATATACACAGATTTAATTATATATATATATATATATATATATATGATCATACGCAAATTTCTAACCAAATACTTGTCAGATACTAAATATATATGTTTACCCACGATTTAATACTTACCCTGACGAGTTGATAATAAAAAGGCTATGTATCATTTTTTTAAAGAAATTGTTCTGAACAGTCCACTGTTCAAGTTGTTTGTCAATTTTATTTTGGTATGTTACATACACTTGACATATGGTTCTGTATTTATAAATTGTACTAACACTGATGCATGAACCTACATTTATTATCCTGCATTTGTACCAGAGAGGGAAATATAACGACGAAATATATAAATATACCTACAGATGCAGATATTTTTATTAGTGAAATTTTAGCGTAAATAATATAGTGTAAATGATAAAAAATATCATAATTATAGTAACAAGTAAATGTAACATTTAAAATATATGAAGTAATTACAACCTATATAACATTTTGCTACATACGTGTCATTAATTATCTTTCATTTTCAATCTGTATTTTCAACACTCTTAATTTGATGATGGATGAAATTAAAAATTGGAAGGATATAGAAAATGATGGTAATTTATTCAACATTATGCGTCAAAATATGTATTAAAGCTATCTTTTTAAGTATATGCCTTTCAGAATTTTTTAAACAATTTTCTGATGGTGAATCCAAAAAAGGTGATATCAGTCAAATGTTATCAGTGGCACAACAGATAAATAAATTAGGACAAGGTGAATAAAAAAATTATTATATCTCCAACATAATGTTATGATATATTATAACATATAATATTTTTGATATAGCCATTGAAATATTGAATGCCGAATTACAGAAGCAAGTATTAGCTAATCATGAAGATTTATTGTCACAAGCATCATGGGTAGAAAAATTGGAAGGTGTGCTTTCAATAATGCAGTTACATGTTCAGGTACACATAAATACATTTATAAATATTGAGGGAAATAAATATTGCTTTGAATAAAGTATAAATTTTTGTGTTTTAGAGCCTTTTATCAGCTGTAGAACGTTTACGTGGAAAAATTATTGATCCTTTTAATAGAATTGAAACTCAGACAATTGTTCTAGCAAGGCTTCATGAAACTTCTGATTTGCTACGGAGAGTAGCTAGAATGCAACATTTATCAAAACGTTTATGTTCTCAAATGACAAATAATATGCAAGGTCCAGATATCATAAAAGCTGCGAATAGCCTTCATGAACTTGGTATATTAATTTATTTTTAATTTTACATTTCATGAAATATATATATATAAGAAATATGATAATTGTTGTTTATAGAACAGTTGATGACGGATACAGATTTAAATGGATTAGATGTTATTGCTGATGATCAACAAGTTGTAAAATTTCATAGAACAACAGTACAGAGAATAGCAACTCATACTTTATCTCAAGGTTTACAAATAATGGATAGAGCTAAAGTATATAAGTACATATTATTCTTTTAGATACTATTATCTTTATAACTGTTAATTATAATTTACAACAAATAGGTTAGTACAGCTGTACAGGTATTTCAAAATTTGAGAGTTGTAAATGGAGCTATAGATAATGTCATAGATTCTGCCTTATCAGAGATAGAAAAAATTGCTTCAGAATCATTAGATGTAACTTTAACAACAAATCAAGACCTTGGAAAAAGAGCAGCACCTGGACGAGCTGCTATTCCTTCTCCAGGATCTTCTGGAAATTTACGCACACGAATTTGGGAAAATCTTGAAAGATTGTTTCAAGATACTCTTTATACACACTGTTTACAAGTAATGTAACTGAAGAATATTTATTCTGTATCTTTCTTAAATCTATTTACTCATATTTTCAAACTATATACTATATTATTATCTTAGATTGAACTATTGCAAAGAATACTATTAGAACATCATGTAAAGGAATTGGATGAATTATCACAGAAATTTTGGAACAGAGTAAACACTCTGCTTTCTAAAGTATTAATTGAACGTGCACAAGGTAAAAATTATAATATTGAAATCTTCGTTCTGATAAAAACACCGTGTTTATGTTTTCAGGCTCATCATTTGTAAAACAAGCATTAGAAGGTGAATACCCAAAATTTTTGAGAATATTTCTAGATTTGAGAAAACGTCTGAAGGAACGATTACAGAGCATTAGTATTTACAAAATCAAGTAAATAGAAAGATATATAAAAAAGACGTCAAATAACTTATCTTATATGATACAAATAATATTTATATTCTTTTAGTCATAATGTATTATTACCATTTGAAAACGCATACTTATCTCGGTCAGTATCACGTTTATTAGATCCAGTACATACTATGTTTTCTGGGGAAGGATTACCTACACAGGATGAAATTGATAGTCTTATACGCACAGTAACAAAGTAAGTCAAGATAATAGATATATATCTTCATTTTTAATGCTGTCTAATAAATATCAATCCTTAATTTCTTTGTAGTGAATTAAGTGTGTCATTGGTTGATGATGGCCTTTCAACAGTAATTGCTCGTAATGTAGGAAAAGCTATAAGACTCTTTTGCTTAAAATGTGAACAAGGATTAATTGTGGGTGGAGAAGCTAGTCAAGTAATTGATTCTCCAACCACTGTTCAGCAAACAAATGTGTCTCTTGCAAACCTACTTTATTATCTTTCTAGTCAAGTAACTCGTGTAATAGCAAATTTATCTGGTCTCCCATCTGAAGGAAATTCAGTAATTTCTGTAGCTCTTAAAGAAGTAGACGTATTAACAAAAAACATACTATCGCCGTTGTTAGCATCTATTAGTGACGCAATTGAAAGTATTATTTTAACCATGCATGATGATGCGGAATTTCGAGAGTAAGTAAATACAATGTTTTGAAATTAAATATATCTTAAAATATATGTACTATATATGTATGCGTATTCTTTCTCTACAGTCTGAGTAGTCCTATAGGAAAAGAAATTAACTGCTCACTCTACATGCGCGAATTGCAAGGATTTATTTTACGTTCTGTAAATACATTTCTTATGCCATATAAAAATCAAGCAGTAGTTGCTGAATGGTAATTAAAAATATAATTACAACTTTTATAATGTATTTGCGACATAATGCTGAAATTAATCATATTTTTAGTTGTAAATCTGTTGCTTCACGGTGCATTGAACTTTTTGTAAGACATGCTTGCATATTAAGACCATTAACCGATTTTGGAAGAGCCAAACTCATTGTTGATTTTAGTCAGGTATGTTGTAATATATGTGTAGTGTCGTGCTAAAATTTTATATTTAAGTTTCAATCTCTTATCTTTTCATTTTCATTTAGATAGAAATAGCTGTTGCTCCATTATGTAGAGGAGGGCAATTGGGATCATCAGAACAACAACAATATAGAACATTACGAGCATTAAAAGCACTGCTTCCACTTAGCCCGGATGATATCGTCCAGAAAGTTTTAGGAGGGGAAGGAGAATGTGGCATACCTTCCTCTCTTGTTCTTTTGCATTTATTTTCTACTGCACCACCTGAATTAGTATCTCCACATCAGGTATGAGAATATATGTTTATATTATTATTTTGTAATGAAACTGAATTATTCTAAATTTAAAAAATTTTAGATTGGTACTAATTTGTTAATTACTATTAATATAGAGTACAAGTTGGTCTGTAGGTCGACTATCTCAGTGGATGGATAAACATCCAAATGAAAGAGATAGATTAGCTTTCTGTAGTGGACCACTGGAACGTTATCAGTTAACAGTCAGACAACAAAATCTTCCAACATTCCACCCACTATTTCCATTAATGAAAAAATTAGCTAATTTAAATGAACATTAAAATTTGTAAAATTTTGTATTACACAAGATGTATGTTTCCATATTTATAAAAGATAATATTTCATTCTACATGAATAATTTATTAATCAAATTTAGAACAAATAAATATACAAAAGTTCTTAATAAATGTAATCATATTTTCAATAACGTATTAATTTCTGAATGTATATTGTTTTAGATATATAGATTCCTGCAATTAATGCAATGCTTAAACACATAGGCCAATTTATGTTACGTTTTTTTGGTCCGATATATGTTGCGGGTATACCAATATCGTTTTCTTTTTCAACCTATGTTAATAAAATATATTTTAATGTTTCCTCTTTAATGTATGTGCATTACTAGATATTTATATATTTACCCTTTTAGAAAGTGCTTCTATTTGCGTAAGCTCGTTTTTTACAATACTAAGTGTTTCTTGTACCTTTTTAAGCTCTTGTTCATAATTAGATATTCTTTCAGTAGTTAAATATATATCTCCACTATTTACCTTTAATAAGCTATTTTTAATATACCGAAAACTAGAACCAATAACAGCAATTTGTTTAGATAATATACCTAATGAGGCTATACCATTATATAATCTGAAAACGAATATAAAATTACATTTTCATAATTCAATGTTACAATAATTGCAGTTAATTAATTAATACATAATTGTATTATGAAGTAAACATACGTATAGGGTAACGATTTATTGATAGCACCAATGCTTTGTATACTCCATTTTTTCCTATGAAATTTATGAAGACATTCTATAAATTGCATTCTATGTGCATTAATATCCAATCCTAAATGGATTAAGTCATCTTCAGTTAATGTTAAAAATGTTTTGAGATTTATTCCTTGAAAAATATGAGTATATCTTTCTAAATTCATCCCATATAACATTGTATACACATCAGGATCTATAGTTTGATTGTCTATATTAACTAGTGATGGAAACATATGTTTCCACTCACACACACTAAATATTTTATAAGTATTTATTGTTACTTCTTCATCGACATTTAATAGCGACAAAATCTGTAATAATTAACATTATCTTGTATTTTATAATAGGATGTTATAGTTTAACTTACTTTATCATATCCTTTCATAGAAGCTACATCATATACAGTTAGACCACTTAAGTTAGTTAATGTGACATCTGCTGCATTTTCTATTAATATTTTGACTACTTCTGGTTTATTAGCTATTGTTGCATACATCAATGCCTACAAATAATAAATAATTCATAGTTTTATTGTTATTATTGGAAATAACTATTAGTATTACTAAAAGAGTTTACAGTTTGTTTCCTATTGTCATATGCATTAATATTTTTTATATATTTCACTAATTCTATTATAAATTCGGGTTCTTGCGACATACAAGCATACATGAGAAGTGTCTGTCTGCAAAAATATTACTTAATTATTAAAATAATTAATATATTAAAATATATATGTTGTAAATACCTTTGTTTATTGCTTGCATTTGGATTAGCACCTGCTTCAATTAATGTTGTTAAACATTTTATACGTTGTTCTGTTGTTTCTTTAATAGAATTGCATAATGCCATTAATGGTGTATAGCCATCTAAAATATTACACCATCCATATAAGATTTCAAATTTTTCTCAAACATTTAATACATAACACAAAGTACAAAGTAAATACCTTTATGCTTATTAACATCGGCTCCATTGTTTATGAGATACTGAATGACTTCCATTTTCGCATTAAAAGCAGCATGCAGAAGTGGAGTCCATTCACCACATAAAAACTTGTTTATATCATATGCTATATATTATAGTGAAATATACTTTTATATTAAAAATATTATTATTTTACAATATAAAATATAACTTATTAATATAAAATAATTACATTCAATATATTTGTTTACAATTTCGAACTTGCCCATTGTACATGCATTTATCATCTCACGTTCAATACTTTGTTCTTTAATATTATCCATATTTCTATCTTGATTAAATGTATGTATATTTTTTAATACTAAACTGTTTTGGACACAATACCTAGTTCTTGTTTGCTGTACAAAATATAAAACTTTTAATTTTTCATTAATAAAATAAAAAAAATTTTATTTTATACTGAGGAAATTAAATAATTCCTTCTTCAATCTCTTTGATATTTTTAAAAAGATTAGTTTTTACTATTGCAATCAAATAGTAAAACATCGGCTCAAAATTATAGGTTATATATATATACATATATCAAAAGAATTCTGGACAGTGAGGGGAGTCAGACAAGGGTGCCTGCTGAGCCCGACATTACTCAGCATCTACGTGGCACGGCTGGAAGAAGTACTAAGAAAAGGACAAGCTGAAGGCATAGCGATAGGAGGAAAAAGGGTATGGTCACTGACATACGCAGATGATATTGTGTTAATGGCGGATAGAGAAGAGGAGCTAAAGGAGATGTTAAGGAGATTCAAGAAATTTTTAAAAGAAGCCGAATCGGAAATGAGCACGGAAAAGACAAAAATAGTATTATTCGAAAAAAGAAGGAATAAAAGGAGACAAAGAAGATGGAAATGGGAAGAGTAAGAATTAGAAGAAGTGGACAAGATAAGATATCTAAGGCACATACTACAGAAAAACGGCAGTGATGAGAAGCACATGTAAGACAGGAAAAGGAGAGCAAAGATAGCAATTAAGAAAACATGGAGCGTGGGAAAAAGAATATTCAAACAGGACTACAAGAGGAGAATGAAGTTGTTTGGAGCATTGGTATGAAGCTGGAACAAGGAAGAAAGACTAGACAGGATAAAAGAAGATACGTGAAATGGATCTTAGGTTTATATAGGACAACACCAAACTGCATACTGATAGAAGAGGGCAAGATAGAAGAAATCAAGGAAAAAGCATTAAAAAGAGCAGCAAGGTACGAGGAGAAAACCCTAGAATCAAAAAAGGAGCTGGTAAAAGAGTGCATAAAGGAAAGAGAAAGAAACTGGAGAAATGGCCAGGAAGGGAAAAAAGCAAGAAAGAGAAAGAAGGGACTAGAAGAGGTGAAAAATGAAGGGACACAGAGGGAAGCAAGAGAAGAGCAAGAAAGGTTGACAGTAGACCAAATTATAGAAGAAAGAAGGAAGAGAGAAACAAAAGAGAGGAGGAAAAGGATAAGGGAATCCAGATATAACAAATACTATAGAAATATAACCAAAGATGAGATACCAAAGTACTTGGAAGGGAGGATGAAGTGGAAAGACAAGAAAATTATAGCCAGATTTAGGTGTGGAAACGAAACCAAGGCGAGGGAATATTGGAAAGAGGGGGGAGAAAAAAGGTGCAGACTATGTGAAAGGGAAGAAGAGGACCTGAGACATGTAATAAAAGAATGTGAGATAACGGGAGGACCAAAAGACATGGAAAAAACACTGAATGAAACTGGAGAAGGACTAATGGAATTAAAAGCAATAATAGAGAAGAGAAGGGCAAGGGCAATACAAGACTGGGAGGAATGACAAGAAGGTAAGGACAGTAAGGACAGCTTTGACAGCAAGGAGGCAAAAGACCAAAGCGGCAATAATGTGTAATCATAAGTTGCAATAGTTTGTAGTCATTAGCTTTAGCTGCTAGAGATAAGAATATGCTAAGGAGTGCAATACAATAAATGTAAGAAATGTAAGACGAAAGTTCGTCCAAAGCCGAAAAGCACGGACTAAATAAATAATAATAATAATAAATATATACATATGTATACGTATTTATGTATGTATTTTCACACCTTTTCCGAAAGAGAAAAATTTTCGTCACTTTTCACTTCGTTACTTGATATTTTAATATTTCTTGGAGGCACATTATTTCATTAAAACATATAAAATATAAAATTACAATATTTTTCTTTTTAGCCTTGTAAAATTTGAAAATGTTTTCCATTCGGCGCATGTGCTGTACCACGATCATGCATATAACAGATCTCGATATTCACTAGGGAAAACCGTCCAAAAATTGAGTCGTGTCTAGTCATGAAAAATCAACATGGACAGTCAATAAAATTGCATTTTTGCGAGACAGACGAAAGTGAGTAGAATGTCTTTGTTTCTGTCTCAAATATTCATAGCATATCACGCATGAGAAGAAAGAGAACCTTTTTACCTATCATATTGATTTTTCACATCTAGTCACGACTCAATTTTCGGACTGTTCTCCCTAGGCTTCGATATATGAGTATCGAACCTGTCTGCATGATCGTAGGACAGACTGTACATTTTTTTTATCTAGCATATTTTATAAAATTTAATAATAAAAAAAGGATATCAAAACATAGAATATATACAACAAAGATTCAAAATTTTCCATGAAATATTATTTTTAAATATAATTCTTTCAGTATGTAAAAATATTACCTCTGTTATATTACATGAAAACGAGAGCATATTGTTCCAATAATGAATTTTATAATTATGCTATATATACAATGACTTATTATTTTATACAAATGACTATTAATGTGTATTATAATTAACGTTTGTATCATACTTGTATAAATAGTACACTGTAATTAAATACACATTGACTGTTTTATAAATATTAAACATTTATTTATAAAAGAGAGATCTATAGTAATATTTACTTATTTACATTTTCAAAATGACGAACTGTGTAAAATTATGAAAATGATTAATTGTTCAAGAATATATAAATATGTATACAATAAACTTAATAAAACATAAAAAACTAACAAAGTAATAGGTATAATATTGAAAAATACTTAAAAATTATTATATATATATATATAATATATATTTAATATACATTATATATATAAAATCTATTATTATATAAAATCTGCGTGTGGAGGAAGTGATGGGTTTGTTTGTATCTGATTATATCTGCTATAATAGCAATACTATTTATTTTCATGTCCACAATACTAACCTGCAAGCGTCAGTCTTCAATCTTTAGTCTTCAGACACCTGTCTGAGGAATCAGTTGCAAATATTTATGCGTTTACAAATCATATTATCAAGATTGCTTAACCTATACAAACGTCAGTATTTGGATATCTGCCAGTTATTTCAGTTGAAAATTTTTCTTTGCTCCTAATTTATATTGTTAAAATTATTAACTCTACAAAGATCTGTTATTGGACACCTGCCACAAGGTTTGGTTGCAAGTTCTCCATTTAAAAATTACAATATTATCAATCAATATTATCAGTTTTATGTATGGTTGAAAATTTGGCTAACAGTAAGTAACAGTATAATATTTTGAAATAACTTGCATAACATTTTAATATAATTTTTATAATTAAAACAACATGTATATAATTATTTAAGTATATACTTTTAAAATTATATAATCTTATGTATTGCTAATAATAAGATATATATATATATATATTAGTAATATATTTCATCTTTTACAAATATTAAGAATTAAACGATTAAATATATACTAAGAAATGTCCCAGTCGCGAGTTATCCCGAAAAAAGTATACTGTGTTGAAATATTAAAATTCAATTTAATAAATTAATTTTAATAAATTAATAAAAATAAATTTATACCGGTTGCCTTTGTAATGTATTTATATTTTAATAGATGCATCGGTCGGTACTCATCGCATTTGACTTTGATCATACGATTGTCAATGATAATACTGATATCGTGGCTCGAAAACTATTACCCAACGAAAAATTGCCAGACAGTGTAAAGGATCTATATCGTTCTAACGGTTGGACTACATACATGGGGAAGATATTTGAATTGCTTCACAATAATTCCATCGACATAAAACAAATCAAAACTGCTATTAATAACATACCTCCTGTACCGGGCATTGCTAATCTTCTACAAGAATTACATTCTCGAGGTTGTGAAATTATTATTATTAGCGATTCAAATACGTTATTTATTAGCGAATGGTTAAAAAGTAAAAATTTAAATTATGTTATTGCTGAAACATTTACAAATCCTGCGAAAATCGATAACGATGGGATCATAAAACTAGACATGTATCACGTCCAAAATTCTTGTAAATTGAGTACTATCAATCTATGCAAGGGGCAAATTTTAGAAGATTACATTAAAAAAAGAAACGACGAAGGAGTACATTTTGATCGAATAGCATACGTTGGAGATGGTAAAAATGATTTGTGCCCGATCTTACGACTTTCCGAACGTGATGTTGCGTTTCCGCGAAAAGATTATACACTTATGAAGATGTTGAACCATGCTGAAAATAACCAGATTCCAAAAATAAATGCACGTATATTTCCATGGAGCGACGGTGTACAAATTTTAAAAATATTAGAAAAAGAAATTGGATTTTCTCAAATTTCTTTATAATTCTAACGAAAATGAACAAAACATTTATTTATTCTTATCTAACTTTAATTATAACTAATAGGTAAAAATACTTATACTATTATCAATAATTATTATGTGATATAATAGTGATATTTCCAAATCCCTTATAAAAATACATATATAAAATTTTCCCTTCTAAGTATACCGTTTACTCTAAAACAAATTTCAAGCGCATTCATGCATAAGATAAAATGATAATTGCAACAATGTACTTAGAAATTGAATTGTATTTAGTAAAATATTTCTATACACAATTTAATATAATATATTATTTTATGTAATTGCATATTATATATAATGAAATAACATTAAACAATTTTTTAGTAAAAAGGAGTATATATGTGAAATTTTATAATTACAGTTTATAAATTTGTATAGTTCAAAACTTACTTTTACACATAATAGTATATTTTCAAATTTTAACACCATTAAACTATGTGAAAGATATATTTAAAAAAAATTACTTTTAATATATATAGCGTAAAAAAAAATACATTACATATGTATAAAATATGAAAATAAAGAAATTAATTACTCTTAGTTATACAAGAGATAATTCTTAAGTTCTGAAACATCAAAATTTTACATTTTATATAAAATTATAGTATTTGTGTCACTGTTTTAACTTTATATTATACAAATTTGAATAATACTGAATTGTGAATTATAAATCATGAACTAACATGCGCACGCATTATTAGGGTTAGGTTGAACTTATGACGTGCGCGATATGTGCAATATAGTTGCGCGTCTCTAACGTTAATTATTGTCTTATTATTGGTAGCAGGCGTCGGCAAAAGTTTTACTTTTGCTTTTAATGTATTTTATGATAAGACAGAAAAACATGAATTGATCATTAATTGTGATTTAAAAGTTAACATTTTTCTTTGCGATCAGGAAGTAACAGTATACGAACAGCAAGTTAGTGTATCAGCTTCGGTAAGAAAATTTAGACTCCTATAAAATTTTACTCAATTATAATTATGAGATAATAATCAATTAAAGTATCACAAAAGTAAATTTATTTATATTTCTATAACGTTAAACGTTATAATGGAAAAATTTCATAAAATCAATTTTTAATTAAATTTAGATACTTTTAGTTAAAGAACTAATGAGCTGATAATGCATTATTATCATAACGCCATTTATATGCAAAACTAAAAATATACTTTATATAAAACTTTAAATATGAAGCTACTACAACTAAATGTGTATGTTATTTTTTTGGAATATTTAAAGAAATATGAAATTGAAATTCATGTAATAGGATGAATACTATTTATTTTTGTAGTATTTGTGTCCTCTTGAAGCTTTATCATTTTAAGATTGAAAATATTCCGTAATGTACTAAATGCTATACCAGTCAGATAAGTTATATTCAGTAACCATTCTGGTATATATAAAACTGTAAACACTTTGATTAAGCATTCAAAAAATAAAGGTGTCCATAATAATATCCCACTTAGTAAAGACATTTTAATACTGTCAAAAAGCTGTAGCATGTTTGTAGCACGTTGACTTATTATATTTAATTGTATTTTTGTCTCATCAAATGAGATATTATGTTTATTATCTTTACAGTGCTTATTCCATTTTTGATTAAAGTCTTCGTTATGAATTCTCATTGGTTGTAATTTATTAAAATCAACCAATTCTTGTGTATGAGGGTTTTCATCCAAATATTTAAATTTTTGTTTTAAAGTAAATCCTTTGGAATTCGTAGGAACATCAAGATACATATTATTAATTTCATTTGTGAACTCAGATTTAAAGTTGTTTAACAGAATTTTATTTTTTGTTTTCAACTTTTCTAAAACAATTTTACAGTTTAGTTTGCCATATTGCTGTAGAATTGAGGAGAACAAAATTGGCAGAAAATATATTATAAATACCAGAATAAGCAAATGTACCTTTAAAAATTGAATTGATACAAAACATTTATCTATTATATACACTTGCATTGTTTTTGATGTATTATCATTTTGATAAATATTGATTTTGGTACGTAGAAAAATTTCTGTTGGTTTTAACTCTTTCAACTCTTTTACTTCTTTATTATTATGGTATTTTGAATCATTTGATATAATTAGTATATTATATTTTTCAGTTGTATTCATAAAATTGTTTATAGTGCCTTTATTTTCATTAACATCTGTTTGTAATTCTCTAACATTTAATTTTTCTGTGGCATTTGTATTAATTTCATTATTGTAAATTTTTAATCTTAATGTGTCTCTTGAAGAATTTCTCATTAAGTAATCAAATAATAATGATTCTTCATTGACTCTATTAGTATAATTGCTTAATTGTATATTACTTCGGAAGTTTGTATTATTCTTAACACTGACTGTATTAAATACATTTCCAGCATTCTTATTTTGCTCTATATCTTTTATATAAGTATCCAAATACTTTGTTTTATCTATAACTTCAGTTATAGAAGTGTTATAAGAAGTTGTATTAAATGACATAGCGGATATGTCATTCATAGCAGAAAAAATAAGATTTTGTACTTTAGATATTATCTCATTCACTTGAGTAATGTTGGAAGTTTGTAATTTTATATAGTCTTCATTATTGGTAAAATTATCGTATGCTATAGCTGTATATGTCTCAAATTCAGGATTTTGAAACATATTTATAGATTTAATATTATTGTGACAATCATCAAGAAAAAGTATACTTTCAATAAAACATTTTGTATTTTCCATGTCCTTTGTAGGATTTGTATTATACTCAGACAAGTATAACAATCCTGTGATAATAACAGGTATAATCCATTGACTTAGTACAAATATAGTTGTAATTTTTTTATCTTTCTTTGTTTCATTATAATTAAACACATATAAAATATTCTTCATATACTGTTTGATTACTGAAATATTTTTGGACTTTATTACAGAATCAAATTTTATTTCACTGTTAAATTTATTTATACTAGTATCATCTTCGCATATTGCTTCTTCTGAATGTAGAAATTTAAAGCACTGCTTCTTAAGATAAAATACATTTAAATTGCATTCTACAGAGAATATTAACAAGGATACAAATGAATTTACAAATGGGAAGAATAGCATTCCATATTTCATTATGATACTTATGATATTACACTTTGGAATTGCATTAAAATAGTCTGGATTTATGACAGTGTTCAATTTTTCTGCAAAGCTTTTAAGCTTTATTTGTTGATTTTTATTACCTCTTTCTATATTCCATATACTGTCACTTACAGGGAAGACACTGTTCACTTTATTATGGTTGATATAAGTAATGTGTATGATACAATTTGTGAATAATATACTTGATGTAAACATAGAAAACAATACATCAGATATTGACAAAATATATAATGGTGTACCCTTCCATTGTTTAAATTGCTTTTTTAACAAAATTACAATTGTAAGAACACTGGATAACAATAATATGCATGCACATACATTTAGCATTATAAAATACATATTATATATATAAAGATTTATATATTATAGTTTCACTTGTGTTGCATTATATGCAATACTAATTATTAGTAAATTTACTGTAATGATTATAATTTTCTTATATATATATATATATCTTGTGCAGTTCTGAAAGCTACTATATATTTAGAAATGCTCTTGGATACAAATATATACAAGTATCTTATTTTAATATGTTATGTTAAGCTATAGGGGTATCTTAACTATTACATTTTAGATATGACGAGTATTATAACATGGGGGTATGCTGATTATCTATATATCAACAAATGCTGGTATTGATATCATATTTCTAATGCAAAATTTTCATGTATATAGGCTACTTTTGTGTAATAAATTTTAATATCCGTAAAATTATGTAAAACAATATATTTTCACAAAATGCGTCTAATTCAAAGTAATTTTATTACTTTTATATAGCTTATAAAAATCCAATGTTCTTTCAATATTTGTTTCAGTGCATATCTATCATCATGTCCATTCGTCGTAGGACAGATCCTTTCATGACACAACGAATATGGGATGCTATCAAAATAACTGTACATCAAAGAAGTTTACCAAGCAATGATCGTATGGTACGACATCTAGCTCGAGTTTATGGAATTACAGAACAAGAGGCCCAGGAAGAATTAAATAAAGCAGTTGATGATGGACTTGTTTATTTAAAGAAAGTACCAACAAAAAATGGTATAGAGCAAGAGAGTTACAGATTACCATCAGATATTATACCTAATGATGGTCATGACTGGTATTGCTGCAAATGTCACAAAGCAGGAACTGTGGAATGCTGTCAACAATGTCATAGGGTTTATCACCCTGAATGTCATATGCCTAGTAACGTTAAAGTGAAAATATGTAATTTTTGTGAAGTAAGTACATTACATTAGATATAAAATTTAAAACTTTATATACCAATAAAGTAAAAATAATTGTTACAGAATATAAATAATGACACATATCCAGATAAAATTGATCTCAATCACATTTTGAATTTTACTTGTGGACATTTGAAAGCAAAATTACCACCAGAAATTACAAATCGTACCATCGTTTTTAACAATGATCCTATTGTTACACCAACTAATAGATATTCAGGTACAACTTACATTAGTGAAGGAGAAGATGCATGGCGACCAGGTGTTCTTATAAAACACCATATGGACTTAGCAATCATGGATTCAAAAATTAAGAAAAATGAATATAATAATCTTGCTGAGTTTCAAGCTGATGCACATAACATGCTACATAATATCATTGTATATCATGGAGGTATATAACTAGAAACTAATTTATGAATTATCATCTTCTAGAAATGTATTAAATTAGTAATTATTTAAAAATATACTAATGACAAATTTTAATTTGGATATTTATTTAGCTCATAGCATAATAGGAGAAATGGGTAATACAATGTATCAAGATTGCTGCTACGATCTTCAAGAAATTCGCCGCTGTGCCGATTGCTATAGGATATCAAATGAAAAATCAGAGAAGCTATGGTTTTGTATACCCTGTAATCCACCACATCAGCTAGTTTATGCAAAACAAAAAGGATACCCCTACTGGCCGGCTAAAGTGATGCAAGTTAATGGAAACGTTTATGACGTCCGATTTTTTGGAGGTCATCATATGCGTGCCAACATTGAAAAAATGTTCATTCGTCCGATTACCGCAAGTCTACAGAGTTTACAGGTAAAGATAAGTCACAAAATTATCCGGCGTTCAACGCGAAATTGTCACGCGAACACTGTGAAATTCTCGGTTTAGGTTACACGCCATTTACAATGTATCGTATCACTGACACAATAGAAGAGAACTGTCGAGAGAAAAAGCAATTTAGAAATTGTTGTTGCACTTAGGTATATTATTATCTTAACAACAAATTCTTGCATAGCCTTCGGAAAAAGGAAAGTGGAAAGAAATGGAGGTATGCACATACTGTGGCCTAAAGTGTACAACTAATTTCTCACCACTCTGTTTCATTGTGCAGTCAGAAGAAAATCATCCTTTCTTAAAACGTGCACAATTTACCTTCCATAGATAAAAAGATCCACTGCTTGGAACAGAGCATTTGATGAACTGAAGCATCATCAGAATTTGCTGCTAAAGTTGGGCAAGAGCATCGGGGATTTGGACATCGACGACGATAGCGAGGGTCCAAAACCAACTAAAATCCGAAATATAGAGTCATCAGGTTCAAAAAATACGGCGGGAAATCCTAATCCAGCGAAACAACTTTTTAAGGATTTAAGAGTTAAAGTAGAACGTCTCAGTTCAGACGGTCACAATGATATACCACCAAATCAGGAGGGAACCTTACATAACGAACGTTCTTCAAAAACTAAAGCTAAAAGTGAAGAGAGGCAAGTACCCTGCTTGCCAGTGGCAGAAGATGAACCTGCAAGAGAAATATCCAGTACGTGTCCTCAAGGCTTGAAGAAAGAAGGTTCTCAAGAAGATATGGTCACATCTAGTTCTCAAGAACCAAGAACCAAATGTGTTTTCGTACAGACGGAACAAATACAAACGGAAACATTACCTGCGAAGGTATAATATTTAAAAATCATTAATTGAATGTATTTATTACGTATCTATATAATTTTATAATGTTATTTTTTACAGATAAAGAGGGAACGCAGAACATCGGAACAACCTACTACAACTGCATTAGAGAAGCTACGTCGAGAATTAGAACTGGAAAAATGTAAAGAATTGGAAAAATTACAAGCCGAACACGCTAAAGAATTACGGCAACTAACAGACAGACACCAACAAATTATATCAGAAATAAAGAAGAAACAATGGGTAATAATCTTTTAATATTTTTCTTATGTACACGTATTCTAATATTTGTTTTACATATATTATAATAGTTATCTTAATTTTAGTGTTATAATTGTGAAGCTGAAGCCATATATCACTGCTGTTGGAATACTGCATATTGCAGTACTGATTGTCAACAAATCCACTGGCAACGTGAGCATAAAAGAGTCTGCCGACGTAAACGTTAAATTAGTGATGGGTGTAATAAGTACAGTAAAATTAAAAAGATTATGAAATTGAAATGAGAAAGAGATTGAAATCGCTGTATTTGTAAAAAAGAGGATGCTTTGTAGAAGTATATTAATATATTCTTGACACTAATTTGACATGCCTTGTTGAGAGCTTCCTACTTAAACGGAAGCATTTGTAATATGTATGCAAACAAATGTGAGTGCTTTGATTTGTAATTATTAGTCCTATTTATAAGTAAAAATGTAAAGAGATAATAATTGATTATTATATATACATTTATTTGGGAATTTGACATTTTTAAATAATGAATTACATTATTTTAAGTATTTGTTGAAGTGTCATATTCTTAATGTAAAACCTTTAGGTATTAATGTGAATAGTAAATTTATACATTTAAAAGCAAATTTATTAAAATTTTACATTGATAAAATATGTGACTGTTCACAATATTCTTCGCAATATTTTTGTATAACATGTGTATGTATACATATTAACAATAGTGATACAATCCAAAATATCACATGCATAATAAATGTATGTTTCCTTATTTTCCCAAATCATTTATGTGAAATATGACATTGAAATAAAACAAACATATTTTATTACATTATACTGCATTACTATAATGCAGCTAGAAATAAACGTAATTATGATTTATAGTGCACAAGATACATTAAAGATAAAACTATGTATATTTGCTTATTATATAATTTATATTCTACTTATAGAATTAAATTTGTGGTGAAAATTGTTAACATTATTTTCAGTCTTAAGTCTTTTTATGATAGTAACCATTTTGGAAATTTATTTAAAATTAGCAAGAAAATGGAGTGAACAGCTACAAAATTTAAATAATAAGAAATACAAATTTTTCACATTACAACCAATCTACTTACAATATAGCTAAGTTATATTTAAAATTGAAAATACATATTTCCATATTTATACACATATTTATATGCACATATTAATTTAGCAATATTATTGAAATATATATTATTAATTTATCAATCTTTTTACATACTTGGTTCCCTTATTTATGTAAATTGTTATAAACTTGGTAAAAAATTATAAATTTATATGAAAAAATATTCCAGTTCAAGTATTTTGAGTTCTGACTTCATCACCTACTACTGCCATAGCCATTCGACCTTTCTCTACATTATCAGTTACTTGCACATAACTTGTTGTGTCAATGTTACTAAGCATCAATTTTTCCAATAGCTGTAATTCTTGAGGTTCCAATTTCTCCCCAAGCTGCCTTAATGCATTTAAGACCTCTGCACGTTGATGATCACTGACCTCCTTACTTAATTTTCCAAGTTTTACACCACAATCAATTTGAGCTAATCGTTCTCTAAGTTGTGATGTCTCTCGTTTTCCAAACATCCTGATAACAGCAGGAGTTTTGAATGCTTCGCTAATTGCTGCTTGAATTGCCTATTTAGAATTGTAAGTATATATTGACAGTATTTTTGAAAATATTATAATTGATATCCTTATATTAGTATTATTTAAAATTCAAATGATATCTATGCTTTTATAATGTATAAAATAATATTAGTACATACCAGTTGTATTGCACCCAATTGATCAACTAATGTTGTGTCACCAGATATCATTCTTTGTAAACTTTCATTAAATTCCTGTAAATCTTCTTTTGTAAGCTGCATAGCTTCTTCATAAGCAGCAGCGTCTAGTGAATTTCTATAAAATATATTAATTTTAGAGAAGAAAAATATTAATTCTAAAATTATTAAATGAACAATTTTAAGAAATGTAATTTATCAATAATACCGGTTTTCTTCTATATCCTCTAATTGTTGCACCAGTCTATCCAATTGTGCTTCTAAATTTTTTCTTAGTTTCTCAGTTTGTAATTTACCATGAGAACTCATTTTTTAATATTAAAACGATAATAATTAGATAAATTGATAGCAAAAAGTAAAACAAACGTTTAAATTTATATGGTTGCCTGAATTTTACAAAGCGAAGTCGGTTAAAAAATTAAGGTTAAAAATTCAATTCTTTATCATTGTAGTAAATTATCTTGACAGGTATGTACTTGTCTGAAAACCTTTTAAATCGTTTTATGTCTACGTATTTATATCTCATATGTAACTATATCGATTTTCATATATATTATTGTTATAGAAGTTTTTAGTTCCTTCTTAACTTTAAAAATGTAACTGTAGTTATGATATTTCTATGAACATATGCAATAACATTACACTAAATCAATAATAGGTAAAAAAATATAATAATTGAACTAAATTTATTAATAGTAGATATATACATAATTATCAAGTATAAAAGCAGTCATGTATGGATGTGTGTATGTATGTAATCTGTGTGCACATGCAATGGAAAATATGACTTTAGTATAATATATAATATATGTTTATGCATTTAATATATATAATATGTATTTGTTCTGATTTTTGTAAGTATATAATTATGGAGAAATGTTTATTACATATTTTGTATTGATATATTTATGTCAATATCAATCATAATCATATCAAAGTCATAATAATATTCATTATCATTCATTACTATCATCAATATTCATCTCTTATTTAAGAATATAAGATTTATTCAGTAGCAAATTCATATACGTTTTTGATATTAGTTTTATTTATAACATATTTAGAGGACATATGAGAATATATATATACATATATAAGCACAACAGCAAAATGTTGCAATATGTAGAAATAGTTTGAAATTCATTACTGAAAGCAGTTTTTACAACAAAAAATGCTGTTTATCTAAATATATTATTATCTACATAATCAGCATAAACAGGCGTGGATGACAACATAACAACCAATCAAATAGTTATCTGACTGATTCTATGTTCCTTCTACAGTTTATGCCAAATATCTGATTGGTTGATAGATAATTTTGTTTCGTTACGTTAGGACAAATCCGTTTGTGTCGTTTCGAAAAAATAGTATCTTTTGGACAAATTAATTAATACGCATATAATAGCAATTTATAATTAAATAGTTTGATAAATATCACTTATCAACAATTTATTACATCCATTTTCAATCGTTATCGTGTCGAATGTGCAACGAGATTTAAGATCTTTGTATTACTATTAAGGAATGTTGGGTAGGAGGAAATGGAAAGAAAGGCGTGCTGTGGTTGTGCTCAATGTATGGTGCGCGTCGCTTCTTTTTTCTTAGAAGGAAACAAGTCATTTACTGTTTGTTAGACAATTTACGCGACATTTTAGGCAGGTAGAACGGCCTAGGTACGATTATTGACGACATTAGTTTGTTAGTATTACAAGAAGAACTAAGTGATCGTGCGTAGTTGAATATTGTAACCGCGCGCGATCTTGGAAAAAGAAAGTGATAATAACATAAACACTTTTTGGTCGAATGAGTCAACGGAGGAAGACAGTCTGCGGAAAAAGTGTATAATTTGTCGGTGAATACGAACGAATCTAGTTATTTTGATCGAAAATACAAAATATGGAAAAAGTGAAGAAATAATTTTGCATATGAATTGACCGTGATTGAAGCGCGCGCGCGTGTAACCGTGTCATCAGTTCTGTACGGCTGACCGAACGTTAACCGTCATTTTTCGTACCACCAATTTTTCAGCAAAGTTTGCTTTGGATAAGAAGTCTTTCGACAAACATTACACTTAACTACGCACGTGCGAAAATAACGTACCTATGAGGACCTCAGCGAGCCACATAAGGCAACAAACTTTGAAGGTAGTGGAGAGTTTAAAGAAAGGAGGCCTACGCCTGCGATGAGCATGCCAACGAAGGGGAAACATCACCACCTGCCCCAACATCATCAGCATCATTCACAGCCACATCATAATCCGCCACAGCATCAACCTCAACTTATAGTGAACGCCAATCAACCAAGTGTTCATTCTCCTCAAAATTATAACACCGTGGTCACAACGAATACACCGCGTTTTGTACCGAATGCTGGTGAGTACAAAATTACAATAGTGTCAACTTTATTTTTAATTTCACTTAATTTTTATACATGCTGCCAGATATTTGTTATTTGTTGTGTGTATGTGCTTTTCTACACGATTAAAGTTTAATATATTGGTTAAATACTGGAAGGAGGTTAAGTTTTGAGGTTAGAATAGCCATGCGGTCCATGTGGCTATGCATTAGAAACATTTCGTAAAAATGTCTACAAGGATACATTTATTTTCCTTCTAACAATATTTTATATCTATTAATTTTTATTTTCTTTGGTTTTAATATTTATTTTATTAAAATATTACTTAAAGAATAATAGTACTCTGAACAAAGAAAGCAATACTTACATGCATATATGCAAATTGATTGATAAATTTTCTACGATTTGTAAAAGTGTACCTTTGTTCTAAAAGTAATATATTGATATATCCATTCAAAATTTTAATTACACAATATATTTTTAAATAATTTTTAACGATCTATTTTGTCGCCATATTTGTTGTACTGATATAATACAATTTGTAATTTTTTATTTCATTTTTAAATATGTTGCATCTGCTTAATATTTATTTTCTTCAATAACTTTATATTTTTTAATACTTAACGATTTGTCCATGTGTTATAGACAAACATGTTCTGTAGATGGCAAATTATTTCATTTTGCCAATATATACTTAACGACCAAACATACAAGAAAATTAACTTAATGAAATTATGGAAGCCATAGAAGAAACATCGTAATTATGCGAGTTGTACTATTTTTCAATGTGTCGGATTTATTTAGGTTCCAATTTTTCTAATATAGTTAAAAATTTTACAAGTTACATTTTTCCGTGAGATAAATTACATAATAATACATTTTAAAAGTATTTTTTGAGATATTCGTTTGAAACTAAACGATTTACGTAATAAATTACCAATATTTGGAAAACGAATTTTTTCTGCAATTATAAGCTTGTGTCAGAGATATTTGTATTGATATTATATTTTATGAATCATAAATAGGAGATAATTAAAATAGCGATTAGAATTATAATTATATTAAGAGAAAATTCTTATTTTCTTTTTGATATATTGATTTACATATTGTAAATACAAATATTAATCGATCTTGAAATGACCTTATTCAAAACACTTGACGTTATTACTAATTACATCGATACGATAATCTGTTTTTATACTTATTAATTAGTTCTCTTAAATCCATGGCTTCTTGGTTTATTTTATTTTACATTTTAGTTTTTAATTTCGATACAGATTCTTTCTTTCTTAAGAAAAGTCTAATAAGAAAATGAGAAGTAACAAGGAAAATAATAATATACTGAATGCGGATATAAATAAAAACAAACGTAAGTGAGAGAGTGGGGGAACAATCTGTTGAATCTTACGAAACACTTTTCTTCCAGTAAATTAGGGATTATTTAATGGGTGAATTAAAACAGTAAAAATAATAGATATATGGGTTATGTGAAAGGATGAACGAAGAAGTATCCCAAGAGAAAATAGGTAAAGAACCCACAAAAGGAAGAGAGAAGGAGAGTAGGATGAAGCGAGGCAACATAGCTAACTTGGCGAAGGCGTTCGGAAACACCCGAACATTGAGTTCGGCAACACCCGAACATTGAGTTCGGCTGTATATCGTGCATAGTCTGTGTACATGTGGCAATCAAGCCACACGGTACACACGTTTCTCGCTCTCTTTTTTTTCTTATTTAGCTTATAGTGAAAATAATCGAGTATAATTTCACCACGAGTATACAAAAGTTCACGATAATACAATAAGAAATTGTGCGTAATACCATAAAGGAAACGTCATAATTTTCTTTTTAAGGAGTTGTATTTTCAAGGCTATTTCTATAATCTTATGATTTGAAATATCACAGTCAGAAGTACATTTTTTTTCTAGAACGTTTTATCAATATAGTTCGCTTGTACGTGAAAATTTTGCGATTTATATTTTGTGTATGGTAACATTTGTCAATAAACAAATTGTGTCATCTGTGTATTACGTATGGAATTATCGTTACAAACAACATATGGTCGTTAAAAGCGTGTGTTAAAAGTGCGTGAATTTAAGTAACAGAACATGTTTGTTATAATTATCATATAATGTGAATATCACGTGTAAGGAAGAGTGCGGGAAAATATTGGTTGATACTTGACAAGCGAAACAGTCTTTTTAAAACTTGGTGATTTACAGTACCGAGAGTGAGTTTTACGATCGTAGTAACAGTAGCAGCAGTGGTATTGCCGGGTCTCGTGGTTACTAACTTGCACAAAAACATTGTCTTGCCAGTATCATATCGTCTTTGCTGCCGCGGAGGTTATATAATTTCGACGAGCGGTTTTTTCGTTTGCGAAGCATGAGGAGTGTCCATTCATTTTGGTAGTTCATTGTTCTTTCAAATATTTGCGCCATACAAGGCGTATATTCTTCACGAAGAGAGATTTCGTGTGTTACCTTCATATGTTTGAGAACGAAAGTGGATAGGATCACCAATAGGCAGTCACGCCACTAAAGATGTTCTCAATCGTCACTGTTTCTTACCATCACTAACAATAACGGTCGTAAGAAAACTTGGACAGGACGTACAACAGCACATAAGGCGAAAAATGTCCACGGTGATAGGTAAGTTGAATGTCACGTTATGTTGCGGTGTAGGGACAGTTGCCTCTATTCGAATGATCGAATGTTTTCACATCGCTCATATAATTCATCTACGAACTGATGCTCATATCATAGATAGTAATGTGCTTCGTTACTAGCATTTGCAACAGACTTCTCATACTGTATCATACAATTTTCAATTAATTCTGATTCGTATGGAAATTTTAAGTAATGTTTTTATTTGTACTCTTTTGTATTTGTTGTACGTTAAAACAATTTATTATTTTTCCGATGAATAAATTAAAATTCTTTGAAAGTTTTATTCTGGTATCAGATGAAATGATACATACTTACAATAGATTTCGGAAGATGTCGCGTGAATCAGTAATCATTTGCTAAGTGACGACGTAGCTAACTGCCTACCAGTTGGATGTGTCACGTGTATAAGAGAGTACGATTTGTAAGATCGTCCAATATTTTTTAAATTGTCGACATCAAACTACAAAAATGTACGATATATAACATTAAAACTTTACTTTAAAGTGATCCAACTACTATGTATATATGTAACAATTTATTTATGTTTATATTATGCTTGCGTAGTCAATTTGTTCATAGATAAAATTTATTTTTTTATTACTTATTTACATGCTTACAGACGTCTATGTTAAAAGCTGCATATGATTTTTCTTTATAATATTTTTTAATTTTTGCGATGAGTAATTTTTCATATTTCCAATTATAGTTTCTGGAAATCGCAGTTATCACGAATATGGGTTTCTAATAGCGCTTTATTACAATACAACATGCAATAAAGGAATTATTGTTCACTGTTAGGTTAAGATTCTACTGAGATTGTCAAGGTCTTCTGTCTCGTCTTGTTGGGTAATATCTATTTATTATAAAGGCCATCATGGACGAAATTGCATAATACTCAGGTCTCAATAAAATCAAACTTGCCATATAGATGCGCTTCTAATTAATTCGCGCGTATTATTGTTTAAAATTGTATTCTAATATTTATTTTGCCAGCTGTTCAGTTCCATTGAATAGCACATGCATAAAATAGACGTTCATGATTCTGAATCATGATTTCGCAGACATAACAATTTTGTTATTTTAATTGTTTTAATTAGATACGTTTCTCAATAATTTCAATATCTAATTGCAATATTCTTCTAATAATTGAAGAACAGTTTTATTTTCAAGCATCTGCTTAAGAGATTTAATACTTTCCTCTAATCTTTTACATTATGATTTTATTATAAAAAAAAGAAAAATTAAGTTCTTTATTGTTTTTCTATTATACCTGAAATGTTGTGTACATGGAAGTTGTAAGTTCAATACTTACGAAATATTTGAAACTTCCTACATCAGGACATGAATTTTGCAACGTAATCCCGCTGATTCCGCAATCCAACCTGGAAACCTAGCTTTGGATTGGATTTTATGTAAATTTCAGGTCACTAGTTCATCTTGTGGATTTCTTATACGTATAATTCAACTTCTGTATGAGTGCAACGTAAATTTTTTTTTTTATTTATTTGTTTATTAAAATTACAATCAATTCTCACATTGAGAATTTTCAGTAACTTTTTCTGGCGTGGCGCAGTGACATGGCTAATTATTTATAATAAGTTAATACTTATTATACNGTGTCAAGTAATCCAGTGATTAGGGGGTTTCGGTGTTTGTTGACTCTTTTGCTATATCTGTCGCTATATTTTGCTATTTCCTCTTTGACTGTGGGTATCTTGAGGTCGTGATGAATTGTTTCGTTGGTAACATACCACGGTGCATCTATTAAGGATCTTAGCGTTTTCGATTGGAAGCGTTGAAGTATTTCAATGTTGGGGAGTTGCTTGCTGTTCCCCATAGTTGGATTCCATAGGTCCAGACAGGTTTTATTACGGTCTTGTAGAGGGTAATTTTATTCTGTAGACTTAGTTTGGAGCGTCGGCCTATGAGCCAATAGAATTTTTAAAATTTTTCCTTTAGTAGCTTCGTTTTGTCTGAGATATGGTTTTTCCGTGTTAGTCTCCTGTCCAAGGTCATGCCCAGGTATCTAACTGAGTCCTTGCCAGGAATTGTTGTATTGTTGATGGTGACCTGGGGCCGAGGGTTGAGTTGGCAAAGCTTTTCCCGTGTTTTATCGCAATGAGCAATAACCCTAAGAAATTTCTCAACTTTTAAAATGTGGCGATTAGGATTAGGATTAGGTGGCCTTAGGATTATAATGGGCCTGAGTTGATTGTCTTGACAGTTGATGGCTATCTTGATCTAGGGATGGGTCGTTTTATGACAAGATTACGGGCTTAACAGCTGTTAGTTTTTCTTATTACTAATTTTGTTTGTCATCTGACCCTGAGATAGCCTTTTCTTTGTACTGATTGCATTTATTTTAAGAATAACTAACGTATTTTGTCGGGCGGTCAAAAATGACCGCTCACGGTGGGCAAGGCAGAGTACAAATTTTTCTCAGAAAATAAAAGAGCAAACTAAAATTAAACACCGAAAAATATATTGTATGCATGTTTTAGGAAAAGTAGATACCTGGGCATGACCTGGGACTAACATGGAAAACCATATCTCAGACAAAACGAAGCAACGTAAATCTGTCTTCAAATAAAATTTTAATTCCATCATTAGAAATATTAAATAATAAAATGTAACTATGCTTTCATTTACGTACTCTCAAATATTTCTTTGTACCTTGTACAATTTTGCATTCTGCGATAGTTACCTGTTCGTTGTTTTAATAATATTATGCTTTTACTCTATATATGCAGAGAGTGCAATAATACACACACATGTACCCGTTAGAAGCAGTCACTAATTTTCGCGTTCATTAGGAACCAGTTATTTGCTTGTGTTGAAATATCATTGCGGAAATCCTTTCTCTTTCTATATAACTAATAATAGTTTGGATAGTTAATTAAATAACAGCACAATAGATTATAAATATCAATTTTATTGATTCCCAAATAATTTTATATTTAGACATTTTGTAGATATACTTGATCAATATTTTATTATTTGTTAGCCATTCGATGATATTTTGAAAATTTTTATATGTATACATTCAATTATTTCTGTATGAAATAGCATTTTTCCCACTATTGCGCAATAATACGGCAACAGAAAAGAATGGTTGAGTAAAAATAAATTTTTTAATAAAATTTTTCTTATATTATTAGGTAATTTTTCAGGCTCTTCTATTGTATCCGGACTGCAAAGTATTCGGTTAAAGTGACACTTAAGGATTTTTAAGATCGCTGAAGTCGAAAATGAACGTCGCTTTTTACGGAAATAAGGCATAAAAAATTTTAGTCAATCTGTTGATGCGTGACGTTCTTATGAATTTTAACGAGACTTTTTAAAAGTTTAGTACTCTTAATGTCTTTATGGTACACCTTGTATACATTTAAATCATAAGTTTTAAATTTATTAAGTTAGGTTTGGGTTACTTTATATTTTCCGCCCACTGTGATGCGGCTGGTTATGAGGATTTCTAATGTTACGATCTTTATCGGTCAGATGTTTATAAATGAATTTACGACGAAGTTTTAAACCGTTCATTTCCGTGAAAAATGAGCCTCATTTTCAACTTTACTGAACTAAAATACTCCTGGAAAGAAATATTCAGACCAAGAATTTTACAGTCCGGATATGATTATAAATTATCATTTACATAGTAAATGACTCTTTTCATTAGTAAAAAAAAATAGTATGGCAACAGAAAAAAATAATTCATTAAAAATAGAATTATGTTTGTACTGTAACGAATAGATTACAAACAAAAATATTTATTACATTATTAAATAAATAATTGATTAAATGTAATAAATGTTTTCTATAACTTTAGGTATACTTAGTGAATGTATATACACTAGTATATATGTAGTATGCAATTTGTTTCAACAAATCGCAATCCATTGTCCAATTTTTATATAATGAATTATTTCGCACTACGTCGTTCACGTATTTTCGTTACCCACTGTATGTATGTGTACAAGTTCCTCATTGTTAGGTATTTTCCAAGTAACATGTTATTCTTTTGGACTGTAAGAAGGTTAATTGAGAAAGAAGGAGATATTCGACAGAAAGTTGGAAATCGCTACCGAAAGTTCCTAGGATAGTCTATGTGATAATAAGCATAATGACGAAATTGAACGATAACAAGTACAATCACGTGGTTAGAAGACGATGGGTGAAAGGTGGCAGACGTCTGTGCATCGATTCGAATCGAAGCCAAAGTAAACGTCAAACGGCGAACAGGCAGAAAATGTGCATTCCTGGCAAGGCCGCTTGTACGAGAAAGAGGCCATCAGACATCCGGAGAGAAACTAACCGTACTTTGCCTGCTTCTTACTGATCTCTTCGCCTCTTCAACAACCATGTTTTTACGGTCCCGTTGCACTCAATTGCTGTTTCCTTTTTGAATTTGTTAAATCCGAATATTCTAAGAAATATTTTACAATACTTCTTCGCTATTCACTATTAGTACGTTATCTGTAGATGGATCAATTCAATGGCATTGGTAGTTTTACTATAGGAAAATAATATTTCTCTAGTATCATTTTTGAAGAATTTATTGCTACTAAAATTGTTTATTATTATTGAAGCTTAGAATTTTTGCTAAATGATGAATAGAAAGAAAAAATTGTCACAATTCTGTTATTGATGATTGATATCTATGTTAGTATAAAAAATGTTTGTATACATACGCTATTAATACATCTTTCTGTATTTTTTTTTAATTTGAATATCAATTCGTGTTGAAACAAGCAGTTAAGTTTTGATGTTTGTTGATAAGTCTGCTATAATTTTTACACTCAAATTTGTAGCATTTTTGCTTTCAATATATTTATATATATAGATACATTATATATTTTCTGTTACAAAAGAAAAATTCTACTTTCAAAAAATGCATATGTGCATCTATAATACTAATTTCTTTTATTTATATCATTTACACTTTTTTTAAAATTATTTTTGTATATAGTTGATTAGATCATTCGAAAATCCATTAAAATAATATTCTTGATACCGAGAACTTATTACATGTTATATAATTTATTCATAGTAAGTTTATAGCGACTAAGCATTGTGACATTTAACACATTTATGTCATATTGGTTGGTAAACCAGGTTCTGTATAGTTCCTGGTAGAAAGTGCACTTTTATATATCACTAAATACTTTTTCTGTTGATGCATGCGTACGCGTATGTGTTAACCATTACATATTTTGTATTCTTCATAGCTTATTATCATTTATTTTATTCATTTTAATGCAGACTATGTATTAAAAAATTTATTTGTCATAATACTTTTATAATAAATGTAAATATTAAGAATATGATTTCATATGCAACGAGCAGAAAGATTTCAAATTTTCTAAAGATTATCATCGATTTTCCAAGTACCTCTACATACATACAGAACAAAAAAGTATTTGTCGTAGCATTTTTATAGTAAATATAAATATGGAAAACATGATTCCACACGGAGTGAGAAAAATTATTAATTTTTATTTTTTAACGAGTATTGTCGATTTCCTAAGTATTTTCTACAATAGATTAGAAACTTTTTAAAAAAATTATCTATTCTCTTATTCATTTGATTAAATGACGCTAGGTTTATCTTGGTTACTTTTATATTTTTAATCCAGAAGAAGATTATAGGTTGTATTGTTTCCAAGGTATCATTCTAAAAATTTATCGTTATAATTTATGACAAACGCGATTAGCTCATTATATTTATGCACCTAGTACAATTGTAAATAATATATGTGCATACTTGAAAAAAAAACAAGCGAAAGAAGTTGAGGTGAACTTATTTATGTAAAAGTAAAGACATAAACAGTTTTCTAAGGAAGATATTAATTTTATGTTTTAAGTAATCAACAAAAATGTTGCACTATTACGTGAGCCATGCTTTTATATTTTTATTACTCGATGTATTTTCTTCTTCAATAATTTTTCAATTTTTATTCTTTATTATACTTCATACTTATTTCGTTATTTCGTTATTTAGCGTTTGTTTCTCTCTTTATCTCTGTACTGATCGTTCTGTGGTCGTTATATTTACTAAAAAGATGTTTTCTTCAAAATCAATTATACAATTATACAATTATTAAATTCTTCATTTTATTGCTCTATTGGTACTGTAATTAATATAACTTATATATACATATATTTATGTATATGTATATACGTGCGAATACATGTAATAATTTTTTATTCTTTAATTTAAAAAAGAAACAATTTACTTAGCCAGGAAAGAAAATTAATTAAATTCTGGAATTATTAGATATAGACTTAGTTTTCTGGAATAATTTTCAACTATACTTGTATTAAATTTTTGGAGTTAGAAGTTCATACTGTTATTTAATTTAATTTTCAATAATGGATTTTGTTTCAATTTCGGGTTTCAGATTTTTAAAACACATTATATTTCGTTACGTAATATAGTACGAATAAAGAATGCTGATGCCTTCGTGATGATGATACTATATGCATTAAGCAGTTTCATTTAATGCCGATGTCAGTGCTTTATGATTGCATGCAGGATAAGGTAGTTGCTTTCAAGTTTGGGTGCAAGAGGCAACCTATTTTTTCCAGAGAAGTCTTTACAGTGTTCGGAGATATTTTTCTGCGATGAAATTACAAGAAAAATACGTGTTCCTTGGAAATATCCAAGACGAATGAAGCATATGAAAAGTATACCCATTGACAATGATAGGTGTTATCCACTTTGCGATATGCGCGCGAACATTTAAACGCGAAAAATGAGCGTTTATAGAATGAAATAATCCTTTAAGTATCTTATGTACGATAATGCTAAACCTCGCTATATAACTCGAGATGAGGACTCGAGATAACATGTAATTTGTAAAACCTTATTTATTTTGTTACCAAACTTGTAACTTGTGAAATTTTACTTACTAATGATATTATATAGTTCAATAGTATAAGTTTCATGTGAGATGCGTGTTGCGAATTATCGACTAAAGAGCAACCGGTCAGGTCAAACCGATCGGTCGATATCGCGTACCTTGAATGACTTAACGTTCAAGGTGGAGGAGGTTTAATAGATCGAGTGTTAGAGTAATCCAGCAGTGTATTTGCACTTGTTGTATAAGAGTAACGTGTGATGTTATGAACACGGCGGTGGTAAGATCTTGTTGGGAGGGAATTATTTCACCCGTACGGTTCGATGTCTACCAACCGTTGGGTTTCGTCTATCCATCGTGCCCTTCCGACTGGCCCTTTCCCGGGAGTTTTTACTTGACCTCCGAGTCATTAGGTTTACAGCTCGGGGAGCTATGTAATTCACAAGTTTCTAAAGAAGGGAATGAGCTTGTCCGTGCCATAAACGGACGACCACTCAAAATTTCGAACAGTGCGCTCAACTGTACTTACATTTGATGCTGCCTCAGGTGGCAGATACAGTAATACTACTGACTGACTGATATTATTACTATGCAATAAAAATTTACATTTGGAGTATTCATTGCTCTATGTACTGAGGTGAAAGAACCTTTTTTTAACTCTTATATATTATTTGATTATTATGCAATTTATTTCTCTACATTTTTCAATCAAAGATTTTATCATTTCTTCTATTCACACATAATTTTGACCTTATATCTCGAAAACCTCCTGTACTTATATTTTACTTTTGAAGTTTCTACTAGAAATTTTAAATTTTAATAAATGTCCTTGCTACTTGATATGTACTATGTAAACGCAAGTCAAGTCTGGGATCGAAGTAGCTTCAGTCTCTCTACGTTCGCTTGACCGATGCATCATGATTTATGCAACCTGATTCATTCCTAAATACACACGGTAATTTGTATCAGAGACTGCATCTTGCTAGAAAAGCAGTAAGGCAGTTTCACAGTATATAAGGTACTTCTATAATATATATAAAGATATCCTATATAAAGATAGGTTAGAAATTGTAATTACTCACACACAAACGCACGTACACGAACCTTGAATCATAATACTTTTCTTTTGAACTTATTATCATATTCATTGTGTTTCTTATTGTATAACAATATGTTTACATATGTACATGATATGATAATTAAATAATAAGAGTAACAATCGTTTGACAAAATAATAGAGTTTATTTTTGTTCTTTAATGTTTTGGCGATTTTCATTATAAAACGATTAAGTAGGAACAAAAATACGAACAAAGGAGAGATGTTTTTAGATCAGTTAGTAAAATTGTTACT
This sequence comes from Bombus cullumanus, assembly GCA_014737535.1. NCBI lineage: Eukaryota > Metazoa > Arthropoda > Insecta > Hymenoptera > Apidae > Bombus > Bombus cullumanus. The sequence goes on along the minus strand of JACXIX010000021.1, from coordinate 2,923,301 downwards.
TCCGCTTGAGTTTCATTCGACACAATTATGTATACCAGGGCATACTTCTACTGCGTGATCCTGATTAGAGAAGTTGAGATGTCAGAATATATGCGCGATCGTTTAAAATATTGTTTAAAATATTTGTTATCTTATTATCATATAATGTATCCATTTGCATTTTACTTTAGATATTGGTAATAAGAAAGTAATCAGGTTTTTAATTTAAAAAAATTATCGGTTTTGAAAACTATAAACATACGAAAGAGTAAACGTAGAATGTAGAATATTAGATCCATTATTTATATACACGCAGTATAGCTCATAAATTTAATATAAATAAAATCAATATTTTCGGATCTTTTTACGTAAGTATACATTGTTGTTACATTTTTAATTGAACTTACACTAAATTGTTAGAAAAAATCTTGAATTGCATATTCCTTTACCGACCGAGTTGGCGAAATTCGTTGATCTGTTCGTTGATACGCACAGATGGCAGTACTGCATCGTGCTGTAATTCATAATAAAATTTCAAGTAATATTGATGTACATACGTATTACACATTAAAATTTGTTAGCATTGTCATTTTCTGTTACTATTTTTACATGTATTGCTTGTACTATTTAATATATCCATTTACTACGCTAGACATACTTAACATTGAACTTTAACACTAAACCTACCGACACTTCGTGTATACCTATTCCTACCGTGTGCGGTCAAAATGACCAATAATTAAAGTAATAGTTTTTACGATTTAACTTAGATAATGGGTAATTTATAACTAAATGTATATAAAATAATGAACTTTCATAAAATTTCGCCCAAAACTCGTTTACTTTTGTTTAATTTCAATTATAGATTTAAATAGAATTACACTTTTATTTATATAGAGATATATCTTATTCAACTTCGCTGCATTTTTTACAAATTATCTTATTATCAAATGTACATTTGCCGTACAAATATTTCCCGCATCTTAAACAAATTTTCGTAATTTTGTAATCTTTACACTTTTTTTACTTGACAAGTTTTTTGTAGTAATGAATTTGAACTTGTCAAATTGTTATTGTCAAATTTGATATGCTTTACTTTTCCTTTTATAACAACTGTACACAAAACGTTTTGGGATGCTTTCTGCGTCTGAGTTTTAGAGATAACAAGTTTAGATGTCGACTGATTGACTAACAAACTGAGATGTATTCTAGTCGAAAGGATAATACCAAGTAAGAATATGATCTGTGACGGCGAATTTATACGAAAATATTGATGAGTATTGACCGTTCTCCACCAACGGTTACTCGAGGGTGGAG